>BJKM01000494.1:108313-301612 GCA_015082035.1 Chaenogobius annularis | reverse complement strand
AGTTTCATCAATGCACACAATCAATGCACGGTTTCTAGCTGTTAGAGGACCTGTCCAATCCATTCGGTCTGATAGAGGCACACACTTTGTCAGTGCATGCAAAGAACTGAAAATCCCTTCAAACATGGACAAAGCAACTGTACTAACCTACTTCAAAGAACAGGGATGTACATGGACTTTTAATTCACCACACGCTTCACACTTTGGCGGATCGTGCGAACGGATGATCGGTCTTGCACGAAGAATATTGGACACAATGTTTTTCCATCTTAAAAACACTAAACTAATGATGTGAACTGATGTTCTTGTCACCTTTATGTCGGAGGTGTCAGCTATCATAAACGCTAGGCCAATTCTTCCTGTTCCAGTGGACCCTAGTGATGTAACAAATCATTCTTAATTAATCATTTTATTTCTTCTTATAATCTTGATTTTATGTTTTTAACTGAAACATGGCTTGACAAAAACACACAGGAAATTTAGTTCTAATAGAATCTGCTCCACCCAACTTTATGTTTGAATCTGAAACACGAGAGAAAACAAAAAGGGAGGAGGTGTGTGTGCTTTTGTTAGAGATGAAAATAGTTACCCACAGGTTGTCCTTTGGGGGGTTTTCAACATTTGAGTATGTATCCTTTAAAATTGAGCTAAAACAGTCTCCATCCATTTCTCTTCATTGTTTTTATACAAGCCTCCCCAGCACTGCCAAAGGTTTATTGATGATTTTACTGAGATGCTTTCAGTCTGTAGGAAATAATTACGCTTTGTTATTTCCAAACGTGTTCACGCATCGGAGAAGAGACACAACCAGTGACGTCAAGATAAGTTCCACAAGTTTTATTGCCCTAATACAAAGTTTCTCTAATAAATGTGCTTACAGATATCTGGGTCTTGTTCCTATTAGCCTGCAGGACACACTCTATGTGTGGTTTACGTGCAGAGGAGCAAGAGACAAAGAAAAGACTATAACATGAGTTTTTATAATGCAAAAGGCGTAGTTCCTCCTTCGGGGGGGCGGCTGAGTCCGTCCCAGCTTAGTCTGGTTATGATCCTGGTTTCTCTGCCCGTATGGGGAGTTGCCTTTGCCCTTGGTGCCTGTTACGGAGAGCGCATCCTCCCTGTACAGAGAAGATAAGCAGAAACACCACAACTCCTATACCTCATAAACTGAAACCTTTTTTCAACATTTGGTCCTGTCTGAACAACCAGCTTATTGTGCACAAGTATTATTAAAGCATGACTAAAAACTATTGCTTCATTTTGATTATTCTTCATTCCCTCTCTTGACCTCCGCTTAGAGGTCACAAAACACACGCCAGCAGAGGAGTTGAAAAGCGGGTTAAATGGGCCGGAACAAATGTTCCTGCGTTGAGCAGCACATGAGCAAAATAAGTACAATGAAATGTAACAAAAATTCAAGGCATATGCACCAGAGGCACGGCTTCTTGGGACATCTCGGGAGCTGAGGGCTCAGCAGTGGGAACCATGGATATTGACCTAAGGCCTGATCTTTACCTCCCACCGCCCTCTCTATGACCCGTTGAAGCAGAGCCCTTAAACAGGGGATGCAACAACATCCACACAGAACCAAAATTGCTGCAAACACAGCCAACGAGAGTAGAATAGAAGAGACCAGCATTTTATATTTGCCAAAAACATCCATCCAATTGTCCCAAAATGAAGTATCGACCCCAGAGTGCTCTTTCATCATTTTGTTCAGAGTCCGCAGTCCTTCTATTACACAGTCAGTTTACCACCTGCTTGGAACTAAACCAGTTAGTCCATCTAAAGTCTTGTTTGTCTGTCCACATCTTACGTACAGTAGAAGCTGTTCTTCGTTGGCCAATGTCATTGGTTGCTGATCGAGACATATGTACACTACTGTTCCATTACATACATATTTTACCTGCGTTGTGTTTGCCTCAATGGTTCGGATACTGGTGGAGTCTTCAAATCTGATTCTGCAGTTTGATTTATCAATTTTGGAGGTGCCTCACTCAGCTAGTGTTCCCACAGAAGAAGTGCCGTAACGAAAATTGCAGAACATACAGCAATAGTGAACCAAATAGCCCTCCCTCTCTTGCTCTGAGGGAACCTCAGAACATAGACAGGATGTGGCATGACGAAGTAATAGAAACAGGCAAATTATGGAATATGAGGGCGCAGCATGGAATAATGATACCACTTATTAGGACGGCCCTCAAGCTGCACGGCTCTGTCTGTGCGAGCAGTCACGAGGAAGGGTCCAGACCAGCGAGGTTCAGCCCACTTTCGTGACAGGCGTTTCAAATACACGTGTGACCAAGCCTGGATCGGTGAAGGATCACGTGCTTCTGGAGAACGAGGGTCACTGTGGTCCTGGATCTGTGAAGAATAAACGTGGGAGAAAGCATGCAACATATGCCAATAAGCATGTACGTTTTTCCTTGACTGTGGTCTCTCGTCAAAGGGTTGAAGAGATGAAGCCGGTCCCGGCATCAGACGACCTGTGAGAAGTTCAAAAGGGGAGAAACCAGTGCGCCTTTTACAGTCTGTCTGACTGACAAGAGAGCGAGTGGCAGCGCGGACAACCAATTTAGCTTTTAGCATGCGATTCATCCGTTCAACAGAGCCCTGTGAAGCTGGATGGCCAAGTGATTTTTCCACTGTAGCCAGATGTTTTCTTTTGAAATGTGTGCCATTGTCTGATCTGATTCTAGCAGGAAAGCCATGTTGTGGGATGTAATGGTTTACCAGATCCTTTACCACAGAGGTCGAGTCCTCCTTTCTGCACGGGAAAACCTCGGGCCAGCCTGAAAAGGAGTCAACAATGACTAGCAGGTAGCGCTTACCTTGCACTGGATGGATCATGTCAGTTAAATCAATCACGACCTCAGCTCCTGGCCAAAGGGCCTTGTCAAACACACCTGCTTTGGGTCTGAGTGTGGGACGAACATTAAAAAGTTGACATGTACGACAGTCATTCACATGTGCGTGGCACAAGTCTCTAAGTCTTGGGTGCCACCACATGGTCAGTTTTGGCAACATAGCATTTGGGCCGATATGCGCTGGGCTGTGTACTTCACGTCTGCAGCATTGGAGCTTCTTTTTCGAGACCTTAAAGCCAAGTTTGTGTAAGTGCAGCAACAGACACTTATTCTTCTCGAGACAGACAAAAGCAGAAGGGGCAGCCAACAGCAAGTCATCCACATACATAAGCAAAAACACAGCCGTCGGGGGAGAACCAGGTCCTGTAGGAGAGACTTCAGATGTTGATTAAACAGACCAGGGGACAATTTGAAGCCTCGTGGCAAACGAGTGTATTGCAGCTTAACACGTTTGTACTGGAACGCGAAGAACTTCCTGCTGTCTGGGTGTAGTGGAATACAGAAAAAGCATTTGCCAAATCAATGACTGTATACCAGGTGAAACCAGGTGGTTGCTAGAAAGCATTCTGTGTGAATCAGGTACGGGTAGGCAGGGGGTGATGGTCACGTTATTGACTGCACGTAGGTCATGCGCCATGCGGTAAGTCAATCCGTCCGCCTTAGGTACAGGTCTAAGTGGGGTACACCAGTCAGAGTCAGAGCATTCAAGTACCCCAGCCTCCCACAGTCCAGTCAAGGTGTCCTCCATGCCCCTGTCGGCTTCCCTTCACCCATCGATATTGTGGCCGATAAACATGTGCCCCAGGGGCAACCTGAAATTTGTACCGGAGCGACTGTTGAGCAGAGTCCCACGTCAAATGGTCCAGTGGACCACAGTCCGTCTGGCAGGTCCGTCAGCATGTCTTTAGCATGTTCGTGGTCTGAGCATTCTCTGCCGTGGTGGCGAGAAACAATTACATGCTCTAAAACAGCTGAGTTGAAGGTGGGCGACAAGGAGATCCTATGCATGTTTGTTGTGGGGCGAGTGCCGCACCCCTGACAGGGGTGTTTGGACCCAATCGGTCGTTTCGCACCCTCTCTTGACCATTGGTCCCAACGTACGGGCCTCCTGCCCAGGGGCCAGTAGTAAAGAGATGTGGGGCACCGCCATTGGAGCCACGCGATACCATGAAAGCTGAGCCTCTGTCAGTGTGCAAGAGGCCGTGACTCCCTCCTGTGCTACAAAAAATCGCGTCTGATTGAATTTGCCATGTGTCCCCCGCTAAAGTACTGATAAATTTGTCCCAATAATTGTCATCTTGTTCTCGATCATAGAAATAGGGTACAGTGAGTTGGGTCGGGGGGCGGGAAGTACGCTCTGAGAGACAGGATCCAAGGTTTCAGTATCAGAAACTCGGTAAAAACACACCTGGGTTTTCGGGATCCTCCGGGTGTAGAAGGGCCCAGTAGATATCGACTGCGGGCATGGGCGCACGGTCCTCTGCCAACATCCATTGTCCAGGCACGCTGTTATTAGTGCCTGTCCTAGAAAAGCCATTTGGAAAAGTTATTTTCAGTCCTTCAGGGGAGCAGAGGATACTGGCGCCTGTGAGTTTCAATATGTCCCGGCCCAACAGATTAACTGGAGTCTGTGGTGCATGTTGTATTGTCCACTGCCACCCAGGCGCCAGGGGGGACCTTGTCCCCTTGGTTGCTGCCGTGGCTGTTGTGCGCTCTGGTGCTGCCAGTCCTCCTCCTGTTGCCATTGGTCGGAGTTGTATCCGCCTCTTCCTCCCTTTCTGGCTGCACCCCTGGGAGGTCCTTGCCTCCTTGGTGGCTGGGGGCAGTCTCTGTGCCAGTGATCTTGAGAGCCACAGTTGAAGTACCCCTCGTCTCCCTGTCCCCCAGGCGGCCCACGAAGTCCTACACCCCCGCCTCTTCCCTGCCTCTCCCCCGAGCCGACTGTATCTGCCACATCATAGCCATAGCGCGTCCTGTACAGGAAACATCCTAGTCGATTTCTTTTCTGCCTTTTTTTTTTCTTGTTTATCAGCGGTGGCCGCTTTTTTGCGCTTCTGCCAATTGCAATTTAAACAGCTGTTGTTTTAATTTCTCAATTTCATTGTCACTCTGTTTCTTTTTGTCCTCGTGTGCCTTCAAGTGATGTACTGTATGTCTCCTAAAGCGGGCCTCGTCCCCCGCCATCAAGTCAGGGTCCGAGCGCAGTTGTGCCTGTACGTCAGCTGGGAGACCGGCGAGCACCACCGTGCGAAACATCACTGTCTCAGACGGTGAGCACCCCGGTCCCGTCCCGTCTCGTCTGTCCAGGTCTGAACACAGGTCGAGTAGTAGCTGTGTGGATCACCCCCTGGATAAGGGAAAGAAGTAGGAGCAGTGGTTACAGGGTCGGGAAACAGTGTATGGATAGCTGTAAATAGATTGTCTTGATGTTCATGTATTGGGGTGTGGTCGGGCACCGCGGCGGTCTGAGCCTCTTGCTCCACCGCTGCGGCAGTAATGGCCAAAACATGACGTAAGTCTCCCATACAGGCCGTTTGTCCCGTCATGCATGTAATAAAACCCAGCAGAAACTTTCTCCCCCGCACGAGAGCTTAGGCATTCTTTCAGCAAGCAACGTCAGGTCTTTTAAAGGGATGGGGCGATAAGCTACGTGTCCCACTAACCAACAACGGGTATTGTCCTGCGGTCGCGGTTATAGGTGGTTATTTTAATAAGTCTTCCTTAGTTAATTTTAAAGCCTCACTTACCTGGGCCCTGCCGGGCCATTTGTCCTCGTCTTCCTGGTCTTGGTCCGGCTCATCGGATGTTACTGCTAGCCGTGGATACGTTTTACCTGATCGAAGCCGGTGGGGTGGCTCCTCGGGTTCCTTTTCGTCCATGTCGTTAAGCCTTTTTTTCCAATCTTACCAGTGTTTGTGCGAGGTGCTGCTCCTTCTTACTTTGTTCTGCCATCATGCGATTGAGTTCCTCCTGCACTCGGTCCTGTGCGCCAGAGGTTGTGAGTCCTAGGTCATCATACTCACCTGCCGAATGCCGCTCACCAGTGTGGAGTGGAGGGTGCCGAAGAGGTCTGTCATGCGAGCTTTCGTCTCCTCTGCGTGGCTAGACGCCGCTTTCGCGTCCTGGCTGACTTGGTGTGTGACCGCTTTAATGCAGAGTTTACTTTAGTCGCTCATGTCCCCTGCAACACCTGGAATATTACTGGCCAATTCGCCACATATTTGTACCATCGGCATTTGTGGTGTGGGTGCGTTAATGTCTGTGTATTTAGGTGGCGGTCCCTGTGAACCGGGTTCTGTGGGTAATGGTGGTGTAGAAGGTTGTTTGTGTGTTTGTGTGTGTGGTGCGTCACCCTTTGTGTCTGGTGCCTCCGCCCGTCTCTGTGCCTCCTCTGCCGCTATAGATGTCGCTGCCAGAGTCATCAGGTGCACGACGGTCGCCGACTTGTTTACTTTCTTCAGTTCACTTTCCAGTTTCCTTCCTTCTGTCCAACTTGCCGTTTTCTTTTCATTCTCCATTTTAGTTATTTTATCGCAAAAAAGCGTATCACGATTTTGCATTTGTCGACAAATGTTCTCCCAATTATCGGTTTTCACCATCCCCATCTGATTCCATTGTTCCTTTATTCTCCCACTGACTTTCTCTCGATCCTTCTCTTCTACGCCCGAGAGCGCCTGTCGTGTCAGTTTGTGGTACATGTCATCCCATTGTTGGTCAAGTTTTCGTCGTGTGTCCGAGTCCTGGTCGGTGTCAGAGTTTTTTGCACATTTAGTCAGACCGAATGGGCCAAATTCTTCTTCTTCGCGATCAAATTCATGCTCCATTATGAGTTAAATTTAGGATTATTAAGATTAAATCTAATTAACACTTTGTGTAATTGGTGTGAGGTTGTCTCTTTGTTATTAGTCCCTATGCTAAGGAGCGCGCCGACTCCTTGACCTTTCGGGTCGTCCCTATCTACGCAGCTAATCTAAACCTATTAATTTCGAGGGACACGCCGGTCCCAGGAGCACGCCGACTCCTTTCCGATTTCCTATTATTTTTTCGGAGACACGCCGGTCTCCGGAGCACGACGACTCCGTCCAAACAAAACTAACGTAAAGTGTTCTAAACTAACGCGCCGTAGATTCGTTATGGAGACACGCCGATCTCCGACTATCTCGTTTTTTGACCACTTATAGTGGCCGGGGCTTCAACGATCTTAAACCTCCACGTTTTCTTGACCGTTCGACGACGGCCGAGGCTTCAACGATCTCAAACCTCCTGTTTTTTCGGGGAGACGACTGCCCCGCGGCTTCAACAGTATAACCGAGTAATGATCACACACGTCTGTGTTCACGTCAACCACGACAGTCTAACTTTTCATTCACTTATATTACTTAACATGGAGTAACCCAAATTCCACAATCCTGATTTCTCCCTTTTTGATACTGTTCAATTTACAGAATTCGATTTTCATAACAGGTTTCTGCTCACCTTTAAAGTGGGGCCCCGGAGAAATCAATGCCGTGGAAAGTGGTCCCCCGACAATACGCCGATTGTCTAAGTTTTTTCGTATTCCAGTATCACGTCCTGTATCGTCCGTACTCCCCCGACTCACGGTCGGGGTCACCAGAAACTGTAGGAAATAATTACGCTTTGTTATTTCCAAACGTGTTCACGCATCGGAGAAGAGACAACCAGTGACGTCAAGATAAGTTTCCACAAGTTTTATTGCCCTAATACAAAGTTTCTCTAATAAATGTGCTTACAGATATCTGGGTCTTGTTCCTATTAGCCTGCAGGACACACTCTATGTGTGGTTTACGTGCAGAGGAGCAAGAGACAAAGAAAAAGACTATAACATGAGTTTTTATAATGCAAAAGGCGTAGTTCCTCCTTCGGGGGGCGGCTGAGTCCGTCCCAGCTTAGTCTGGTTATGATCCTGGTTTCTCTGCCCGTATGGGGAGTTGCCTTTGCCCTTGGTGCCTGTTACGGAGAGCGCATCCTCCCTGTACAGAGAAGATAAGCAGAAACACCACAACTCCTATACCTCATAAACTGAAACCTTTTTTCAACATTTGGTCCTGTCTGAACAACCAGCTTATTGTGCACAAGTATTATTAAAGCATGACTAAAAACTATTGCTTCATTTTGATTATTCTTCAAGTCGTATGCACAGACTTTGATGCACGGACTTTCATGGTTTGGTCACAACAGGTGATTTCAATGTTCATGTTGATAATATCTGTGACAGAAACGCTAAAGAGCTTCATGCTGTCCTTGAAACTTTCGTTCTTACTCAGCACGTGAGTGGCCCCACCCACAGCAGAGGGCACCCTCTAGATCTTCTAATTACAAAGGGGGTTAATATTTCAAACGTCAATGTGGTCTATGTTGCTCTGTCTGATCATTTCTATGTCTTCTTTGACCTGTCTGTTTTATCTTATGTAGAACTAGGAAGGATATTTTTTCTGAAATAATTGGAAGCTGTAGTAGTAACAACTCGCGTGTCCTGTTTGCCACAGTAAACAGATTAACAAACGCTCCAGTTCAGCTGCCGTTAGAAGTCAATTCCACATCCAAGTGTAATGAGCTTGCATTATTCTTTAATTCAAAGTTCAGGGCATTAAAAATGCTATACATTCTACAATGCAACAAATAACCCTAAAACCACCTACACACTTAGAGCTGACTCACTTTGCACCTGTAACTGACAAAACGGTCCAGGAGATCATCACCAGTCTGAGTTCATCTACATGCTGCCTCGATGCGTTACCCACCAGATTTCTAAAGTCTGTGCTCAACAGTTTGTTAGCACCACTCACTCACATAGTTAACATGCCGCTTCAATCTGGAACATTCCCAAAGTCTTTGAAAACTGCGGTCATAAAGCCTCTCCTAAAGAAGAGCAAATTGATGCTGCAGAACTGAGTCATTACCGGCCCATTTCTAATCTGCCTTTTTGGGTCCTTGAAAAGGTTGTTTACCAACAGCTCACTGATTACCTCTTAATAAACAACTCATTTGATGTTTTCCAGTCAGGTTTTAGACCTCATCACAGCACTGAGACTGCTCTTGTCAAGGTGAAAAATGACATTCACCTGAACACTGACGCGGGCAAAGCCTCAGTCTTAATTCTGTTAGATCTGAGTGCTGCTGCTGGCACAAACTGGTTAAAGTCCTATCTGGAAGACAGGAAGTTCTTTGTCGAAATTGGTAACTGTGTCTCAGACCAGAAGCCCCTGACCTGTGGGGTGCCCCAAGGGTCAATCCTGGGACCCCTTCTATTCAACCTCTACATGCTGCCGTTAGGTCAGTTGATACGCTGCGAGAATGTGTCCTATCACAATTATGCAGACGACACTCAGATCTATGTTTCACTGACGGCAGGTGAATATGGACCAGTGGATTCACTCTGTCACTGCATCCAACAGATCAGTGTGTGGATGCAAAACAACTTTCTCCAGCTGAACTCAGACAAGACTGAAATCATCGTCTTTGGCCCACAGAAACAAAGAGAAAGTGTTAACAGTCACCTCCAGAGTCTCGCTCTAAAACCTACAAATCAAGTTAGAAATCTGGGGATAATAATGGACTCAGATTTGAATTTTAACAGCCACGTCAAATCAATAACATCAGCAGCTTTTTACCATCTAAAAAACATAGCCAAAATCAAAAGTAGTGTCTAAACCAGACTTGGAGAGACTTATCCATGCGTTTGTCTCTAGTATATTAGACTACTGTAACGGCCTGCTCACTGGCCTCTCCAAACGAGCTGTAAAACAGCTGCAGTACATCCAGAACGCTGCTGCTCGGGTCCTGACTAGAACCAGGAAGTACGATCAAATTAGTCCTGTGCTCAGGTCTCTGCACTGGCTCCCTGTGGCTTAGAGAATAGACTTCAAAGCAGCTCTGCTTGTCTCTCCATGGCCTTGCACCAAAGTACATCTCGGACATGTTAGTGCCATATGAACCATCTCGGACTCTGAGGACCTCAGGGACCGGCCTCCTGCTGGTGCCCAGAGTCAGGACTAAACATGGGGAATCTGCGTTTCAGTTTTATGCAGCTAAAATCTGAAACAGTCTTCCTGAGGATGTGAGACAGGCCGCTACTCTGGCAATGTTCAAATCTAAACTAAAATATGGCTTTGCATATGACTGAAATGCTTTTCTTTGCACTCTTCTCTTTTATGTCTTGAACTATTTGACGGATAGCCTGAAAATGGCACTTTTAAATTAAGATTTTGTGACTTCTGCCATGTCTTTGTGATTTTAATGCATTTTTTTCCTGTTGTGTGAAGCACTTTGAATTGCTTCAGTTGAATTGTGCTCTACAAATAAACTTGCCTTGCCTCGCCTTGCATTACCTCACTAGACAACACTTCCTGCAAACAACTAAAGCCATTGCACCAGAAGCTTTTGGATTGAAGTAAAAAGCAATTCAGCATCGTAACCTATGAGAAAAAAGCAAGCAAACCTATTGCCTTATATTCCTAAATATTTGCAAAACATAATCATATTACCAAAAAGACAATAGGAACATGAATGAATAGCCTACAAATACTGTGCGTATGACTGAAAGGATTATCTGCAATATTTTCTTTTAAAGTAAATTTAAAGTAAAGTTTTAATGATGATGTATTTGTATGTATTTTAATGCATCTTTCTTGTTCTGTAACACATTGAATTACTCTGTGTATGAACTTGAACAGTTATGCCCAGGTATTTTTGGTATCTTCCTATAGGGGACAAATGTATATGATATAATGATATCATTGTTGTAATTAAGGCTTTTGCATAATAAAAGATAAAGTGCCGTGCTAAACAGATGCAGCGTTGCAGTCTTGGCTCATCACAGTCTGGTGAATATGGCAAACGGTGTCTGCGCGCTGCCATTACCCAGGAACTCATTCATTAACCTAGCACTGGCACGTCACGATTTCAATGACCCACTGAACACCCCAACTTCTCCAAAATATGACATGAAAAAACTTAAAATGATACAAACTACTCAATATTGATAATACAAAATGGAGCATGGACATTGATGCACCACTTACAGATATGTAAAAAACACATTTTCTATGTCATTAAACACCAACTTTCAACTGCTTCAATCTAGTCATCCACAGAACGCACTCAATATAAAAAACACAAAAAGGGTTTCACAGACACAAGCACATGCTCACAATGCACTATAGGAGCCACACTTACATTCATGCACTCTGGGGATGCAGAATCCCCCTTTCCCCATCTCTATGCTTATCACCTCTAAAAACTCCATACCCACCAAATACAAAAATAGACTACTAACAACTCTAAATATCGATAAGAGGAAACTGTTATAGAACTGGAAAAAACTACTAATACAGAAAAAAAAGAAAGATGATGATATGACGGTGGTAAGGATAATAAAACAGATTTATTTGCTATTTATCTGTATGCCCTCAGGTTATTTATGTACTTTATTGTTATTCATTCAACCATTTACAATTGTATTGACATACACATCGACATTCACATCCATACACTCACACATTACCATCTATTTGTTTTTTCTTCTTTTCCTTTCTTTTCACATCCTTTATGCCTTTATTTTAACTTTCCCTTCTCTCTCTCCTACAAAAATATTACTTTAGTAAATATTGTGAATATTGTATATCCCCTGTCACCTGGTGTTCAGTTAAAAAAAAAAAAAGAAATAACCTGGCACTGGCAACAAAGATGAAAAATGGTCCAAAACACACAACGAGGAACAGTTAAAGCAAGCACACTGTACGCATTTGTATGTGACAGACAAAGTACACCCACACTGATTTCATGCACAAAACAGCCCATAATGGAAAACATTCAACGATGTAAAGATGAAGCAACAATATCCGATCTTCATGTAATATATATTCGAAAAATAATACTCTTTTAGGTCTCAAAGTAGGAAATTGCAGTTGTTGGAAAAGGTCATTTACAGCCTCCCACTGTAGTTGTACGAGCTCAAAGTGTGTGTTTTATGCAATACCATAAAGAAAAGAAAAAAAGGAGAGAAAGAAAGAGAAAGAGAAAGAAGGAGAGAAAGAAGGGGAGAAAAAGCTGAGGAGCATGATTAGTATTGGTATATTTTTAGAACCGGTAATAATGTTGACTGCTGTGAACCTTTACCTGCATTACAGAGAGAAGTTTGACACATCCTTTGCCGCACACCACATGTTCTCACATGAAGCTGGTTCTCTCTCCTTCCCTCTCTTTCTCCCGCGTTCTCTTTCTCTCTCGCCTTTTCTTTTCTTCTTTTTTTCGTTATATCGTAAAACACATACTTTGAAGATGTACAACTACAGTAGGTGGCGGTAAATGCACCTTTTCAGTTGGCTGCCAAACTGCCATTAAAAGCAACAACAACAACAACAACAACAACAACAACAACAAAGAATGAAATAATAGTGCTCTAGTTTGTAACATTTGTTTTGTGCATTAGTTCGCAACAGGAAGCTATTAAATAAAAACACTTCATAAAGGAAGACATCGTGCTTTTCTGTTTGAGTGTTTTGTATTAAATTATAACATACGTAGATCACTCTTTTACATTTTTTTCATTGTAATATGTAATGTTATAAATGCATTATTAATATCTAGAATGGCTTTGTAATATAAAGAGTCCATTGACTTGCTGTTGTTTTTATGGTTGAACCCTAAATGTTTGACTCAAAGTCAGATTGATTTTTAAATTTTTCATTTATAAGAATAAAAGCAAGTACAAAGCAGTGGGCTGGGATTGGCGGTAGGTGAAAACACATTTTCTGAGCAGTCAGGTCTCAAATGCAGGACAATAGATTATTCTAGCATGCATGAATCAATCAAAATACAACTTTCCATATATAACGATGAGGGAACAACATTACAACATTAAAAGGTCAATTTGATTGATCTAAAAGTACAGACGTCTAGTATGTCGACTACCTTGGCGCAGCAGGGTCTGACAGATTACAGACACCTTTAAACATACTGTGGGACGGTGGTCTTCATAGGGGGTCTGGGTGTTGACCAGGGGTCAGTGCCAGAGCGAAGGTCAGGAATCACAAAGCAGAACATGAAGAGACTTCACCAAAACTATTAACTAACCAAACACAGACAGTATTATTATCATTATTATTGTTTTCTAGGGCCAGATTCACTCCAAAAAGAGCGCTTTTCACCTACTCTTCCCGACCAGGAGAGGCAGCATTGGAAATGATACACAACTGGATGAATCACGATGGAAACATCCTAGCCACCGAAAGGCTGTGTGACGCCCTCAGTATAGCCTACTACAAGAAAATGTACAGTTTAATGGTGACAATCTTCATAATTTTCCAACAAATCTCCGCGATTCAAGGTAGGCTCCGTGGGAAGAATACAGTCTGTGACCCACCGTGGACACGGAGGGGCTATTGTTAGAGCGCATGAGCACCTGATAGGGCTGATTCAGCCATCTGTTTTATCTGCCTCTTTATTACATAGTAACATGTAACTTAGCCTACTTCACAAGATCCGATTGATTCATGTGTGAATAATTTTATTTCATTGTCACTGATCAATGTTTGAATTACAGTTTCTGTGAAATAGTTCTGTTGATTTGTGTAGACTATTAACAAAGACAAATACCTACTTTTAGCCAAGAACAAACGTTCACGTTCAGCGTTTCACGTTGAACGTTGGACATTCGCCTCCGCAACTCCAGCGGTAGTTTCCTCTAAGTGTGCCCCGCCTGCTATGGCACGGTGTGGGGGGCTGCGCTGAGAAGTGCCGCTTGGTACGCCAGTTAGGGACCGTCTCTAAATGACCGTTGCAGTGGCGAGCGTTTGTTTAAAAATGTGTTACTTGAAAAATATCAAACATATTTATATTTATAAAAAGAAACAAGGCTAAGCATCAATCCAAGTTGTTAATCCTAGTCGCCATAGTCCTTTTGGGTTCAACATTTAACCCTTTATGGGTTGTTTATGAAATATTTTTCTTCAAAAATCAAGGATTTATTTCAATAGCTTCTAAATCAGGTGACCTAGAAAGTCAAATCCAAGTTATTATAGTAGTTTTAGTCGCCAGGTAACACGCACACCTTTTTGTTTTTCAACTTAACCCTTTATAGATTTTTAAGGAATATTTTTGGCAAAAAATCAAGGACTTTTTTCAATACCTTCTAAATCAGGTGACCTAGAAAGTCAAATCCAAGTTATTATAGTAGTTTTAGTCTCCTGGTATCATAATGTGATATCATCATTGAATCAACATTAACTCCAACACACAGTGAGATAGATCTAGAACTATCATGTCCAGCGTCTCCATCTGTTATCGCTCCATTTGCATATTCCATATTCATATTCTGTTCATATGTTGGTCCATAATTATTCAAAACCACATTTGGTAAAGTGTTCATTCATATCCTGAAAAGGGGTCGATGTCACGGTTATGAGCAAATTCATTTTTAATAAATAAATAAATTTGATTATAGAATTGTTTATAAACATACGTGGAGGGCATGGATGACATTACAGTACTAGTACTAGTAATATCACTTTCAGGTGAGTATTCACATTTTGTAACATGACTTCAGTGATTTGCTTTGAAGTTGAGGATATCTGATATTTTACAATTGGAATATACCTACATTTTATACGTGCTACTGGATTTTCCAGGTTGTATACACTACATAAGTTTAGCAGATATAAGGACTCTGCCGTAGATAAAATTGAGCTGCTTTTGCTATTATGCAAAATTTGACGAAAGCAGAGCTGAAAAAGGCATGACCAAGATCGCCACAGGTAATGCACCATATTTTTCACACTCAAAGGTGACATATCAAAAATTAATTATTTTCTGTTCTCTCTTTTTCTATTCTTTTAGCAGCAATTACAGGACCAAGAAATATTATAACTTTTCTTTTGTCTTTGACAATAATGACAACCAGGGCTTTCTCCAGAGACTGAAATGTGAAATTAAGTCCATGGCAACATTTTGACATAACTACATCTCTGTCTGGAATTTTTACTGACATTCCACCAGAAGAGTCGCTTAGGGTAGTTCTGCAGTGCTTGTGTACATTGAATAAAGGTTTCAATTGAACCACTGATTAAGTGCTCTTTTGGCTTTTGATTTTATTTATTCATTTATTATCATCCATCCATCTTCCGCTTATCCGGGGCCAGGTTGCAGGGAGCGCCCAGCCACCCTGTGGAGAAACACATTTCAACCGCTTGTATCCACGATCTTGTCCTTTCGGTCAGTACCCAGAGCTCATGACCATAGGTGAGGGTAGGAATGTAGATTCACCACAACAGTCCGATGCAGCGACTGCATCACTGCAGGCGCTGCACCAATCCAACTGTCAATCTCACGCTCCATCCTTCCCTCACTAATGAACAAGACCCCAAGTTACTTAAACTCCTCCACTTGGGGCAGGGACTCTCCACCCACCTGGAGCGGGCAAGCCACCTTTTTCAAAATGCAGAGAGACCTGGTCAGAAGTCGACGGCCTCGTCGACCGGCTCACATAAAATGGCTCTGGGGACATTATTATTGTTATTTCATTATTATTATTATTATTATTATTATTATTATTATTATTATTATTATTATTATTATTATTATTATTATTATTATTATTATTAAAATGCCAAATCTAATAGGATAGCCTAATGTTAATTTTATTACAGAAAAATTCTAGCTTTCTGCTGTATTAGGTGATAAAACACATCTAGTCCTAGTATTTTTTTTTTATTTGTAAACAAATAGACTTCTGATCCACAACAAACTTATGTGCCAAGTACTTCAAATCAGGGCCAAACCTGGCTAAAGACCATTTTTAAAGTAGTAATACATTTTGCCTTATCTTCCTCAGCCGTATCATAGCCGATTGAATATATGTTATTTTATTATTGCTCAGTGTTTTATGTTGCACTTTAATGCCGAGACAAGTTCCTATGTTTGTGAATTTTGTTCATTGACAATGGCAATAAACTCTTTCTGATTCTGATTCTGATCATATGAGCATTTTGGCTATTCAATGGAATATCCTCCATCATTTTCCTCTTTGCCTATTCAATATTTGTAGACCCAAGCAATATAATTCCTATTATTCTTATGGGACTTAGTGGCTCAAATAGTCATGTCCAGGGTGAGAAGGATCAGCTGTGATCCGACCTGCTCGTCCCAGAGCCCTGGAGACGTACAGGTCCTGCAGAGATGGAAGTCTGCAGCCGATCACCTTCTCAGCAGATCGCACGATGCGCTGTAGTCTCTGTTTGTCCCTGGCTGTGGCTCCAGCGTACCACACGGTGATGGAGGAGGTGAGGATGGACTCAATGATGGCCGTGTAGAACTGCACCATCACCTGCACTGGCAGCTTGGCTTTCCTCAGCTGCTGCAGAAAGTACATCCTCTGCTGGGCCTTCTTGATGAGGGAGCTGATGGAGGGCTCCCACTTGAGGTCCTGGGTGATGGTGGTGCCCAGGAAGCGGAAGGAGTCCACGGTGGTGATGGGGGAGTCTGTCATGACGAGGGGGGGCTGGGGGGCTGTGACTTTCCTGAAGTCCACGATCATCTCCACTGTCTTCTGGGCGTTGAACTCCAGATTGTTACCGCTGCACCAGGACACCAGCCGGTCCACCTCCCTCCTGTAGACAGACTCATCCCCGTCCAAGATGAGCCCGATGAGGGTGGTATTGTCCGCAAACTTGATGAGTTTTACGGAGTCGTGGCTGGAGGTGCAGAAGTTTGTGTACAGGGAGAAGAGCAGAGGGGAAAGTACACAGCCCTGTGGAGCACCGGTGCTGATAGTCCGAGTGTCTGAGACATTCTTCCCCAGTCGCACGCACTGCCTCCGATCCGTCAGGAAGTCAGTGATCCACCTGCAGGTGGAGTCAGGCACGTTGAGCTGGGAGAGCTTGTCCTGGAGCAGAGCAGGGAGGATGGTGTTGAATGCAGAGCAAACAGGATCCTGGCGTAGGTTCCAGGGGAGTCCAGATGCTGCAGGATGAAGTGGAGTGCCAGGTTGATAGTGTCGTCTACAGACCTGTTGGCTCTGTAGGCGAACTGCAGGGGGTCCAGCAGGGAGGAGGTGAAGGACTTGAGGTGGGGCAAGACCAGGCGTTCAAATGACTTTATGACTACAGACGTCAGCGCCACAGGCCTGTAGTCATTAAGTCCAGTGATCCGGGGCTTCTTGGGGACAGGGACAATGATGGCAGACTTGAAGCAGGCTGGGACATGGCATGACCCCAGGGAGGTGTTAAAAATGTCTGTGAAGACGGGGGTTAACTCTCCTGCGCAATGTCTTAATGTAGCGGCAGAGACGCCGTCTGGTCCAGCAGCTTTTCAGGGGTTGGATTTCCGAAATAGCCTGTGAACATCCTGTTCCTGAACTGAGAGGGTGGTGGGGGAGGTGGGGGGGACCAGGTTTGGGTTGGCGGAGGTGGCCACCGTGGGGAGGGGGTGGTCACATCAAACCTGGAGTAGAAGGTGTTGAGTTGCTGAGCCAGTTTTCGATTGTCTGCAGCAGGGGGGGCTCGGGGCTTGTGGTTGGTGAGGAGCCGGAGCCCCCTCCACACGGAGGCGGGGTTGTTGTCAGAGAACTGCTGCTTCAGACGCGTATTGTACTGTGATCTCGCTCGAGAAACCTCTTTGCTAAATCCATACTTTGCGTCTTTGTAGCGCCCCCTATCACCAGCCCTGTGCGCTGCCTCCTTCTGCTGCCTTAACTTCCTCAGTTTTGGAGTGAACCAGGGTTTGTCATTGTTGAAAGTGACTTTGGTTTGTGTTGGTATAATGCTGTCCTTACAGAATCGAATGTATGACGTCACAGTGTCCGTGTACTCATCCAAACTATCTGTGGCAGCTCTGAAAACCTCCCAGTCTGTAATGTCCAAACACGCACGTAGCTCCTCCACTGCCTCATTGGTCCACTTCTTAGAGGTCCTCACTGCAGGTTTTGAGAGCTTCAGTCTCTGCCTGTACGTGGGGATCAGGTGAACCATGGCGTGATCTGAAAAGCCGAGAGCAGCGCGAGCCACGGCGCGGAAGGCGTTACTGACTGTTGTGTAACAATGATCCAGCGTGTTCTGCTCTCTGGTCGGAACTTTAATAAACTGTCTGTACTTTGGTAGTTCGTGGCTGAGATTCCCCTTGTTAAAATCACCCAGGATAATACACAAGGAGTCCGGGAAGGTCCGCTCCACACTCAGAATCGGGTCCGCGAGCACATATGCGCTCGGTGGGATGTAAACAACAGCCAGAATGAATGAGGCGAACTCACGTGGAGAGTAGAATGGTTTGCAGTTAATGAAGAGATATTCCAGATCAGGAGAGCAGTGTTTGGAGATCACAATGTAAGGACAGTTACATTGCCCAGATTTGCATTAGCGGAGCCCCATCAACAACTTAAAAAGGGTTACGTTGAAAAAGAAAAAGGTGTGCGTGTTACCTGGAGACTAAAACTACCATAAAAACTTGGATTTGACTTTCTTGGTCACCTGATTTAGAAGCTATTGAAAAAAGTCCTTGATTTTTTGACAAATATATTCCTTAAAAATCTATAAAGGATTAAATTGAAAAAACAAAAAGGTGTGCGTGTTACCTGGCGACTAAAACTACTATAATAACTTGGATTTGACTTTCTAGGTCACCTGATTTATAAGCTATTGAAAGAAATCCTTGATTTTTGAAGCAAAATATTCCTTAAAAATGTATAAAGGGTTAAATTGAAAAACCAAAAGATGTGCGTGTTACCTGGAGACTAAAACTACTATAATAACTTGGAATTGACTTTCTAGGTCACCTGATTTAGAAGGTATTGAAAGAAATCCTTGATTTTTGAAGAAAAATATTCCTTAAAAATCTATATAAAGGATTAAATTGAAAAACAAAAAGGTGTGCGTGTTACCTGGAGACTAAAAACTACTATAATAACTTGGATTTGACTTTCTAGGTCACCTGATTTAGAAGCTATTGAAAAAAGTCCTTGATTTTTTTACAAATATATTCCTTAAAAATCTATAAAGGGTTAAATTGAAAAACAAAAAGGTGTGCGTGTTACCTGGAGACTAAAACTACTATAATAACTTGGATTTGACTTTCTAGGTCACCTGATTTATAAGCTATTGAAAGAAATCCTTGATTTTTGAAGCAAAATATTCCTTAAAAATGTATAAAGGGTTAAATTGAAAAACCAAAAGATGTGCGTGTTACCTGGAGACTAAAACTACTATAATAACTTGGAATTGACTTTCTAGGTCACCTGATTTAGAAGGTATTGAAAAAAGTCCTTGATTTTTTTACAAATATATTCCTTAAAAATCTATAAAGGGTTAAATTGAAAAACCAAAAGGTGTGCGTGTTACCTGGAGACTAAAACTACTATAATAACTTGGATTTGACTTTCTAGGTCACCTGATTTAGAAGCTATTGAAAAAAGTCCTTGATTTTTTTACAAATATATTCCTTAAAAATCTATAAAGGGTTAAATTGAAAAACAAAAAAGGTGTGCGTGTTACCTGGAGACTAAAACTACTATAATAACTTGGATTTGACTTTCTAGGTCACCTGATTTATAAGCTATTGAAAGAAATCCTTGATTTTTGAAGCAAAATATTCCTTAAAAATGTATAAAGGGTTAAATTGAAAAACCAAAAGATGTGCGTGTTACCTGGAGACTAAAACTACTATAATAACTTGGAATTGACTTTCTAGGTCACCTGATTTAGAAGGTATTGAAAAAAGTCCTTGATTTTTTTACAAATATATTCCTTAAAAATCTATAAAGGGTTAAATTGAAAAACCAAAAGGTGTGCGTGTTACCTGGAGACTAAAACTACTATAAAAACTTGGAATTGACTTTCTAGGTCACCTGATTTATAAGCTATTGAAAGAAATCCTTGCTTTTTGAAGACAAATATTCATAAAAAACACAATAAAGCGTTAAATGTTGAACCCAAAAGGACTACGGCGACTAGGACTTTTTTTTTTTTTTTTGTAATTATAAATATGTGATGATGATATTGATATTTTTCAATTAACACATTTTTAAACAAACACTCGCCACTGCAACGGTCATTTAGAGACGGTCCCTAACTGGCGTACCAAGCGGCACTTCTCAGCGCAGCCCCCCACACCGTGCCATAGCAGGCGGGGCACACTTAGAGGAAACTACCGCTGGAGTTGCGGAGGCGAATGTCCAACGTCCAACTGACTGAAACTAATTTCACCGCGGTCCATTGTAGTCCCGATGACTGACCCGATAACTATACTGTGGAACTTTCCAGGCAAACCATGAAAACAAGCATGGAGAGTTACAAAATGCATTCACTGATTGAATTTTATTGATATTTATTATGTCATATTATTGTCATCAATGATTATTTTATTGTTATTTTTATTATTATTATTGTCATTAATAATTATATTTGAGCTTTTTTTATTTTCAATAACTTTATTTCTTCTGCTGGTAAGTTGCATGTATATAACAAAAATAATTTCCCTTTGGGGATGAATAAAAGTAATTCTGATTCTGAATATCATGTATGTTCAAGGTTAGACAACTAACAACTAACCCTAAACAGTCAAAACAATGACAATAATAAGAACAACAACAACAACAACAATAATTATAATGATAATAATAATGTAAATACAGGTGTGCAGGTGATTGGAGGGAACGTGACTGTGGTCCAAGGTCACACTGCTGTTTTCCCCTGCCTCCTAACTGAAACCACTGAGAGCCTGAGGCAGATCACTTGGCAGAGGAGAACCAGACTGATCAACACCAACACCAACTTCTACACCATTTTGGCAGAAAACGGTCCAGAATATTTCAATGGGATCGATAAGAGATTCAGTTTTGTGGGAAATATTTCTCTGGGCAATGGATCATTACAATTGTCCAATGTGACTAAATCTGATGAAGGGGCCTACACATGTATATATACTTTGTTTCCAAGTGGTAACGTCAAGACAGAGATACCGCTGAATGTACTAGGTATTCAAATTATAGTCTGTTTTTTGTGTCCATATATTTGTTTTTTTGACTAGCATTTTGACTTATGTCGGTTTCGATTTTGCAGTGCCTCCAGAAAACAGCATGAAGGACAAGTTCCTTATTGTGGGGAACGAGGAGGTAGTTCTTGCTATCTGCACAGCCGCACGTTCCTGGCCTTCATCTAATGTAGACTGGCATTTGGGAGAATTATCTGACTTGTTAAGAATAGCACACAAAATCACTGAAAATGCAGATGGCACAATCACTACAGTCAGCACATTGTTTGGGGCTCCTACAAGAAATCTCCACAATCATTCTGTAAGATGTGTGATTAAGAGTCCAGCATTACCAGATGGGACCACACTACCTCTCACCATCCAGGTCCACTGTGGGTATTTACACGCACTGTACAGTACACAAGTTGTTTATCACATGACTTTTCCTTTTGTGTTTGAAAAGGGAAATGGAACAAAAAGAGGAACTGTTAATGCATTTTCACACTGGGAAGAAGCTAACAAAATAGTCATGGTTAATGTAAAACCTTAATCTTTAGGAAAAGTCCACATTCTTTGTGCATGTTGGGGCAGGTTGTGCTAATAATTCATGCATTTGTTTGAGTCAGATTCAAACTAGCGTCAAATTCAGATGAGTTAAATTTAAAACGAGATTGAAGATTGAAAACAAGAAAGAAACGCTTTCTCAGCATAGTTAACTGGAATAGTATCATATTTAATTCATGATGAGGAAGTTGGATACAATTCATTAGAATTATTTTTGTGGTTTAAATGCAGGGTTTGAAGTGACTAAAATGCCCTCTTTTGATAGATTTTGATACAAGAATGTGTTGCTGTACATTCCTAGAATGTATCAAGTGTGTATTGTGTAATTTGTAATTAAGTTCAGTATCACACCACAGCCGCTCCCAACATACCATACATTACCCTTGAACCCGAATTACCGGCATTCATGCATTCTACTGTGGCCACAAAAGGAACTCAGTGTTTGTGCTGGCTAGCTGTGATTTTACTCACTCAAGTTTCCTTTCCTCTTAGTCCCACCAAGTGAAGTCAGAATAACGGAAATATCCAAAAAGTCATTTGAATGTTTGTCTGAAGCCAACCCTAAGTCCAACTTCACCTGGAGCAGGTATAATATATATAAACTTCATAATTTAAATCTTATTATTGACCACATAGACTTTCTTAGAACTAGCCTGCCGTGGCCAGACTCAGCCGTGAAGGTCAATGGGGCAGTGCTGCAGATACTCACACCTTCTCCACAACTAAACGGCCTGTTTGAGTGCAAAGCCACCAACATGTATGGGACGACTCAAGGCCACCTCTATCTGCATCTATCTGATGAAGGTAAACAATAAAGACCACTTTATGCCAATACAATAAGATACAATAAAATAGTACAATGAGACACCGCGTAATATCTATAATGAGTCATATATTATTTTCTTCAAAATAATAAGTAAAAATTTACAGCACACCTTCATAAAAAACATTTACACCAAAAGTAGAGACATTTAAGAGATGTTTGTTCATTATTATGTATTAAGGAACAAAAACATATATATCATATTTATCCTTTTATTGTAGCCAGCCTAAGGCACACTTGTGCA
Organism: Chaenogobius annularis; assembly: GCA_015082035.1. Lineage (NCBI taxonomy): Eukaryota > Metazoa > Chordata > Actinopteri > Gobiiformes > Gobiidae > Chaenogobius > Chaenogobius annularis. The sequence goes on along the minus strand of BJKM01000494.1, from coordinate 279,138 downwards.
ATATTCATGCTGTCTGATAAACTTAAAACAGCTTAAGACAGATTTGTGAACAATATTTGAGTGAAATCATGTTTTTTGTGTATACTGGAAAAGCCTTTGGGGAGCAAAAACAAAACTGTTGCATTCATATTTTTGTTCAGTGTATATTAATCTGGCATCTATCAAACATCAGTGATCATTGAGACGAGCGTCTCAAGTGTCTTTTTTGTGACTCACCTTGTCATATTGGTCCTTCCTGGTGAACAAGTCAGTTCTTGTTTGTTGCTGAGTGCGCTGGTCATGGCTAAACCTCAATAGTTTCCATTCAAGGACACACCCCTCACAAAATCATGGGAAACTGCACTCTTGCTCCTGTCTAATGTAGAGAGATACTCGATAGTCTTGCATCAGGTTTCGTGACGTGAAAAGCAAGACAGCATTTACAGTAGTGTCATTGTACAATGCATGGCAATGTTAGTCTTTTATAGTAACTCACATAGTTTTACGCCTTTTGAACAATAAAACAAGCTTCAGTGGTTCTGTCTAGTGTCTGGTTTAACAGTCATGCTTAAAACCAAAACTACCACTACAGCATTGGTTGACTCACTTTTTCTCCCTTTAGGAAACTGTATTCATGCCTGGATCTTATTTTGTCTATTACTTCTCGGCATTGTTCTTGCTGCTGCTGCTGTGTGGTATTTTAGGTACAGAAATTTGCTGTGATAAATTTTCAATACAGTGTTTCTTTTGTATATTAACTGATTATGTGTTTTTAGGTCATATAAAAAGTGTAACATTCCCTGGTTCGACACAAGACGAGCCACACCACCGACTGCCAATATAGAACCAGAAGAAGCAGAACAACAGGGGCCCGAGTTAGAACCTTTAACCATACGTGAGGCTGAACTGGAGCCACCAGTCAGTCTGTAGTCTGTAGCAGTAGTGGCAGTCTAGGTTTTTTATATATTTTAAGTGTTTAATTTGAGCTACATTCATGATGCATTATTATCATTTTTACCAGCTACATTAAATTAACTGACTCTTAAAAGGAGGAGTTCACAGTTTTAGTTTTTGATATTAGTTATCTCTATATTATTATTCAACATTTTTTTTGTATTTAATCTTTATTCAGTAGAAATATTTGTATGAAATTCAAAAGCAGCTACATTCTTCATTGTTACATATTTAAAGTGTTTTAAGTGTTTTACCATTTGTTTCACTTTTTATTACATTAACAAAGCATTACATGACCGTACTATATCAAATACAGCCACAATGTCTTTGAATTTTACGCTTGTTAAAAGTATTGACCAGGTCATATTTTTCATCACAGAAATATGCATCCGTTACCACCCACTTTTTACCGGTGCTGTGCCCAAAAAACAAAACAAAAGAGGCAATAAATGTGTGTTTAGTAATCATAGTCACTAGACGAGCTGAAACATGGTGCAGAATCTACAAAGTAATTTCCTGTTACTGAAATTAAACCAGCACCAGAAATTTGATAGACTTTGGACCAAATAGAACTGTTATTTTAATTTAAAAGTTCCGTGATTGTGTTTCTTTTGGTATTTAATAGATGTCTAATTATATTCTTTATTTTATTATTATTTTCCCTTTCTAGTCATGTTCTGTGTTTTATGTTTATTCTTTTAAACAATTGTTTGTTTGAGTTCTTTTTTTACCTACAAATAAATGGGTACAAAGGAAATAAATGACTTTATTTCAATGGGATACTAAACTGACACTAAATCATTGTGGTCTAACAATGTCCTGTAGCTGTGCCAAAACTTGATTTAAATACCTTCTTCATTGTTGTGCTTTAAAAACAAGACAAAAAACAGTTTGTGCTGTTGTTTGGGTTTTTTTCATCATCCCTTTAGTTGGAGTATATGTGATGGCTTTGGCCGAGTTGACCTTCCAGACAGTTTTCATAAATGTCTTGTTGCTAAATAAATACAAGAAAACACATCATGTATTTTAATACATTTGCTACAACAACACATTTGTATCTACTACCGCTACCTTCTCAAGCTGATAGACAGTGTTTACCGTTTCTGCTGCTACAGGATGTCTGTTCCTACAAAGAAAGAACAAAGAGTGTAATTCTATCTTCAATAAAAGTGGCGCGAATACTATATCTTTACTTTATGATGATAAATAGCGACTTACCGTCTATATTGTTTGCAGAGGAGAATGGCTAAACAAACAATAAACATCCCAACACAAATTACAGCAATTATAATGATAAGCATCAGATGTTTTTGTTCAGCTGATTCTTTATCTAGGGGGGGAAAAAAAACATTTCAGTAAAATGTTGTGAATTTTTAATTAACTAGTCCAGTCACTAATAGAAATGAGCAGGTTCAACATTTGTGAATTTACATTTTGGATATTTCATGACACAACATTATCAATATTCCAGAGTCCCTGTGTCCAGTTGAGCTGAGTCAGGAAGAATTCTATGATAGAATTAGCTGTTCAACTGTTTTATTGACCTGGTGTATTATAAATATCTGAATGTCGTATGTTGAAAGAATGTAAGCCATAAGATTAATAGTTAGTGAGGCCAATCTTCAACAAATATTAGGTTCGAAACAGGTTCTGCCTTAATGGATCATATTTTAAAAGATTTCTTTCAAAAACAATCTGCCATAGTTTTATAGGTCCTTCCCTTCCATCTGAAATTATAGACATCAACTTTTGGAACGCGCATAAACACAACCTAGTATAAGGTTTTATAAACGGCAGAAAGGAGACGGCATGGAGTTTTGGGAGCGAAATCTGCCCTTTTCCTCCAGTTTTTCCTCTTTTTGAACACCGTTTTGAACTTCTGCTTGTGCACTTTTTGGTCAGATACTGAGATCCTAATAGTATTGAGCGCTTTTGCCAATGCCACTATGCTCACTTTTAGTTGACTAATCGAGGAACATGGTGAAGTATCTGCTGGGGACAGAACTTTTGCTCTGTACCTTAAATCAGGAAAGGGGTCAAGGAAACAGATTGTATCCTGTTTAGGAGAGGACAAAGGGCAGGCAAAGGGGGGCTCTTCCTATTGTGAAGGAGGTCGGTGCTAAACTAAGATCGAGGTGACTCCAGATCTGACCATAGAGGAGCTCGGAGGTAATGTCTGCTGTATTGATGCTGTTTCTGTGAATAAACATATTTTAAAATACAGAAGCTAGTGTCAACGAGTTCTTCCTCCGCAACCCAACCACCTCGACCAACACCTTGAGAAACCACAATGGCATCTTTAGCCTTTAGTCAACCAAGAATTTCCTAAATTGAATATATGACCTTGCAAATAATAATTAAAACTAACATGAAAAGTCCATTGCTCAACATTTATACACTTTTTCCCCCTCATATTTTATATGGATCAACGCACCTTTAATGTTGAGTATCCAATTCTGCTCCCAGACTCCTGACCCTGTTGTGGTCTCACACGTGTAGTTCCCGGCATGGTCCCACTGTACTTTCTCAATAGTGAGTGCATACAGTTTGGCTTCAGAAAATGACATATTAAGTTGGAGTCTGTACGCTTCATGATTCCAGGTCATCAGTTTCAGTGACGCGTATGTTACAAGTTTGGTTTTATTCTTGGTCCATGTTACTTGGCTAAGACCGCCAAGAGACTCATTTTTACAGAATAGGTTGACCTTGTTTCCAAGTACTGCAGATAATACATTCAGCTCTGAAAGGACAAAACAAAACATGTCAAGTGCAATGATTGTAGCAGATTCTGTTAATATTGAAGCTTTGTTTTATACCTGCATTTGATGGAATCCAGAAAAGGCACAATGACCACATGGTTATCACGCAAAAAAGGCTGTAAGCATTTTCCATTGTGCCTGGTGATATAGGAGAATTTTCGGTCAGTTTATTGAAAATCACAATTGTATTATATAAATTTAGCACTCAATTCATGAGCAGAGCATGTAAAAGGTCAATGTGGCTAACAAACTTGGATAGAAACCTTTTAGCAAGCCTTTTTCCACAACTACTTTGTTTAGAAAAAATCAAACCATGTGAGCTCATGTTTCTACCACAAACAGTGGCTTTAGATGCTGTGTTGATTAAGCTTACTCACTAGCGCTCTTTTGTTCTGCTCAAAATGTGCATGACTGAAAAATCTATAAATTGTTTATCTTTATTTGTGCTGTTATAGTGGAAACAATGTTGTTCAACGTATTACATTTTAAATACCGTTGTTCTACAAAAATGTGGGAACTCAGATTCAGTTTCACATGGTTAACAAAGATGTAGAAAACCACACTTACCTCTGCAATCACTATGTCAGCGGCTGCCTTAATGTGTAATGAAAGTAAATATAAGTGCTTGCCTGACAAGTATTATTAATAGTTTTTACAATTGCAAAACTCCGTCCTTAAATCCTCACATCCGTCTGTGTTGCAATGTGGCAGGCAAAATTTAGTATCATACCAATTTCACTTACAAAAGTTTCCAGGAAATGGATGTTAAAAAGGTGGTCTGAGCACTGCTCTAACTACAAAACACCACTATGTAACCTGCTGCTGGGCCGCAAATGACAGGTACTATTCCACAGGAAGAGCTGCAACAATAAAAATAGAATAGAATGCATTATTTTTGTTTGTTATGCATGTGAAGATGTATAAAGAAATACGAATGACAATATACATTTATTTTGCCTGTAGGTTGTGAATATAGCTATAAATATGCATGTCTTTGTTTACATGTATGGGCTATTGGCCAGTGATTCTGAGGAATTACTGAGTTAAAAAACTATTACTCTGTTAAATGAGTATTTCAATATGTAACATCATTAGGTAAATGAATAAACCATATAAGAACTCTACAATGGATGTGCTCCATGATGTAATCCACAATGGATAAATACGCAACTGGTATTTGAATATCAAAGGTGGCTTGAGTTAGGTTTAACATTTTGTCTTAAACAATATTTACAAGGCAATTCAGTAGCTCAGTGCTGCTCTCTAGTGAGGCCAATGATTGAGTACAACTCCAAAAAGACGTTCAGCTGGTGGTTTTCACGGTCTTCAACGTGATGAAGGCAAGAGACAGCTTTCCCTGAATAAATATCCAGAAGAAAAATTCACAAATGTCAAACCTGTTAATTTATATTAGCGCAAGACCCCCTAGAACTCCCTATATTACAAAAAAGACAGCGCTTTAACATTCATTTTAGCTGCCCCCTTCTGTGTTGTAAGTATTGGCCTGTACAATATTGTGAGGCCATCTGAAATAACTTCATTGAGTAACTTAAGTGACCAACATATTTTGCAGAAAGAAGAATATGAACTGATCCATGTGTGACTTTTTATTGAATTGGTTCACATTCCAAAACATATACTGCCACACATAGAAAATCAGCATAGAATACAAGTTAGTAGTAAAAACATTTTGGTTTTCTCTTTGGAAAAATTAAGCATATCTTCTTACAAACATACAGTGCTGCAACAAATCTACAAATACAAAAAGCATACACGTATTCATTCTCTTGGCACACTTTCTGTGGTTTGATTGCAACACTTACTATTTGAGCGTTTGTGGGATATGTTCTTTAATACTCCACAGCATTGGCATATGAAGGCAAACTGTGGCTGGGGGTCACAAAGGAGACAAAGCTGCCATCTCTGTGAAATTATTGAGAGCCTTTTGATCATGCCCCCAAAACCAACACTGTGATTGTGCACACAGAGGCACATTGCGATGTACAGTAAGCCTGCACTGACATTTCCACTGTCATTTGTTTGATTTACAAACTGTATAAAACCCAGAGTAGGATTACTTAAAACATAAGCTTTTAGATTTGAATATAGGCAAAGGTTTTCTTAGGTCCCAGAGCAATACAATCTATTGAAACAATGTTACACAATTTACATTTATAGGGCAGAATATCATACAATGATTGCAGTTGGATAAACAAAGCGCACCAATGTAAATGTAATTCAATTGCAGTACAAATGTCTCCACTTCAAAGTGTTTTTTTCCTTTCATTTTTTTTCATTGGTCTTTTGGTTGCTGCTGTTTGTTTATTGGGTTTGTTTGCTGAATATTTCTATTTTGACACAAACATTTAACAAAGAAAGTTCATTTGTCATTATATACATTATTAGACTTGAGAAGGGGTTTATGTACAGTTTTGTATTTTGTTTTGTTTTGAATTTGTTAGTCACAAATCATTGTCTCTGTGACATGCCGAGCAAGGATCACTATTTTGAACAAAAAGTATTAAGTCAATCGTGTGTTATTTTTTTTACCACCGGATCAAGGATGCTTGTTTTCATTGATGAGTGCCGTTTCTTTTATTGTCTCAGCTTGAACAATAGTTTGTGCTGATGCGGCATGATCTTTATCGCCCGGACGCCTGTTTGTACAGAGCGAAAAGAGAGGATTTGGCCTGAGGTCGCTTCTATAGTCTATTCTCTGATAGGGCAATATGAGCCCCAGCTCTCGTTCATGGACAACTGATATCACAGTGCACAAGTCTACTTTAAAGGTCAACAACAAGCTGATCTCCACTGTTGAGATGCACAATCACTTTGAAAAAGGCATTCAACATGTGGTCATTTTTTGTTTTATCACTTCTCAACTTTGGGTGCCACCAGGTATACAAGCAGAAATCTCTGATCACAAAATGTATCCTTGGGTGGGGGTTAATGCCTGTCTAATCACCTTAAAGATTACCAAAAGATTTGCTCTTCTCAAACGCTGTTTCCTTCCCTCATCAAGAACTGTTTCTAAAACATTTTTGCATTTTGTTGATCTCTGTGAGAGTTCTCTGACCCACTTCCCTTACAACCACATGGTGCTGTTTTATGGGAAAAAGTCTGCCTAACTACAGTGAAATGAACTGAACTGCAGACACACAGAGTACAAACTACTTTCTCTCCCCTACTTTCTCCAACCTTGTGTACAAACTCCTATGCACTGTTTGATTGAGTAAAACTTAGAATAGAAAAAGATGGTTCTAAAAATGACCATAGGTTTTCATCAAGTAAAAACAGATCCCTCCCTTCCATGCATATTTTATAGGTATTGAAACACATTCATAAAAAAACTACTCAGTCTTCTTAAGTCTACTTTTTGCCTAGATCACATTATTATTATTATTATTATTATTATTATTATTATTATTGTTCTAAATGTTTTTCACTATGTATATGCAGCTCTCTGTTCAACACCTGTTTTCATAGTGAGCAGAGTTTTAGATGCCTGTGTGTTCAACATTTTCAGTGTGGTGTGAGCTTCTGTTCTCTCACATATTCATACAGTGAGGTCATCTGACCTGGCCCTGCTACTGGCTTTGCTCATTCGGCTCAGCGGTCTAGTGTCCTCTATCGTATCCGATGCCTCCATGTCATTTGCTGCTGCTTGCACTTCAACATCCTCATCAGCTAATTCCTCCATTCTGCCTTTCTCTGCCTTTGCTGACTGCACTTCCTCCTCATGTAAAGTCACCCCAGCCGTCTCAGTGGTCTGGGCATAAGACGGTAGAGTCTCATCATAAACCTTTGAGATGCTCTCCATTGGTAGCCCCTCCTCAGCCTTGTCCTCCAGGCTTTGGAAAGAGGGAAGGCCTCTCCCAGCCTCCATCCCAACCTCTGCCAGAGGATAGAGATGTGTTACTGGAGGGGCCTTTTCCTCCTCCAGCAGCCTGTAGCCCTTTGCTCTCTGTAATGACGGCACTGCCAGTGGGGCTAGGCCTTTACCTTGTGGTGAGGGCAGAGCTGACCCTTCACCTTGGGCTGGAGCTGGGGCTGGCTTACGAAACACAAAGCGGATCTTCTTCAAGCCCAAGTGGCTGATCTCCACAAAGTTGAGGAAGAGAGAAACACAGGCCACAGCCAGCATGAAGATGATGAAGACTGTCTTCTCTGTAGGACGGGATACAAAGCAGTCCACAGTGTTGGGGCAGGGCCAGCGGCTGCATTTGTACAGTGGCAAAATGCGAAACCCGTACAAGAAGTACTGGCCAACCACAAATCCCACCTCAAACAGTGTCTTGAAGATTATATGGCAAATGTATGTTCTCAGCAAAGTGCCTTCCAACCTGAACTTCTTGCTTCCCTTGGTGCTTGTCTCCTTCGTAGTTCGGACACTGCCCTGATCTGGAGCCAGTGGTAAGCGTTCCTCGCTCACCTCTTGTTGCCGGCTCAGTTCTGCCTCCTCACGCTCCTTTCGTTTCTCTTCCATGTGGACATGGTGCACAGCGTGGCCAACATACACCAGCGATGGCGTGGACACAAAAATGATCTGCAGCACCCAAAGGCGAATGTGCGAGATTGGGAAGGCCTCATCATAGCACACATTTTCACATCCAGGCTGCTGAGTGTTGCACACGTAGTCAGATTGCTCATCACCCCAAACAAACTCAGCAGCGGTGCCCAGAATAAGGATACGAAAAATGAACAGCACTGTGAGCCACACCCGGCCGATCACCGTAGAGTGCTCGTTGACTTCCTCTAAAATATTGCCTAGAAAGCTCCAGTCACCCATGATCGGTCCGTAGCACTGAAAAGTGAAGAGTGGGGTAGGGAGAGAAACAGGGTGCAATCGAAACATGGGGTGGAGTGGTCAGGTAGGACGGACAAGGGGAGGAGAAAAGAGTGTCAAAGCAAGAAATGATGAATGTGGAATTAAAAACTACTCTAACACCGCTGCTTTAAATATTGTAGAATACATTTCAAGCATGAACTATTGTTTGTGTAGAATATGGACTAAATATGACTGTCAGAAAAAAACGGAAAAAATTCAACTTGGGCACTGTCGTCTATAGCATAGAATAAGTTTGATTAAGTAATGCATACAGTATAGAAAAACAGCAAGTAGCATTGTAAATTGTACTCGTAGATATGTATATATCAAAAGCAATAAATAGACAAACGTATCAGAATCAAATATATCATATTTCTATATATATAATGCAGAGTTTTAAAGTAAGATAAATGGGCAACTTGCCACAGCTGCGGCTCCGGCAAAGTTGAGTCCTGTCCCGTCCTCTTGGCACCCGACAGGGAATAGTGAACTTTTTTCTGCCCTCTTTCCCACCTAAAGCCCTGTCCTTGTCGCCCCACTGAGCAGATGTGAATGAATCGGCTCTGATGGTTGGTTTTTAGTTAGCTGCAATATTTAAGCTTGGAGCCAGACGGCCTTTATTTGCGGGCGACGTGTGGTGACGCAGTAGACAATAGGATCAACCACGGCGGTGCGGGGATGTATGGGAGCAGGCCTCAGGCTTCCATACCAACATGGACACTGCATGGACAGGGCACCGGGTCCACAGCACCACTCGGATGCTCCATGCCACTGCTCCACATGTAGTGTTTGTGAAAACAGATACAGTGAAAGAAACAGCAGCAGCCAATAGGCCTCTAGCTGTGTGCCCTGGCAAACATCAGAGCAGTGAGGCAGGTCAACACCAAGCCACGAGCTTTGGCAGAAATAGAGGAGGCTAGTGTCCAGTGACCAAGTGTGCTCTTGCATTGTGACATGTTTCTGATGTACAACGCTATATGTTCACAGCTACATATGTGTTGCATGTTAAAATGTATTTTTGATATGCTCTTTAAATCGTTGTGTAGACATACATGTGTGTTTATGTCTTTTGGGCAGTGTCCCTTTGTCGGAATGTAAAGAATGCTTCAAATGAACAGCACACTTGAATGAAGCAAATTGGGAAGGCCAGTCAAACTTTCCTGGATCATGCAAGAACAACACTCAACAGGGATCTTTGTTTGGAGGATTCCACTGTGTTTTTTAAAGGGTGAAATGCTATTGCACCTGATCTGTGCTACGAACAATATGTTTACGTTTTTTCTTACTGTTTTGGCACTAAATTACACTACTATTTAGTACTTTGTTGTTATTGTTGTTATTATTATTATTATTATTATTATTATTATTATTATTATTATTATTATCATTATTATTATACATACTTATATGTCAATGTAAACATTTACAACAACACAAGCTGCCCAAAGTGCTTCACATGCACAATTCATGGTAAAAACACAGATAAATACAAATGTAATTACAAACACAACAGATTAAAAATACAGTTAACTTGTGTTGAAAGCCAATGCAAAGAAATGTGTCTTAAGAGCAGATTTAAAAGCCACAAATGACACACAGTTTGGGGGCAGACAGAGCAATGGCCCTATCTCCTCCAGTTCTTCAATAATCGGGATCTGGGCACACTTTACATTAACTGGTTTTCTGACCTCACTGATCGGGCTGGTACATGGGCTGATAAAAGTTCAGTCAGGTATACAGGCCAGTCCATTTAGGCATTTAAAAACAAACATCAAAATCTTACAATCAATCCTGAAAGGGACAGGAAGCCAGGGAAGAGAGGCAAGCTCTGGGGTAACGTGCACTATAGTACACTATTGTATATGCATACACTGTGTACGCCATGTTTAATTATATACTGAATAATTTAATAAGACATTTTTACAAAAATGCGTGAATGGATATATAGGTTTTAGTTTGTTTGTTGATGTAGTTTGTTTTTTAAGGATGAGTAAGGCAGGAATTTTTCATAATAATTATTCACTCAGCCATCGAGTGGCCCCATCTGAAAATTGTGATGTTTTTTAACTTTAAAATTTGACATTGTGACGTGCTAAAATGGAGTGGTCAACTACGCCTCAAGTCCACCACAGACTCACAGGTATTATTCAAACAAACATGATAATATGAGTAAAGAAGAAACAGGAGGGTTAAGTATTTATTTTGCTCTTGTGTTCTGGACATGGCGGCCATGTTCAGATATCCACATGAATGTATCCACTAAGTTTGGGGACCAGAGCTGCCTTTAAAGAGTTATGTGTTGATATAGTGAACGCATGCATGCTAAGCTCCACGCTGGACCCGTGAATAGCAGTAGGATTTGACACAAAGACATGATGTCATGATTTAGGGTGTGGACTCTTTTGAGTATATGCAGTGAGGCGTAAGGTTAGATTGGAAAGCAGCGTAGAGCACTAACAGGCCCTTAATCAAATAGTTAGCAACTGAACAAACATATCACACTGTGATATACATATGGAAATGGTAAATGCAAAGTTGTTGTTTTTTAACCGGAAGCAACAGGAAGCTACTGATGTAACAAACTTGATTATTTAGTTTTAATTTTGATATATACTGAATTCTTAGTGCAGGAAAAACTTTCTAGACTATAGATGGCAATAGAAAACATTAAGGAACAAAAGAAAAACAAAAGTTATATTTTCTTTATACTAAAATAATAAAACCCCGAAAGAATGACTGTGCTTTGTCAGCTCCTATTCTCAGTCAATATTCAAATCACATGAATTGTGTGTCATACAAAGTTGCACAGAAAAGAGTCTTTCAGCTGCAGTTTAGAGAGATGCCATCAGCGATGGCCTTCAAAGATACAACATGACCTGGGGCAGCTCTGTGTCCCATGACACAGAGGCGCTCTTAGACCTCAATGGTCCAGGCTTATGCTTTAAGACATTAACACACTTATTTCTAAGCCCTCGTTTGTTTAGTGGCAAACATAACGCTTACATTTTTGAACTGATATTTGTAAGTTCATCAATTTTCTTTGTTACCGCGGTGACCTAGAACTTTTCCATGTTAAAACATTTGGTTTTGCCTTTGGAGGTGTTTTCCTCATGAATCACCTACCCTATTGTGTAAGAGAAATACTGCAACAAAAATATTTATTTAAACAATTTCACACTTAAGTTTAATGAAACAAATATGTACTTTAGTTAAATATAGTCACTCCTGATTTCAGCCTAAGTTTATGCCACATTTGCCACGTGTTGGTTTGCTAATAGCTCAAATGACCCCACGCAGGGTCAATTCAAATGCTCAACTTGACTACTTAGCAAAAAAAAAAGTAAATACTTTTTTACCAGCTATTGGCAGACAGTTTATTGCACAGTTAAATACTGATCGATGATTAGAAAGATCAGAGATGAGAGAGCTTTGTTTGAACACTGAGAAGAATGGACTGTTTGGACTCACAACCTGCATTTGTGCTTCAGGTCCGTCCTGATAACAACCTTCTGCCCTGTTTTTTAGTCATAATATATGAAGATTCAAAAAATATTTCAAAGTAATCTTTTTTAAACTCAGTTCTCAATAGCATCAAAACTGGTTGTAGGTTTGTGGTTCTTTAATGAACGAATAGGCGATCAAAGAACGGATTATCAGTCTATGTGGATAATATAGATTTTACGGAGAAATGCAATGCAATAAGCACATTTGACATTTGACACTTAGCTGACACAAACAAAGAGGGCTGAGAGACTGTGAATAAATTGTTCTCATAAGCAGAGGAAGAAAATAGTGGAAGGGCCACTTCCTATGTATGTGGCAGCAGGCAGTAGGGACAGAGCACAGGGGGGACGTGCGACACAATGGAGATATTTGGGCGGAGGGTAGACGAGTGCTTAGCGTCGGGAGTGAGCAAGTGCTTTGTGTGTCTGGATGTGAGCCTTCGATGGCTATGGGGAGAAGCTTAGATAATAATTCAACTCAGACAGGAAGTTAAAGGAAATGTCTGCCATCTTGGTGTTGGGTTGTTTGCAGGACACACTTTCCCACAATCTTTTTGCCCTTTTTTTATTTGAATGGCATTAAGTCGACCTTTCAAGCATCAAGGTCCAAGTAAAAGCATCCACCCTACTATAGTCTATGTTTTTAGTGTAGGAAACTCACCTGGCTAGATCACAATTACATAGGATTTTTATACTTGTATCCACTGATATACTAATATTTTCTAGTCTAATGTAGCACTTGAGGCGTGTGCACACAGAGCAGGACTTTATCGAAGTGGGAACTCCCATCTTGTTTCTATGAGAGGAACACATGGCCTGCCACAGGATGATTTCAGGCGTCCACATCCCTCAGTCAGCCCACTGCCCTTCACAATGTTATCTGCGGCTAAGAACGCTGGCACACAGGCTCGGCCACACACTGCCAGGCGTCCAGAGGAGGTTCTCACACACTTTCACCCTGCGTGACAAATGATTTACTCTTTAGAGTCAATAGTGTTTCCTTAAATGAAGCTGATCGTTTTAACAATGACAAACAGAACAGAAGCCACACTACAGTGCCCGGTCAGATAAGGCAGTTTATGTAGGGCGAGGTAATTCATCCAATTTTAATTTGACATTTTTAGTCATCAATGATATGAAGTATTTTTTAATCAAGAGGAATACAGTTATATACTGTATATAAGCTCTAATTTTCCAGCCTTGTTATAATACAACATAAAAACATAATAAACAAATTAAACCAAAACATCTACAAGTTAAACTCTAAATGTTTGCATTGGGACCAGTCGCTCCAGTCCAAGAGTGTCCTGGAGCCTATTCCACCTGTCGGGAGCATGAAAGCAGAAGGCAGTCTTTCCAATTACACCCAAGAAACTGACAATCTCGTGTTCCATAGTTTGTACAATTAACATAAATAATCGGGTTTGTAACTAAACAATAGGTGATGTTGCTCTCTGTGAACTGGAAGTGAGAGCAACTTTTAAAATAAAATACAAAGATGGGTGAGAAACCTGTCACCAGTTATGAAGTGCAAGTACTGTGATAAACGAGTAGTGGAAGAATCATGCATGTAAATAATGTCACAATAATCAAATATGGACATAACTAGGGACCGCACAAGGTAAAACAAGATTTATTCCAATATTGCACCTCAGTTTCAAAGTAAGTTATCTACCCTCTCTTTCACTATGTTAAAATACACATATAGTAAACTGTTCTTGGCATTTCTCTACATATTTATTTGTAGATTCATGCACTGAACAATTACCTGCAAATCATTAAGAAAAGGCAATTCACTAGTTAAGGTGAAGCATTTTTTATCATCATTTTTTGGACCAAAGAATTTACTGAATTGGATTTCTAAACAATATGGTTCAGCACAAACTTTACTGTTATAAGTTGGGAGTAGAGTTTTGGGCATGAATGGCAGCACAAATTAACGCGTTAGCTCTGGTCTGTCTTCAGTCATTCTGTACACTTGTAACAAGACAAAGTCAATCTGTTCACACAAAAAGTGCAGAGCGCGCACACAGGGCTCGTCTATCCTCATGTCTGGGTTTCTTTTATCCGGGTTAGGGGTCTTACAGATATCCCTCTTCCTGCGTTTGTTGGGTCACTCCTTCATCACGGCACTCTGAGATGCTGCAGTCCACAGACGACCAGAATATGCCGTTAAGAGTCCAAGTTTCCATATCTTGATAACCTTGTTCTCCACTTGGGTGGAGGAGGAACTGACAGAGGCCAAAGCATGGGATATGTTTAGCTTTCCAATGCTTACTTTTTCTCTGCCCAAAGAGCAAGTTATAAAAGATTGTATAAAGTATAAACATTGATATAAGATTTTAACTTCAACCTGACTTTCGGTCTGACTTTGAAATTCCATATTTTTTGCATTTACTACAAAAACACAACGAGAAATTGTAAAAGCCAGACACTTAAGATAACAGTTTACAGAAGCATCAGAAACTCTGAAAACTATTGCAAAAAGTTACCCAGTTTCAGTGTTGATTGTGATTAGCTGATTAAAGTACCTATTTTGACATCATGCCTGACCCATTTATGCATCCAACATTATTCCTTGTGTATAATATCAGTCGGGCAGGGTCATAGGTCACACAGTAATAGCACACTAGCTATAGCTGGAGATACAAACAAATGTTCAGCGTGTCAGGACCTAAATAAACCCGACAGTCATCCTGGTTGGATCGTCACTGCTCCTCACCTGTTTACTGGGGATTTGCAGCTCCATAACGAGCAAACAGAACTTATTTACCCCTGAGACCATGTGCTGTGTTGTCAAGAATAACTTTTAGAAGATGCTGGTGATTATTTGTTGGCTGTTGACTGACAGTGCTTGTAAACTTAATGGAGATAAGAGAGTCTGTATGACTGATGGGTTATTTTGTAAATTATATTATGACTTCACTTGAAACCGCAAACAGTTGTTGGTGAATCTTAAAATTAAACTTATTATGAAGTGATAGTTGTACACTTAAGTAATGGTGTGCTCTTTGGTGATGAATATCCTGCTTCAATAAAAACACAAATTGGGAACCCTACAGCTGTAACTGTCCTATAATCCAGTGGGGTTGGGGGAGCAGGATCATGAGCACACACATGTAATTGACAAAAGGTTGACAAGAGCTACATGCTGACATGAATAGTCAGCGCTATTGCTGACCGATATGGGGGGAATTCATGAGACCATATGAAAACAAATGACACAAATGTGATTTTATGTGCCACCAATTGTTTAAAGGTGGGTTAAAAACTGGGTTTAAAACTGTCGCAACTCAATACACTAAGTACATTTTTCTAATTCAAGCTAAAATGGTTTGAAATGTGGAAGACATTCTAATGACTGAGCTTTTTCCTACAACTGCCCTATACTTAAGCTACAGATGAAATCAAATACAGATTGTCCAAGGCTGAGATTAGGTCAAATTGAGGAAGGTATTCACTTCAGGCTTAGTGTAAAGATCCTATCACCTTTCAATACTGACAGAGCTCAACGGAAAGGTCCAAGTAGACTTGAAATGTAGCAAAGTAAATTAGCAATCGTTTTCCTTTGCCCTTCAAGTCCTTTGTAAACTGGGAGGGAATGCTAGTCAAATGTCCAAACTTTTTTTAAAAGAACCTTTGGTGTAGGTTTTATTATCATCTGGAGAAAGGGAATTTTCAGACCAACCTATTTGCAATGTGTGCAAAGAAATAAATAAAAAAGGCGGGCAGCCAACCAAAAAGGTGCACCCATCGCCATCCACTGTAGCTGTACCTCTACTGTAGTTGTACGTCTTCTGTAGTTGTACGTCTTCAAAGCACTGTAAAAAATGTAAATAATGTAAAATGAAATAAAGAGAAAGACAGAGAGAGAGAGAAAGAGAGAGAGAAAAAAAGAAAAAGTGAGAGAGAAAGAGAAAGAGAGAGAGAGAGATAGAGAGAGAAAAAGGAGGGACTGAACTCAGTCCTAGACCGAACCAGGACCGAACCAGGACCGAGCTTAACTCCTCGTGGGCCGGTAAGAAGAGCCCTCTGATTCTTCTTTCTCTGATTGGTCAATTTGCCTGTCAAAAACTATCACATGAATTTGCTTTCTCTATGGGTGAATATGACTTTATATATTTCATACTTTGTCATTGTTTGGGCTTGAAATGAGGGAATAATGTCTCCCATTTCAATGGGCTAAACTTGCCTTCACTGCAAAAATAGTCAGACAGAGCATGAAATTATATGCGAGAAATGTCCGGGTAACGGGATATATATGGGTTGTCATGAGATCCTTGTCATTCATGTTTCACCACTATTTATACTTAAAACAACATTGTCTTTGCTACCCCAGTGCCAACAGCTTGATTGGTCAAATATATGAACTTAGTCTTAGTCAGCTACAACAAGTAGATTGTGGAACTGAAAGTAAAACGCTAAAGATGTGAATATGTATTATGAGAACTCCACAATGTGTTATTGCATGTTTGCTGTCCTGGACTGGAGATGGAAGACTTGCATTATATAATTTTATCTCTAGGCAATGGAGGATTCCCCTTTACATACTGTATGACCAAATCAAGAACACAAAGAACACAAAGAACACAAAGGGTGTAAGTCATGGAAATATTTGGTATATTATTCCATTAGCAACAAGGCAAATAGTAAACTTGGCCATACCAATTTTAAGTACATGAACATTGTGGAAACAGACTGTTTAGGTTTGAAAACTACCAGGAACATGCCGTAAATATGAGTACTTTGGAAGTTTACTCAGAGCGGAATTGCCATTGATCCCAGAAAACAATTCCACTTCCCCTCGGCTGCTGCTGGAGAATGCTTCCCAGCAGAAAATAGTGCACCAGGGATGTTAAGACGAAAAGGGGGGGTTACAGAGGGGGAAAGGAGGAACCAGTGGGAGGGCCAGGGTGGGAAAAAGTCTTGTGTGATGCCTCTGATTTTCTTCTGGTCACCCCCATTAACACTTTGGAGTCGGTCAGCCGCTGTCCAATAAGAGCAGGCGCCTCAGGATCAGAAGTGACCGTCCCCTGACACTGGCCATTACAGAACTGATTTAATATTCAGGTGAGTCCATTTTACATATTGTACATGTATTGGATGTAGAAAATATACTATTCAAACAAAAAAGGTAAAAGTAATATTTTGACCACAGGAATAACTTACATATAATTTTCAAGTGATTTAATAATGCACGTAAGAGAGTGTATTTGGGATTTCAAAGATTAAACATTTTTAAAAATATACAAAAAAACAAAACATTTCATAACCAGTAAAATGCTCCTTTTCTGATGATACTGGAGATGATTATGAAAAACACATATAATGTGGGGATTGTCAAACAAGATTAATGAAACAGAATCCAATTATATTTATATATTTCAAAATACCAATCAAAAGAAATGTCAATAAACAAAGGAAAGAATACATTTCCAATCAGCAAGTGCGTGGTATACTGTTACGAACTTTCTTAATACAGTAGTTTTGTTGACATTCTCCTGACTTTCTTTTTCAATATCTACAAAGCATAAAAAATCTGGTTTTCCTTCTCTGACACCTGACAGTGTGGACGCCACTGACAAAGAAGGTTAAACAACAGTTACCATAATGTAAATCCCACATCAAGGGCAACCTTTAAAACGCTATAAAAGTCAGTGCTAGAAAGTGTGACACAGGCTAAACATTAACATACTCAAGTAAAAAAGCGGCAAAAATATGAGTCAGGAATGGAACCACCCAATAATCTGCCTTTCATTTGATCCAATGGGAATTTGTTTCCTTGTCACACCTCGCAGTTGTCCACTTGTGTTGCCGCGTAATGCCATTTGAAGCTAAACAACAGATCATAACAAAGATGTAGGTCTGTGTACGCTTGGCAGTTGGAGATCCAAACACCCATGTAAGGCAGCAGTCCGGTCGCTCGCTAACTATTGAACGATTCGGATGAGAAGTATTATGACTAGATTTGCTTTATAGGTCACACAAACCCAAACTCACCCTTTGCCAACGCCAGTGCAGCTCAAGTTAACCTCACTCATCCTCCTTTGTAATCCTTGCCCTCGTGGGAGACAGTCCTGCAGCCGTAGACTGGGATTGACCTCGGCACGAGTTAAGAGCATTGCCACTTTTAGACACAGCCTCAAGTGCAGCCTCATCTTTATCTCAGTCATATGTATCGTTCATATTTGGTGTCACTGCAAGTAATAGCAGCTGACTCCAAAACACAACACACTGTTTTTAGCAATACCAGAAGAGAAAGCAGTAAGCATAGCATACATGGAATAAATTATGTTAAATACTAAGAAAATATGACCAAAAAAGGCCCATGACATGCCAACAGATGGTGTTGACTTTAACGTGTGACTTTAACGTAAAACACCAAATGATATGTTATCTTGTTGTGGGTTTACAAAATATTTGATCAGATAAATAAGTGATGGAAAACATGAAATGCTAAAAGGAGTCTTTATTGCAGAGGCAGCATTAGTGTTGAAGTAGATAATATGCTTCTTAATCATTAAAAAAGGCTTTTATTTCAAAATGAAGGAGACAAAAATAAACTGGGCCACGCTTACTTCTGTAAAAAAAAAAAAAAACGAGGACAAGTTACGAACAAACAGTGGCGTCATTGATCTACAGTGCTGTTCTATATACAACACAATATCAGTGCTGTTTTGGTGCCGGCCACACCAAATTGGGTTTTACTCTGTTTAATAAAGATCTGACGCAAAGTTTGTCCCACAAAAATGTGAAATAAGATGGTTCTTTTTTTAGTACTTCAATGAATGTTTGTTAATGACAAATACATTACTGTCACGCAGAAAGGTCTTAAACTCGATTACAGAAAGATCTACTCAACTCTAATGTTCAACAATTATGAATACTTTAGCCTTAACGAAGGTCAGTCCAAACACAAAGTCCTATGAGAGCTACAGCTCTGAGTGGACTGGGCAGATACATTAGGCTGGTATGATGACAAAGGGAACCAGTGTAAACTACACAGGATTTGAACCTATTTTGTATTGATCCTTTTGTATTTAAGTTCTACATGATGTGAAGGCTCCTGGTCATTTGCACTCTTTCCACAATCCGAACGTATGCATCAGCATAAGCACGTCATCATCACAAAGCAATCTGCATATACTTACATTATACATTACATTATATAATCTACAAACTGCTCATACTGAAGCATACAATATTATCATCATTGGATATGGTCAGTAGCAGAAGAGTAGTTATATTATACATCTGAGCAACAGTTAAAAAATCTGTAACAGTTAAATTAGTAACTTCTCTTGAACAATACGATTCTATGCTCTCAATTTAAACTTAAGTATTAAGTAAAAAGTGAAATAATTAGTACCAGGATTCAGAAGGGCAGTAAAACAAAATAACAACCACCTTGTTTGTCACCTTGGCACAATACCTCATATTTATAAGCCCCAGTAATAGCATCACATGTGACAAGGTGTTTCCTTCATCTCAAACTTTCACAGTGAGAAAAACTGTGCAGCGGGTGCAACACACGACACCAGTGCAAGGATTTATAGGTGCTGTTTAACAAAGGCTGGTCCACACACTGTTCTGCTGTGAGGCGACGCACACAGAACCGTTACTGTCACTATTACATCAGCTTTGGTCGGATCACACCAACCAATTGATATGAAGTAAGACATTTAAATATGTTTTTTACATTTACAACTCTTAGTGTACTATAAGACAAGGTTATTGGTGGCAAGGAAAAAGAGAAAGGAAAGTACATTACTGAATGAAGAAAATGTATTGGTGAGCTTTGTTCAAACTGCCTGAAATTAAACTTCACTTAATCTGTTTGCTTAATCTCGCTTTTTGAATTTCAGATACAATTCAAAAAGACACCATTGGCTGAGGCAATTCATTTAAAACCTTTTAAGTCTGTCCAAGCGTTCCAGTTCAACAGCTGTCACAGGCAAAAGCCATTAGACGCTTATAGTTTTTTGGGCACACTTCCTACGCACATCTCTCTTTATCACAATGACTCCATAAAACTTTTACAGCTGATGCAGTAGCTCTCATTTCACTGAAGGACACACACACACACACACACACTCTCTTTATAAAATGTCACAAGGAAACAGTTCAGCTCTGCATCATATTCTATTGCTCTGAACGCCTTGTAACCAGAATGCCCATCGCCTGCCCATTGGTCCAGCACTGATATTATAAACACATATGACAGGCACGACGAGCTCCAGGCCACTCGACAAAAGCCTTGATGAATGCTTCTGAATCGCTGGTTATTGCAGGATAGACAATAGACACTTTCACAATTAGGACTGTAGCGTCTGCGTTCCACCTTTGTCTGTAGGAAATTATATTGTTTGGGATTGCTTCCTTTTGAGAACAGGAAGAGGCAATGTGGAATTGTCAGGAAATGCAAGAGAACAGGATAGATATTAGGCTAGACCACACATGTAATGACAACAAATATAAGAAATGGGTCATTATAAGGAAATACTACAGGTGAGCAATAAATGCAAAATATTGAGCATATCGTCTAAAAAGAATAAAACTGTCAAAACGCTGAAAAAAGTTGATGGGAACAAAAAGAACAGACAATCGGAGTTATCGTCCAAACAAGAATATGCATTTATTTATTTGTTTATTTGGTTTGACTGGTTCAAGCATGTTAAGCCTGCATTGTCCTGCATTTGAGGCTTGTGTACTCTGAAATTTCAGTTATAACCTACCCCTTATCCCTGTGCTTAGTTGTTATTAATTGGAAAAAAAAAACTCGTCGTACACATAGGATTCTCTGAAATAGTCAGTTTCAGTTTTTGGTTTATTCAGACATTCTCCCAAAGGCCAAAGCAATCCAAAAAATAATGTGCTTAAAATCTGAAAAGGGAGAAGCCTGAGCGTATAACGCCTGCCTTTGTACATTTACACTTAACATAAAGAGCTGCTAACCCCTTAAGCACAACATGCAGTATCCACAATGTCCATGGATTACAAGAAATAAGGATATCTAATTGCTCCTTCCAGAATTCATTTTCAACATATGATTTCATACTTTTACTTACGTTTACTTATACAAAGTGTCTTTGTGTTCTACAGTCTTTTAACTCCTGATCCAACTTATTCCATATAGTAACACCGACAACTGAATTACAGTGTAGCTCTACATTTGTTGTAAAAAAATGTTCAAGGGTTTTCTAACAATCTCACACCCTTTAAAATGATAAGCACTTTCCCTCTTTTGAAACAGTTCTCCAATACACAGAGGTAATTGTTTACTCTTTATTTTATACATGATTTGAGCCGTTTTTAAGTCATCTATACTTAGTATGACAGCATTTTTTTTTTTTTAATAAAAGGTTTGTTTGGATGTGCCCTGCAAGTAGCTTTTTTTTTTAACAATTCACATACTCTTTTTTGGATAATATAAATTTGAGTACATTTGTATTAGTTTGGTATTTGTTTCCCCACACTTCTAAACCATAGGTAAAAGTAAGGGAGAATCAAGGAACAATACAATATATATAATACTTGTTCATTAGAGAACTCTTTAACTTTGGAAATCATTTCTAATCTTTGTCTTTATATAATTTACATGACTCTTATTTTATATTATTATTCCTAGAAATCTATTTCATTTACTCGTTCTAGCTCTATATCATTTATAATTTGATAGCTGCCCAAATTGGTGGGGCGATTTTCAAAGACTATACTATTTAGTTCTATTTAAATTTCGTTTGTTTGAATCAAACCAACTTTTTAGTGTTTTCAATTATTTTTCCACTACACTAGTTAATGCTTCTAAATCATTCCCACAACAATGTATATTATATTAATGTACATCTGCAAATAATATAAGTGAAAGTCAATGGGCCTATTTCTATCATTTAGCAGTTTTAGATCAAAATGTAAAATGGTAATCTACTTATGCTGTAGTTTAATAGTAAATATAAAAGGAAACCAGGAAATACCCAGGTGAAAAAGAGGTCTCAATCGTCTCTTACCTGGTTAATAAAGGTTAATAAATAAATTGATAAATACATGTACAAATGGACGGCAAAAACACGGTCTTACAGGAGATAAATAAATGAATAAAAAATCAAGACATTAATTTTCAGGATACATTGAACCACTTTCCTGTACACTAAAATACTCAATAACTGGTATTAATAACTGGATGACATGGCCTACATAGTATCATTCCTGATAAATGTTGAATCACTTTTCAATTTACTAAAAGATAATTTGTTGTAGTCAGTTCCATTAGGCGGACAGGGAAAATAGCCTGACTTAATTCCTTTGGAGTTGCAGCTCTGGGCATGGACAGAAGGTTCCCTCACTCATGTTCCCATTTTATCCAGCACTTGGCATCTTAACATAACAGACCACAATGATCTAAATTTAAATTTTATTGCCATATATATCCACACATGCGAGAAGCTGGGAGGGAGGGGGGTCAGATGCTGTTGACCATCACTCCCTCACACCACATAACCAGAGTAGTTGTCATCCAAGCACGTTCAAAGCCAGTGGACAGCGTTTAACTATCTTTATACGGAATTGTGCTCTTCGAAAGGAATGAATGATGAATGATGGTAAGGCGCTATCTTTGGATTTCTTTTCAACCCTGTTTATTATTCCAGCTTTAACCTCAGCATTTGTCATAAACTACTGCTTTTTAGTGAGTATGTATATTTCCCATAACTTTCCCAAGTACGGTAGTAGGTCACTTGGGTGACGTGTTGGAAAAAGTTGTCAGCTTGCTATTTTCAGCAATCTTTTTCTTCATGTTGTAACTCATTTTCCCTCTTTGATCTCCTAATGGCAAAGTAAGAGCTTAAATAATCCGAGCGTATGTGAATACATAAAGATAGACTCTGGATGTAGTTTTGATGGGTTTTCTTGACCTCTAGATAATAGGGGCGTTTATAGCACTCATTAAGTTGTCGGGTAAAATACCTTATAAAGCCATCCCTGGCTGACACACACCCGCTTGCTATACCGCCATGTTTGGGGTAAAACCAAACCAACGCTAATGCTCGGGTCAAAGGAGGGAGCACTCTGCATTGAAGAGGGGAGATATAATCAACACTTTGAGATAGATACGTACATATTACAATTATGTAAGGGGGCTTAATCATTTTAGAAATAGTCTGTGGACATGAAATCTGCTCTGTAGTGAAGTTGAGTGTGCTTAAGGCAACACTGGACGGCTCTGGGTCACAGCAGAGGACAAAGTCTCCCAGCTTTGACTTGGCCTGTAGCGCCTGGTTGCCCTGTCTGTCACTCACACACTATTTAGAATCTGGGACATGGGAAATGTAAACATCTCGAAGGCGAACCGTTTCATTTCCTTGTACTTTTACATGACTTCTGAACTTTATATTTTTGGAAAATTGTGAGTTCTCAGACCATAGTCTATTTTTTTTGTAAATTTTTCAGTAACAGGATTTACTTTTTTACATTTTAATACATTTATATTAGAAAGAACTGACTTAACCAACCTATTGAGCAAATAAACATTTATTTTTTTGCAAAGTGGTAATGTCGTTTCTAGTATCTTGTGGTAATTGAAGTGGAAAACTAAAAACAATGTGGGGGACCAATTTAGTCGGCCAATTCAATATAATAATTGTTTTTTTCATCCTGCAGACCACCCTTTGTCACCTTTGAAAATGTAAATTCTGGTTACCCTATAGTACAGGGCTATTCAGTTTAATTTTCCTGAGGGCCAGATTTTTTGGAGGACCAAGGCCTCTGGGCCGGAGGTGCACAAAACGCCACTGTAACTACTGTAATTTGGGTCGCACCAAATATCCCCAACACTGTTTCAATAAATTGAGTTCATACAATAAATAATTTCCGATAGATTAGAGTTTTGTGAGTAACCCAACCAGGTCTGAACTAGGACTAACCCTGACTCAAAACAGGTCTAAAACTGAGTTAAACCAGTACTAAACAAATACCAAATCAGATCTAAACTAGTGCTAACCCAGAATTAAACCAGTAAACATTATTTTTTGTTTTAATATTTGGAGGCTGGGTCGTGGGCCGTATTAAATCACTTGGAGGGCCTGATTTGGCCCCCGGGCCTGATGTTGAATGCTATAATATAATAAAAGTATACTGTACCTACGATATACTTGCAACAACGTAGAATAACAGTCCATGGTCCGTGATGGGGAATCTAAGACGTAAACAAACCAGTAGTTTATATAACGGTCAAATCATATCAACCATCAATCTAACCTGATGTTCTGGCCTTTGTTTTTTGGTACAGTACATCCACTGCACCTTCCTCCTGTGTTCCAGCCTGGTCTCTGTCTGACCCAGCTCGGCAGAGTGTGAGCAGTGATGGGGGACTGGAGTCTCCTTGGGAACTTCTTAGAGGAGGTCCAGGAACACTCCACATCCATTGGAAAAGTTTGGCTCACTGTGTTGTTCATTTTCCGGATCTTGGTTCTGGGCACAGCGGCGGAGTCGTCCTGGGGCGATGAGCAAAGCGACTTCCTATGTGACACGCAGCAGCCCGGTTGTACCAACGTGTGCTACGACAGCGCCTTCCCCATCGCCCACATCCGCTACTGGGTACTGCAGATCGTCTTTGTCTCCACACCCTCGCTAATATACATGGGTCACGCACTGCATATCGTGCGGCGGGAGGAAAAGCGCAGACGCATGGAGGAGCTAGAGGAGGGCAGAACTGAGAGTGGAGAGGACCCGGATGGGGAGAAGGAGTTCCTCCAGAAAAAGGAGAGCAAAAAGGATGTTTCCTCTGAAGTGCCCGGAAAAGTGCGGCTCAAAGGGGCCCTGCTGCAGACCTACATCCTGAGCATCTTAATCCGAACAGTGATGGAGGTGACGTTTGTTACTGTGCAGTACCTCATTTATGGGATCTTCCTCAAAGCCTTGTATCTATGCAAGTCATGGCCCTGTCCAAACCCTGTCAACTGTTACATGTCACGCCCCACAGAGAAGAACGTCTTCATCATTTTCATGCTGGTTGTTGCTGGTGTGTCTTTGTTGCTTTCAATGTTGGAGCTCTATCACTTGGGCTGGAAACGCATTAAAAAGTGTGTACACAAAAGAACGATGCAGAGAAAAGCATTGACAATTTCAATGTCTGCAGCTCTCGAACCTAACAGCCCACCACGGCCTTCCACCTGTACACCGCCCCCAGACTTCAACCAATGCTTAGCAGACCAGAGCTCGATGGCCTCACATCCGTTCAACAACAGTATGGCTTTGCAGCAGAACTCTGTCAATCTGGCCACAGAGAGACACCACAGCTGTGACAACATGGAGCACAATGGGGATTTTTTGAGGATAAGGTACGAGCAGGTACCATCACAGCTGCTGACCAACAGCTGCTCACAGCCTCCTCTGATGCAGCCCAGCTTCAGCAAAGACAAGCGCCGCCTCAGCAAGACCAGCGGGAGCAGCAGTCGGGCCCGTCAAGATGACCTGGCCGTATAAACTCCGAGACACACTGTCAAAATATTATGTAGAGCAGTGTGAGACCATTATGCTGAGTTTGATTGGCTGTGAGAGACATCACATCTTTGAAAACATGTTTTTTTTTTCTTTTTTCTAATGCTTGAAAAAAACAACTGCAAAACTACTTTATAGGGTCAGATATTCTGAACCAGATAATTGCACATTAAAATGGAATATGTCCAATTGGTAAGACTAGATACTGCACTATATGACATCAAAAATCAAAAGGCTTGTGGAAAAATCTTGCAACACAAAACTCCTGTGCCTTAACACACACTATAATAATCATATTTTATACAAAGCATTCCTCTGTGGAAATGTGTGGGAATTGTCGGCGTAATCCCTCATCTGTCCAGGAGAAGATTCAGGTGTAGTCAACTGGACACTTAAAAAAAAGTGTCTGAGCTGAAGACATTTGGCCACTAGGTGGCAACAATGCACTTCTCTTTATAAGTTTTATTTTGTAAATAATGTATGGTTCACTTTTATGTCAAAACGTGTTTTATGTATTCGTGCAGGAGATTATCCGATTCTATCAGACGCACCATTGTTTCTTGTAGGATTACACTAAAACAAAGACAATCCTCTATCCGTTTCTTGTGCATTAGGTTCTGCAGTTTCACTCGGGTCTGTCGTAACATACTAAATTACAGAGCACTGAATAAAGAGTTACATTTTAAACCTGCTCCCTTGTTGGCGTGTTTCTGAAGTTGTATCCAAATGATCCAGGTCAGCTTCAAGTACAGTGATAGAGCTAAATTAATTGGTAAAATTGCCTAATTTTGCTATAGTGGAATTATTTTTACAGAAAGTAATCATATTGAACAATAAAAAAAGAAAATAAGGCCCAAAGGCACTGGGATAGGCTCCAGTCACCCGCGACTCCTAACGGGAACAAGCGGTAAAAAATGAATGAATGAATCTAAATAACATTAGATATGTAAATATCGTGCCAAATGTGTGCCGTGTACAAGGTGGTAAAATGTAAAACATTACGTTACTCGTGTCGTGGCGGTGGCGGCGGCAGCGGCGGCAGCAGCGGCATCTCTGTGCCGCTGCTGCATTAAGCCGTAGAAGAAGAAGACACGCGCGGGTTCTGGGAGATGAAGTTTTTATTCTCCTTCTTCCACTGAAATGTGGACAGTCTTTGGTTTAGAGAATCACTACAGCTCCCATGATGCTCTGCGATGCAACCCGGTTACAGGAGTTTGGTAACAAGTGAACGCAACACTGAACTGAACACGGCTCATTTCGCCTCCCAACTTAAAGTAAGTTGATATTTTGTCTCTCTAAGTTACGGATCATGACCTCATGTATCCAAAGTAATGTGTCCTTTTTCAAATTCAAGTTTGTCTAGTTAAAGGTTATCTGTGAGCCCAGAGTCATAAAAGTGAATGAATGAATTACCAATACTGTATTACTTTACTGTAACGTGCTGCTTTTAAACGGTTTTATTTACAACAGTTTATTACACAACGCGTTGAAGCGTTAATGTTTTACATACTTATTGGCAATGTAAACAATAGTAGTAAGCTACTAATGTTTGTTTCTCTTTATAAATCATAAATACATTCATAAATCCAATTTTGCTTAAGCTGTCAGAAAAGGAGGCTGTAGCATTCTTATCCCTATCTACAAAATGCCTTTGTTGCCACTTGATAAGCGTTATTGTCATTAGAGGTTATGAAAAAGTCACATTTTGGGAATACACCTTTAAAATAGGTACAGGTAAACATTACAAACCAAAATGTTTATGACATGAAACAAGATTTTCACAAATTTGCGATTTAAATCCTCATTACAGTCATGAAGAAACTTTGGGTGAGGGCTGGCGTTGTTGGTTCGGTTTCTGCAGCTTTTGGCTCAATGCTGTGGTCATGGCAAACAAGTGAGTCCAATGCAAGTAGAACATGCAGCCCCCCAGCTGGTGACCCCAACTCTCCCTATGAACTTCAACTGGTGCAAGTCTTGTTCCGACACGGTGCACGGACCCCTCTGAAGTCTATTCCTAATGTTATGGAGGTACATATTTTAGTGTTATATTAACTGATGTCAAATATTAGTAGTTTTGCCATTCCTAAATGTTTTGAAGGTTCAGTGGGTAACAACTCTTCTGGAGTCTCCTCCGCACACACACATCAGTTATGTTGTAACAGATCTCAGCGGTGGTCCCAGACCTTCTGCTCCTATGGAAGAAAACTATCGGAAAAGTGTCTTAACCGTGAGTACCGTAGGTGTGTTTTAATTAACAGAAGTAGAGAAAATATTAAAACAAATTAAGAATGAGTATTATTTGTTACAAATTAGTCTTTGTGGCTTGGAGTCGTTGTTGCTGTTGTTGTGTTACATTTAATTGCTCTTGGCAGCCAACTGAAAAGGTGCATTTACCGCCACCTGCTGTAGTTTTACGTCTTCAAAGTATGTGTTTTACGCCTTCAAAGTATGTGTTTTATGCTATGCTGTAAAAAAGAAAAAGAAAAAAAAGGGGGGAGAGAAAGAGCACAACTCAGAGTCACTTAGTATATAAATATAATAATTTATGTTTCTTAAACATACACACCATTTTCAAATACACCAACATCCGTTTATGATGACTGTCAATCATGGATTGGAAAAAATCTTTTTACTTCAGTGTCAACCAGTGTAGATTCTTTAATTCTAACTCCATCTAGCGGCCATGAACAAATATTATAAGGCTTCAACTGAGTGAGTAAGCAAACCATTGTGATGCAACTCTGTTTATTAAGTTAAGATTCCTACATTTACTTGCATTGTATGCTGTTGTTCTTTCTGTAGGAGGTTTTACTTACTAGATTTTCTTAATTTAACTATTGCTGTGTGTGCACCACATTTCTCTGCTCGAGTCCACAGTTGTGTTCGACTAATGATCTGCTGGTAACATGATTGTGTTGATTTGGCAGGGTGGCTCGTTCCCTGGTCAGCTGACCACACTGGGCATGCAGCAGCTGTATGAACTGGGCAAAAGGTTGAGGCAGAGATACATCGAAGACAGTTCCTTCCTCTCTCCTGCATTTTGTCCAGCTGAGGTCTAGTAAGTGTTCTCAAGGAAGAACACATTATGGTATTACTGCACAACCATTAAATATTAAATTCAATTTGTGATCTAATTTTCTTTGTGTAGTGTTCGTTCTACTAATATTCTGAGAACTATTGAATCTGCCAAGTGTCTTGTAGCAGGGCTCTTCCAGCAAAAGCAAACAGGTAAAAGCACAAACAAAATGCATGCACAGTGCTCTCCACTAATAACAACATTACATCAGTTTGTTTCAAAAATACATTCATATGATTTTAAATGCTTCTTATCAAAATCATTTACACAAAATGTCCTTTAGTTTGGAATAAAGGCCTTATCAATCCCAATGCACTGTCAGTAGGATGATTTCAAAGTCACTGCTGGAAAAGTGCAGATCTGTGAGGTCTTGGAGTCGGAAAGTCACAAAATACAAAATACTTGCTCAATGTTTCTTTTTGTGACAAATCACATTTGTTAAGGAGACATTTTATGCAAATAAACTTGTATTAGCTTTTAAGAATAGTAGTTCTCCCCTCATCGTTACTCAGAATTGTATTAGTCTCTGTATTGTCCTGTATTTGAGGCTTGAGTCCTCAGAAAATTTAGATTTTCCCATGGCTCTGTACTTCCTTGCAATTCTTAGAAACTTTTAGACTTTAGACTAAGCTTTAGACTCCACTTCATACACCAAGACATATTGTGTATCAATTCTTCACAAATAAAAGGACTGTGAACAAAATCAGCTGCTTGCTATAAGATGCACTATGAAAAGACCAGCATCTTTAAGTCAATATTGAACAAAACGTGAAATAATGAGCTACATAGAAAATGTCTTTCTTTCACATTACCAGTATTGTAGTTATCCTACAGTTTAGTGCCTTCATTGTTATTAGCATCTTATGAATCCTTTCTTTATCATTGGACAGGTTAGAGTGGGAGCAGCAGCCAGATGACGATTTGATTAAATAACTAAATGAACAAACGTTACAGTAAAGATAAATACCGAACTGAACTGAATACAAATATTGCAAATTGCAAGGTACAAATACAACTGAAATCTTTTTTTTATGGATTGGGTAAATAATTTAGGTGTTCAGGGGTTAAATGATCCTATACTGTATTTACACTATCGTTTGAGCACTGTATCTGTCTTCTCTTTTCGGGCATACACTTCATGTTCCTGCGTTTATTTTGTAGAGATCGTTCCAATATTAACCACGGAGGCTGAAGCAGAAATACTATATCCAAACTTCCATGGCTGCAAGCTGCTCAAAATTCTTGGCGGGTATGTATAAGTTTAATTTGAAACCAGTCAAGTCCTCCCATGCTCACCATCCAAAACTGAAATCTTGAATAATGTGTTGTGCAATTTTGACGCAGAGTTGAGATTTCTCTGACAGGTTGTCTCCCAATTTCTATGTTGTGCGGTTGACAGTGTGTGTTGTGTGCAGCCACCGCTGGGCAGAGTCGTCCATGCTGCCAGACATAGCAGCCGACCTGCAGAGCATTCAGGAGGCGCTGGGCATCGCGGCTCACCAGCAAGTCGACTTCATCCTCATTAGAGACGACATGGTTGCCAGAGAGGTGACAGTGCCACATCATGATTCATATTACTATCCCCAAAAATACACACGTTATTTTTAAGTAGACCAGTATGAAATTGACGGCATAGAAACAAAAACTAAGTTTCAATTAAGTTTGACTAATTAGAATTGCTTATCACTATAGTAGTTATTTGATTTCAGTATATCATTTATTAAGATTAAAATGAACCCTTGTTTTGTCCTAGGGTCATTTCAGACCCAAAAAGAAACATTGTCTCTGCAGAACTGTAATTTCTTAATGTTTGATTAAACAATAAGGATTTTGTGGGATAGGATTCTTCCTTTCTTTAATTTTTCATGTATAAAGAAACAGAAATATAAGCAGTTTTCACAAAATTCTATTGGAATTAGTCTGAAGACAATAGAACCCATAATTGTAAGAATTGTGTACTTTTTTTTTTTTTTTTTTTAGGAGAAGAATTGCCAATCATAAGATAAACTAAATACGTAAGGTCAGAAATTACACCAAAAGAACCACAAGTGTAACTTTAGAAATAATAACTCCTATTGGCCAGATTTCCACAAATGAAAAATAAATGTTGTATTAGTGCTTATTGTGAAGTCAGAGTGTAAACTCTGAACTAAATAGGAGGGAAACACAAGGGTTAAATTAATTTGAGTTTTCTTTTTAGACTCATGGCTTCCCATGCCCACCTGTGTTGGATACGTGGGAGAAATAAAGTGGAGCAGAGAGCTGTTGATATGATGTGTTACATCTATAATCCTAGCAAAAGGTTAAAAAAAAAAAAAAGTTGCAGATATCAATAAGAGTAACATTTTCTGTTGGTTATATTGTATAATACAAATTGTTCCTATGTTGATGACAGGGAGAGCTTGCAGCTATGTGTAGGTCCACTCTTGCACATTTTTTTAGTAAATATTGAGGACAAACTGCAGAGAGCCTTGCAGGAGCCAAACCGGTAAGCCATCTTAGAAATGAGGGACCTTTTGTTGGCACAGTATATTGTGTTTTACTTGCTATATTTGCAGGAAGTTGTTTCTGTACTCTGTACATGACACCACATTAATCCCATGTCTCATGGCTATGGGAATTTTTGACATGCGATGGCCACCATATGCTGCTGACATCACTCTGGAGCTGTACACGCACAGGCAAACCAATGAAGCCTATGTCAAAGTCTCATACATAGGCCAGGTAATTACATGTGATTTGTATCATTTGTACTTTATTTTCAGTTTGGTTCTCAAATGGTTTTGATCCCCATTTAGGACCAGTTACTTCCTGGATGCAGTGGAGTGTACTGCCCCCTCCAAGAATTCAAACAGGTTCTCTCAGCCCACTCTCTGAGCTCTGATCAATATCAGTCACTTTGCAACAGCACAGAACATTTGCCTAAATAGTTTAAATCACTATTACATTGTTTTCAACATGTACTCTTGAGATACACCAATTGTTTGGTTTAGAGACCCCTTGGTCAGCAGTCATGACATTTTTTTTTTTTTTTTGAGTAAAATGCTGTTTAAGATTCAATCTGTGGCATTGTCTCAACAATCTGTAAATGCATGTACTTTCTAATTTACACACACGTTTGGCACTTTGAACAACTACATACCTCTGGATATGGGTAGCAATTAACCAATTAAGATTTGCTCTATTCAAATTATGACCTTGTTAACTGCCAGTAGTTAGCATGTATTGACACGTTTGTGGTGCTTAATTTTGTTTTAACATGTGTTGTGTGTTTTAAAAAGATTTAAATAAATATTTTACTCCTTTATACATGTATTACACACTCGTCTAAACTGTAATGCATTTGATTAAAACAAATAGGAGTTGACGTAATGTAACTGTTCCAAAGTCTGCCTTTGGCCTCACTGGTTCTCCAAATGTGGACAAATGTTAAAAATATTTGTCCACACAATCACGTCACGCTAACCGCACACTCAGGAGACAACATGTATATACCAAAACAATATCTTTTATTTGTAGTCCATCACCACAGCCCTGGAAGGCTAATCTGCACCAAAGCCAATGGAGATCACATGACAAGCTTATACAATAGAGAAAAAGGAAACCAACTGGATGTAAGCAGTATGCATTTACATTTCTGTGCCATCCTGAGACCATACACCCACACGAAATGATACCAGATTTACCTAGCTCAAGTTGAACATCGGTCTCCTGTCTCTCGCTGCTGACCATTGGGGGGATTATTGCTGTGAGAATGATTTTTACCCAGAGTCAACAAGAGCCAAAACAACAGGAACAAGAAACACAGCACATCTGGGTATTAGTATTCTTCACAATGGCAATGCAAGCCCTGTAAGTTTTGAAGCATTTGTCAAAAGGCGGTCACATTTTCAAACAGGACTTGGAGATCATTGTGCTGCAACACTGCCAGGATCCCCACACGTTGCTTTCACTGATAAAAATAGAAAAAGAAGACGCTTTCTGCAAACGGTCAATGTTTGTGCTTTTTTAATAATACTATTATCTTAATGAGGTCATAGTTTGGTTTGTTATACACTGGAGTTACAAAGAAAATTAAAATAGACTAAAATTTGAATAGCCCACCAATGGTAAACAGTACAGTATTTTAGGGGGCATTCCTCGCCCAATGAAAGTTGGGTAGGAGGATTTGAGAGGTCACTGATAGATGCCTATACATACACATACACACAAACACACAGTCTGAAACATTCATTCTCCCATTCACACACGGATATACTGTACAGAAACAATGGAGCCAGAGACAAGATGAAGTTCCACTAAATTCTTCACAAAGCACAAATTCTTATTCCTTTCTCTTGTTCCATACCACTTTCTGGACAAATCTGTTTTTTTTTTTATATGCAAAAGTAGACATATACTGTAGCATCTCCACACTGACTTTGTAAGTGTCAATTCCTCTTGAAGTTGGAGTCAACTCTACAGTCAGATAATCAAAAAACACAAGAACAGATTTGCAAAATTGATGCACAACAATCCCTTACATTCTTAAGTTCATGAGCCAATTTCAAATGTTGTGGCAAGGTACTCCTGTCTGGGCCAGTACAAAGTTATACTGCAATAGTTCCCACATGGGACATTAACGCCATTCTATTCATTTCTGGATAAATCTTCTCATATCATGTCTGAGTCTGTCAGATTTGTCACCATTGAGTCTTTACTCCATCATTGATTAGTCCAAGAACATTCTTGATGCAAAGTTTCTGTTGGATTAGAACATTCCAGGGCCAGGACTAAAGCCCATGTCCATGTCGCGAGGCCTCATTTGACCTCCCATCATCATTGTCTGCTGAGGGGGGCCCCCCATGCCCTGCAGCGACATCATCATGTTGGGTGAGCCGCCAGGACCAGGATGGGCCATTTGTCTACCCTGCATCATCCCACCCGGTCCCCCAGGGGACATCATCCGGTGCTGTGGTCCCATCATTCCTTGACCCATGAATCCCGGTGGCCGCATAGAATTGTGTCCGGGGTTCCCCATCGGCATGTCTTGGGGGCCCATTCCTCCACCCGGCCCCCCTGGCATTCCACCCATTCCCTGCATGGACATCCCCATCCTCAGGGGACCATCGCCCATCATGCCTTGCATAGGGAATCCTGATGGGTGCGGCGGTTTCCCCCCCCTCTCGTCCCCCCCTCCTCTCGGAAAATAAGACAAAGTCTGGCTTGGCTTTTCAGAAGGGATTATCCTGGACAGGTCAAATTCAGGAATACCGGATGCTCCTGGGCGCATTACTTCATGAAGGTCTGCGTCGCTAAATCCACCTGGCATGTTGTTAAACTCAGGTCCTCCAGGTGTGTTTGGTTTACACATGCCTGCATCAGCCCCTCCCCCGTGAGGCATGTTTCCCATACGTCCACCCATAGGTCCTCCATCACCTTGGAAACCCATGGGATGGCCCGGAAAGCCTTGTGGACCAGGGCCGTTGTGCGGGGAGAAAGGTCCCTGCTGAGAAGGAGACTGTGTAAGAGGATATCCCTGGTTCCGGTGGGGGTAGCCCATGCGTCCTTGTGGCATCATTTGAGGATTTGCCATGCCAGGGTCCTGGGGATTTTGTGGCATCATCATGCCATGGGGCATCATGCCTGGGCCCATGTTGGGGGCATTAGGAGACGGCATCTGTGGAGGGATTCCATGGGACAGAGGCTGGGACCCCATGGGATTCATGCCCAGAGGACTGAGAGCCGACATGGGTCCCGAGCTACCAGGTCCCATCATTCGAGGGTTTCCTTGGTGATTCATTGACATACCTAAGTATGTAAAGAAAAACAAATCAACATCTTGACATTTACATGTAGAAACTAACATACAAACCAAACGATTAACTGTGGGTGTAACTAAAACTTAACTTAAAGATTCAGCACAGAAAAAAGCTTCAAGCATTAATAGGACAGTTGAAAGAATTTAAATCCATATTGTCAAATGAATCAGTGATATAAAGTTGTGGTTTTAGCAACCACGCACAAGCGAGTGCTTTTGGCATATATGCTCTAAAGAGAAATATTACCATTATTGTTCCCTGAAGGCAGGTTAGGTGATCGGGCGGGCGGCGAGTCATCGTCAGAACTGGCCACAGTCTTTATGGCATCATGGTACAGCGGTGTGGAGCTGGGCATGGCAAACTTGGACATGCGTGACATCATGATGGAGAGTGGGTTTTGAGATAGCGTGGGCTCTGGGGGTATTGTGTATGGGCTGCCAGACGGGACACTGCCGGGGAGAGACATGGGTCCAGATGGAGCTCCTGATGAAGGAGGGGCTGAGGGAGGGCCGTTACCACCTGCGGTGGGCAAAACAATTACAGTCATCTGATCAATTTTTAGACTTTGATGACAATAAAACAAAATGTATTCAAAGGCCATTTAAAAAGGGCAATGTATTGCTCAATGACCACAAGAGGGAGCTACTGTATCATTAGCCATCAACCCCTACTACTTCAAAAGTATTTGATACATGTTTTTTTACTACTTCCAGTTTACTACTTTACTGTAACAGTGATATCCATTTGTGTCTACATCATGGCTCATGTACAATTTAAGATTTAACTTAAGACATTTGTAATTATTCAAGTTATTATAGACTTCCAAATGCCTCAAATATCAACTAATAGGAGTTTTCAATCTATAGGAACTTTTTAAAGTTCCAGTCTCCTTTTGATGCACAGTCACAAAGAGTAGGGACTGGGGCCACACTTTGGGGACTTTTATTTAGCTCCTGCTCTGGGGCAGGTACAACATGCTCAGACAAACTTTTATGATCCACAAGAGAAATTACTTGGACACAGTAGCTCCAAAAATAAAATGTATAGTTAGTAAGTAGTACTTAAAATAATGAATAACTAAACTAATTCAGTTTAAATCTTCATGTATTTCACTTTCTTTTTTGGTGAATGGAACAAGAATAATTAAATAATATTCAAATGTTCTACACTATAAAAAGGTGCTTATGTGGGGGGATTATAGGTACTTCTTGGTACCGTTGTGTGTGAAAACCCCTAATGAGAAACAGGTATGGCCTTATTGCAGTTCATTATATATTGTTGGTATACAATTAATAATTAATACCTTGCTCCATGTTGCCCATCATGTTCGGTGAGGTAATACTGAGAGGAGGCTTGCCACCCTGAGGTGGCACCCCAGGACTCTGCATGGGCGGCTTTGGTGAAGAGGCCCATCCTGGAGATGGGTTTGGAAGAGAAGGAGACCTCATATGGACAGGAGAGGCACCTGCTGAGCCCATCATGGAGTGAGGGGACTTCATGGGTGCTGATGTTGGTGGTGCTGGAGGGGCAGGAGGGCCAGTCGGACCAGTCAACATGCCTGCCAGCTGGGACGGTGTCTGAGGGGATTTCAGGTTTCCGGAGGGGGACCCCATCATTGGTGACTGGACCTGCCTCAAAGGAGGTGACTTGAGCGGGTTGACACTGGGGGAGTTGCCCCCTCCAGCCTGGACGTTGAGGTCAGCTGGTTTACGGCCCCTTTGTCCTTGTGCGGGCCCAGGACCAGAGGGGAGGTGGTTTATGCGGCCGTTGCCCCCTGTGGGTGTAGCTCTATGCTCTGGACCAAAGCTCGGGTCTCCATGTGGACCCCTCATTCCTCCTGGCCCACCGGGAAAGGGCCGCCCGGGTCCCATAGGAAAGTCTCCTGGCTGCCCCTGCTCTGGGAAGGGTGGTCCTTGCATAGGCCGGCCCTGTGGACCTATGCTGTCCATGGGCGGCCCTCCTGCTCTTAGCCTCATTATTTCATCTGGACTCATGTTCATTGGAGGCTCTCTGAGCTTTGAAGGGTGCATATGTGGACCTGGCCCAGGTCCAGGACCCATGCCAAACTCAGGCCCTATATCTCTGCCTCCCATTCCCTGAAGCCTCGATGAGGGGCTCATTGGACCGTCTCCAGACATCCGTGGAAACATACCCATCCCATTTCCTGGCTCCATTCCCCCCCTTTGGTGGCCCATCATTCTCTGCATGTCCATCATCATGCCTGGTGGAATCCCTTTTTCTCCTCCCATACCTTGGTGGAACATTGCTTCTTGGACAGACTGAGGATTTGGGAAACGCTCTCCTCGACCACCTGGACCAGCAAACATACCTCCAGGTCCCCCTGGAAACCCACGCCCATCTCCCATCCGTGAAGGCATGTCATCAGGCCACCCCATACCAGGTCTTGGTGGACCCTCCATTTCAGGATTTATCATCCCAGAGAATCCAGGCATCCTCTGCATATGTGGGGGCATGCCTCTTGGACCAGGGCCCATGCTCATACGCTCTTGATAGTGGTCTGGGGGGCCTCCGGGGCCTCCCCACATCTCTCCAGGACCCATTTGATAGGGGGGTGGTGGGCCTCGCATCATGCCCCGTGGACCATGTGGGTGCATCATCATGTCAGGCATGGGTCGATGCTGCATCTCCTGTTTTTTCCTCTTCTCTTCATAAAACTCCTGCTGCAGTTTCAACCACGCCACCTGCTCTGGAGTCATCTGCTCCCCGTCTCCACAGCCCCCTGGCCCACCCATGTGTGGGCCCATTTCATCCTGTGGGAATGGTGGCATATCCCTTGGACCATGAGGGGGACCAAAGGGTGGTCCTTGGGGACGTGGGCCTCCAGGACCAGGTGGCCCCAGGCTCTGTGACTGCGCCATCATGGCCTGTAGGGGGCCCTGCTCAGACCTACGGGGGCCACTATCAGGACCTCCATCATGGGGTCCACTATGGCTCTGTGGGGGCCCAGGTGGTGGAGCGTCCCGATCATCGGGAAAAAGCATGCGCTGAATGTCTCTCAAAGTCTGTAGTGAGCGCTGCCGGTGCTCCAGCTGCTCCTGGGACAGCCCCTCTGTGTTGGCCTCCATGTTGAGCAGCTCCTGGGCCAGCTGCTGCTGCTGCTGTTGCTGCTGCTGCTGCTGCGGGGTCAACCCTGTCCCTCCAGAACCTCCACCCGGACCTTCTGCTGACGAGGGGTTGAGACCTGCCTCAGTTTGGGAGCCTGGAGCCTGGTCCACTGCTGCTGTAGGGTTACTTGGGCTACTGCCAGGAAGATTTTTGGATTCTATGCCGGAAGAAGATGACCCTTCTTGTGGAAGAACACCCGTTTGGCTTCCTTGGTTTGACGGCTGAGATGCGCTTGCCTCTGTCAAGCCTGGTAAGGACGACTTAGACCCAGTTTGGAGACTTTGATCTTGGACATGAGCAGAAGGTTGCTGGGGAGGTTTGGTGTCGTTCCGGAGGTTGGTTGCTGCATTGTTCTTAAAAGAAATAAAAAATCAGTACAAGTCTGATGTAGAGCAGTATTTAAGGACAAAAACTTTGGCACTTACTAAAAGGAGGTGAGCCTTGTCCTTGCTATTGGAGATGTTTTTCATATGGAAGGCAATGATATTTTCTGTATGGCCAGTCAGCACTGAATCAGCCGCCCTGAGGATGGAGATGTATATACATAGTTAAAATATACAGTGCAAATGATTTACAATTAAAAACAGTCAGGCGGTTTGTCATGGTTAACTGGTTGTAAACTGCTAAACACAAACACCTTCCACAGTACATGCTTGATCCAACTCCTGTCTGTGTTCATCTGAGCCAAAAGCCAATTCCTACTGAGAGACACACTTGCTTTAGAAACACTGGATTTAGGCTATAACTGGGAAAGGGGAGGCGGAGTGGATGGAAGAGAGCATCCTAACAGCGTCCACAGAAACGGCTGCAAACAAACATCAAAGACAACAATATCTACTCTTGATGACAGGGACACAGATGCACTTCAGGCAATTGACATAGTTGATAATTGTATTTAGTTTGGAACTGCAATTTAGCAAAATTATTCACAGTGGGTATCTGTAATCTGTAAATCACATTCAACTGGGCAACTCATTACATAAAGTGCACAGTGTCATCTTCCTATCACCATGAGATTGAGATTGTATGACAAGAAATATGAAAAGACACATTGTTTTTCTTGGCAAAAAATATTCTTTCTTACTTGTTAGCCATCTCTGTAGTGAAGACATACATAAGCTTTGAGCCTGGTTTCTGGCCACTTGAAGATTCTGTTGTTGAGCCTTGGCCCATAGCATTGTGGGAAGGTGTAGAGGAGCGACTGAGTCCTGTACTGGAGGTAGAATGGGTGTCTTGGGGCTTCACGTCACTGTTACAGTCTGAGAAGACACAAGGAAAACTTTAGGATTTGTTTTTCTCCCATTATACCGAACAGTTATAAGTCAAGCAGATCCGCCACAGGTTTATTGCACATGATTAGATGCCTTCTTTATCACACTTACTGAAGAATCCTTTGTCATCTTCATCGCTCTCCCCCCCAGAGCACCAGTCAGCCCCGCTGTAAGGCTGCCTCCTCTCTGCCACACACATTCGCTTTACCCTGCTGCTTTCTGGAGGGACACACAGACACAAAAATAGCGTAAACAAGTAAATAAATGAATAATACAATAATGTGGAGGGTGATGAAGTCAGACTGTGTGTGCCACCTTTCTCTTCATTGGTAGGCGTGCCACTCTCCGGCTGGTCGAAGGACTCCACAGAGGTGCTCCTCTCCCTTTTTACTTTTACCTTGGAGCCGGGGCCAGATGTCAAGCCCTGGCCATTTTTTAGTCCCATACTCCCTGCCACACCCTGAGCCCCTTTAGAACCAAGCGTCTTGGGGTCACACGGTGAGGGCTGTGATTGGCTACCAGCACTTCCTGGCTTGCCCTGATTGGGCATTTTAGACTCCATTTGGACAGCAGTGGAGGGGGACATGACAGGAGGAGATCGCACCATGACCTCCGTCTTAGGTTTAGGGCTGCAAAATACAAAGCAATGTACAGAAAATTAGACGACAAACTAACTACATTAAATGGAGAGAGACTAGAGGCAAAAATTGACTAAATGAACATATTGTGAAAATTGTTTTAATGATAAATGGTCACATTTATATAGTACATTTCTTTCTTCAAAGGCACTCAAAGCTCTTTACATCAAGGAATTAGTCACCCATTCACACACCAGTGTACGCAGAGACTGGGAGTGAGGTGGGTTAAGTGTCTTGCCCAAGGACACAACAGTAGTATTCACATGAGGCAGCTGCAATGAAAACCGCTGACATATGGGTCAGTGGGTCTGACTGCTCTACCAAGGATGCTTATGTAAAGAGCAGCTTTCGCAGGTAATGCCCGATCTCGTCATCTCTCGGAAGCTAAGTAGGACAGGGTCCGGTAAATACTTGAGACTGCTGGCACACCAGGTATCAAGATGAAGCCACTAGAGGAAACTGTTGTTGTGTACTTGGGCAAGACACTTCACCCACATCGCCTAGTTTGAAAGTGGTGAGTGCGTGAGTAATTGGTGGTGGTCAAAGCAGCTGGTGGCACATTCTGGCTGCCACGCTTCAGTTACCCTACCCCAATGTAGCTGTGGCTACAATAGTAGCTTACCACTTCCAGCGGAGATTTTTTTTCTTCTCATATTGATCAATCATCATATTGATTTTTCTAAACTTTTCAAAAACAAAGTCAAAATGGCTTTTATTAATGATTTCTCTAACATACTAACACTATACAGACTTTTAATCTGTGCCATTTCACACAAATAATCAAATTTCTTCCTTCAAGTCCAATTTCTTCTCCAAGCCACGTTTTTACCTGTTTTTAAACTTACAGAGGATTGTCTGTGGACTCAAAAAACCCTCTCAAAATTAGGATTTCACATGACTCGATCTCGATCTGTTGATCTTTCAATCAATTGCCCAGCAAAAAGTGTAAATCCAATGACTAATTAATAAAAGTATTATTTATTTATTAATTTGTTCAAACCTCCAACCTTCGGACCCTAACCCGACTTGAACATGTTATATTATACCTCGTTTAAATTTTGGCCTCAATTCATTCAATCCTTTAATTATAATACACAGACAGAATAAGCACAGTAACATAAAATCAATATTTAATCATTTAAATTGTCTTGCTTTAGAGAAGCTAAAACAATACCATCTCTGGAATGTGGAATTAATTTATGGTTGATTGTCAGCATTTCCAAACCCCCCAATATCCCTATTGGCTACCAAACTTTTGGAAGTCAGAAGCCCTACTTCTTATTCTGCCAGTCGGTAAAGATCTCCATTAAAAGCTAATTTTTAAATAAAGCAAGACTGTCATAACAACAGAATTTTGACAGTGCTGTATTCACCATACTCAGGCCATAGCCACAACAGTTCAGGCAACTCAAGCGAGCAGCGCATGTCCAACTGGCAGGGTGCACTATTACCACACCCTGACTTCTTTTCTCTCAGTCCTGTACCTCACAAGTTCAAACATTTCACAAATATAATCAAACTAATGTCTTGAAAGCTAGCTGTGTCCTGGTTTGATTCTGCGTATTCAACAAGGCTGACACATAACCATCTGAAAACTGTGGCAAAGGTAGAACTTTGGCAACCAAGACTCTTTTCCAGAGGCTGCAGATGCATGAGTCAGCAGGGAAAACATCCACGCTCAGCGGACTCCCTGAACTCAGAGCCACTTGGGATCACACACACCAGGAAGTCCCAACCGAAATGGATGATAACTATTTTTGTTGGGGCACAACAAAATAAAATTCTCAATGATAATTGTACTTTATATAAAAAAAAAAAAGCAATGGAAGACCCGTCCGCAGTGCAGTCTTTGTAAAAAGATTCCTATAAAACTATCTAACCCTAGAGAAATACAAAAATAAAAGTTACATAAATTATTCTGCAAGTATATTTTTAAATTTAAATTGTATTTTTATTTTATAGTGCTGCCACTCTCATTACACGCATCACATGCA
This sequence comes from Chaenogobius annularis, assembly GCA_015082035.1. Classification (NCBI taxonomy): domain Eukaryota; kingdom Metazoa; phylum Chordata; class Actinopteri; order Gobiiformes; family Gobiidae; genus Chaenogobius; species Chaenogobius annularis. The sequence goes on along the minus strand of BJKM01000494.1, from coordinate 237,715 downwards.
GAGCAAAGGGCTCCGAGGAGCACCAGCTTGACCATGCAATAAATCTTGACCATGCAATTTGGATTTAGCTCATTTATGCACCAGCTGCATTGTTCAAACTGTAATTAAACAGGGAACATACAGTAGGTCTACAATGTGGAATTCTTTCTTCTTGCGCCTCTCTCCACAGTGTGTTTGAGAGGCACATCGCTAGAGAAGCTTAAACAAACACAGATCAGGGGCACCATTTGGAGGACATTTGACTTTGCTAAAGTGTTCTAAAATCCCCCAAAAACAGTCTTTACTGGATAAAAATCTGCTTCATGTTCAATTAGCGCTTTTTAATTTGATCTATTTGTTGAACTAAACCATGGCGTTGTGACCATGTGCAAAAATCAACATTGTTTCTTACAAATGTCAAAAGCGCGTTTTCCAGTAATAGTCACTGAAGGTAGCAATACAGCCTTCCAGGCTCTAATGTATTTTACACTTTCGAGGAAGGTTTGGGGCACAAGCAAGCATTTTGGCTTAAGGCACTTAAATAGCTAGCAGCAGCCATGAATTATCATTTTATGTCCTTAACCAACTGTGGCCAATGTATTTTCTACCTCTATAACGTTGTTAAAACTTGCCAAAGAATGAGAACTTTACAGTCATTACTTTAATATCCAATTTTAGAAAAAAAGAGCTGCATACATTTGAATGTTTTGCATTCAGTTAAATGTTTCTCTCTTTTAAAAAAAAAAGTTTGAATGAATGTTATGCATTATTTGTATCATTATTGGCCGTACATGCTCTTGAGTACATTTGCTTTAACATGATTTGATGGCAAAAATGCTAAGAACGAGTCTGCCGATGATTTATGGATTTAGGATTTACAATTAACCTTCAGATAGTGTTGGAGGTGAATGTCCAGTTGACACCAGCTCTCATCCAGAGCTTACAATCCGTTGTCAAGAGCAGTGTATGCTATATAAACCAGTGACGTGCATTCAGGGGAGGCAGGGCCTCACCTGTCAATCTTAAGAGAAAAAAACCTGAATTCATTCATTCATTTTCTACCGCTTGTTCCCGTTAGGGGTCGCGGGTGACTGGAGCCTATCCCAGTGCCTTTGGGCCTTATACGGGGTATAATAATATAATAAATGTTAATATTTGGTTTGTGTCATAAACCCCCTTTCCCTTTGAATCCAATTAAGAATATCAGAATTTCCACATGTAACTCCCTTTCAAATACAGGGAGGAGGGGCGCCGTGAGGTGCACAGTTTAATGCCCCATAAACTGTGCTGTATGCGATGTCGCTGTCCCTCTGTATATAACAAATAAAACACTCTGTACTCTGCTCTGCACTTCCATATTCTGGATAATGTATGAAATGTATTTCTGAAACATGTTTAGGCTCACAGATTCATTCAGATTCAAAACAGCAGTAAAGTTTACTCGGTAAGGCAAACAATACGTCTGACTCATGGCAGAGGGCGCTTCTGAGCCCGTAGACGGTTGCGAATTCAATAACTGTCTTCTTCGTTCTTGAACTCGTTTATTTCTTATTTACAATCCGGTTTATCAAAATGTACAGGTAAAACCATAAATTTGTATTTATTCTGGCTTGAAATAGGCTGGAATTTGGCTCGAGTGGAATTAATTTTGACCTTAAATCAAATATGTCACATGTTTGTAAAAAGAATGCTGAAATGAGATATATAGCACAACTCATTGTCTGTTGTCAATCGAATTATGTTTAAAAGGTGCTCTTTTGGGTTCGCATTGGTAAATCTGACTCTGAAAGAGTGAAGGCCTCACTAGCCATGAACCTCACTGCACGTCACTGATATAAACACATGGCTGAGTTGGCCTAAACGACCTGCTCTCACCTTTGCGTGTTGGTGGACGGGGAGTTCTTGAGCCGATTGGAGTGCATTGATGGGGCTCCCAGGACCACAGAACAGGGCGGAGTAATGAGCTGGTGAGGGCTGCCGCTATGTGCTGTGAGTGGTGCTTTGGCCCGTGCGTTTCTAGAGCCCTGAACAGGATTTCCAAGATTTGAAAGATTTCTGTCTTTGGCGTCTTCCCGGTCTTTCTTTCCTCGTTCCTTCTTGTTGAAATGTGTCGCTGCTGATCCTGCCGCCGCTGGCCTCTCCTCTTGGACCTCCAACATTCTCCCCTCTCCTTGTCTGTGTGAGTGTGTGCGTATGAGCGCGTGTGGTGAATGTAGTGTGTACTGTGTGTATGTGTGTGTGTGTGTGTGTGTGTGTGTACAAGCTGTGTGTTCAAACTACTATAATACTGCAGGAGTCTTCTCTTGTTCTGGGTGTTTATAAAACTCCCCCAAGGGGGCTTTCAATGGCCCTCGGGCACACTGTGGAGAGAGGAAAAGAACAGTCAGTAAAATGAGGCACAATCTGACACAACACCCTAAAAGTCAGAAAAACCCTAACCCTAGTCAGAGAACCGGTTTAAACTGACCTCAGAGCAACACCAATAGCTACAGTCAACTTTTGCATTACACTAGCTAAATGTAAAACTGGTATTGAACCCAGGAAAAATAAAACATCATAAATTGTTTGGAGAGAAAAAACAAGAATACATTTTACATTTCAAATGACAGCGCTACTATACAGCACGGTCTTTAATGCCCAGTGAAAGACAAAGCCCTCCACATTGAGTAAGCCATTGGCTATTACTAAAGGCCTATTTAGTGAACAGTGAATCAGTGACTTTTTCCTTTGCTGAGATGAGAACTGCACGAGAATGTTGTTTAAACGAGCAGCCCAGTCAGTTAAATTACACTGTCATCCAGAAAATATTTAGGACCTCTTCCAAAAACTCCACATTCTAGCTGGCTCTTGAGCGCTCCCCTGGTGGAGGAGCAGCAGGAGGTGCAGTGGTGGTGTATCAGAGAGACCCAGACAAACATACACTGTGAGTCCTGCTACTGCGGCTTGCCTGGTGTGGCAACAGAGAATATGATTAACAGCTCCTACCTTATGTCCTCACTTCTGTTTCACTATTACAAATGAGTGGAGCACACAATGGGGCCTTGTATTTCTAAACCTGTGCTTAGAGAGTGTTATTCTTATTAAGATTATAAGAGTTTTCTTTTTTTCCCCTCCAAGTTATCTGTTTTTATAAGAGGTTTTTTTTCTTCTAAGTTATCTGTTTATATTATTATACTGTGCCTAATCTGCCTCTGTACCCTTTGTTGCAACACTGAAATTTCCCCAATGTGGAAAAAATAAAGGTGGTCTTATCTTATTTACTATAAACAGAAGACTGACCAATCAGAGTGGGTCGTAACTTACCCAATATGAAAACAAATGTTATATGTGTGCTATGCAAACGCAAATCGAACTGCCAATACTACACACACTTTTCTGCACACACAACTACTTTCAACTGCACAAATGGCATGTAACAAGCCATTACACAAATCTCACTGCTTGCACCAAATGCACAATATTCTTTTCAGTCTATCAAAGAGAATTCTTTCAGCTGATTACACAGACACAATTTAATTAGTAATCATATGTAACTAGTTTCACAATACTGGTATCTGTCTGGATGCCTTCTGCGTTATTAACTTTATAGTTTACCCAAAAACATGGATTTATGAAATATTTTATTCTACAATTAGAGCCAACACTTAAAATAATGTTACTGGTTTTGCTACCTACAGTATTGGGAGCCATAAACTAAAAGGTGTTCATTATATGATATCCTGAAGTACAAAGACATTCATAATGGGAATATGCTCACAAACAAGGACCTGTCACTCACTGCAAAACTAATGTCACGCACTGCAAACTAATGAGTCTAATTGGAAAACTTGTTGACCAGACATGATGTTTTTTTAAAAAAAAGGCAAACGCACACAAAAAAGCTACACATTCAACAAAGGTAATCACTGCTGTCCCTCCATCTCCCCACCGGAGCAGCTCAAGTGCAGACGAGTTAATAGGCAAACTCTAGAATGAGCCTCTAAAAATGAGCTTTTTGTCTCTGGTATAAATATGAGTTTCCAAGTGAAGAGAGAGCAGAAAATAGTTAGATTCCATTAGATTTGGGGTTCGAATATGAGAGGCACAAAAGGGGGCATTTCATTTTATGCTAATGTGAGAGTGGTGGTACGCAGCCTGAACAGTGATCAGAGCAGATCCTGGACTGTCACAGAGACAATGGGCTCCAGGTGTGAAGAACATGGTCCGCTGCAAACCAATGGAGGCAGAGCCTGAATGTGAAGGCTGCTACAGCAGAGCAGTATCAACATGCAAAGACACACAGAGTCTCATTGGTTCATCTTCAGCCCTGCTGTTGGCTGTAAAGACCCTGCTGATGTTTCAGCCTTATTTATGCAAATCCTATTTTGCAGTTCAGTCACAATGAAGCTCTCTCTCTGCATCTGCTCAACTTCCATCTCAAGAATACCTTTGCCCCATTATTTGTTTAGGACTGTAATAGAGACAATATCCACCTCTCTCAATATAAAAAAACTGCCTGAAGCAGCAGCCGCGTATTAGATCACATAACACAACGCCAAAGAGGAGATGCATAAAACACTCAAAACAGTCTGATCGATCAAATTGAAGCCTAAAGATTTCGGCAAAATATTTATATATTTATATATTTTCCATGACCAAGTTTTGAATAAAAGATCATTTTGCCGAGGGATGACCAAAAATGACATGGTTTTAGTCCAATAGCATGATGGCTGATAGTTGAGGTAAAAGGGCACAACATGGACCGCCAGCTTTGGAGCTCACCTGTGGAGGTGTCTCTTGAACAAGCTCTCTCCAGCACCACACCCAGAGCTACAGACAGCACTCAGTCTGTGCTCAGAAAGTCAGGAATGCAGAATGGCACTAAACATAGAGCTGTGACGCCACCACGCAACATTTAACATAATACACCAATCATTTGTGACAGGAACAAGTGTTAACACAAGTAAGACCAGGCCTTTTTTTTTTCTTTTTTTTTACCAATAGCACAAAGATGTACAAATATTTACAATGAACTCAAAAATGTTTCTGCGACTCTGTCTTCCACAGACATTCATCTCAACAAGCTGTAGTCCACAGGAAGGCTAAAATGACAACAACAGGTTTCAAAATAAAGGCTGAACGGAGTCTGAAAGAATGACAATTTTCATTCTGAATTATGCAGGTTATTGAAGAGGAAATGTCTCGATATGAGACATGCTATTAACGGCAGTGATTGGCTTGCCTCCAAACACACTTAATACTATACAGCAGTCGCACAGCATTGTACAATGCCCCTTTCAAAATATCATAATTATATAAGAGCTTATGTCAGCGTTTCAATTCTACCACAATTAAAGAGGGCTTATTAAGCAGATCAACCATCAAGAACTTTACCACATTTACAACCCAACCATAACGGTTACCTTACTCTGGGTTGTGTAATGGCCAATTTATACTTCATAAGAAGCAAGAAGTTTGCACATTTAGCTAAGGCTGTGAGAACCAGAATAAAGTTGGTTTCGGCTCTGGCATTCATACTTCAACAGAAGCACCGCAGCCAAACTCCTCTAGACCCCGCCCCCCCATGATCCACAACAACTGTTTCAGTGGCGTTGCTATGGAGATTATTATCACAGACAGCTCAGTTGATATGGTTTAGCCCAGTGTTTCTCAAACTTTTTTTCTGTTGACCCACTTTTTCTAATTGGTCAGATGTTCAGGAGGCAGACACAGATAAACCAGCTCTCACACAGAGACTGTGGAGAGAGTGGACAGTGGGGACTTCGCAGACCTGTTCTCTGTATGTTACACTACAAAAATGCTTGTTTTATGCGTTTTTTTACAATCAGTCACATATTCACAGGGAAACGAGCCAAATGAGGAACTGTATTTAGAAGCGGCAAAATGCAATGATACAGGCGGAGCGCGGAAGTCCGAGATGCGGTCAGCATTTTATAACCTGTCCCAACCTGCCCTGCAATGAAATGAGAATTTCTTGCCCAGGCCCAACCCAAGCAGCGTCCACAGCGGCCGCCCTCTGTGCGCGGGGAGTGTCCACAGTAAGTTTGACAACCAATGGTTTAGCCAGCCATCAGAGCCTAGTTGACGGACAGCCCTGCCGGATAAACCAACCTCTACCCAAGGTACAAGATCAAACTTCTTGCTTCTTATGAAGTATGAATTGGCCTTAACCAATTCTCTGAGTAATCCTGTATAGTCCTGCCTTTGAGGGTTTCAGTGCTCAGAAAACCTGTACTTCTTTGAAACGCTTGGACTCTAGGTCATACACATATGGTTAAAATTGTTGTGTCGCCATAATTTTTTCAACATTAAAAGACTTCTTGCCATGACTAAATGCCACTATGAAAAAGCAGGGCCAGCAGCAGAGAACTATATAAGCAGGTTTGAATCAGACCGGTTTCTATTTACCATTGATTTTGAACAATATGGTGGTGTGCAATGAACAAAATGTAAAATAATGATCAACCTACAAGAAGAGCGATATCGGCCCTATAGAGGTACCTGCAGTGATCAAGTCTGATGTAGAATAATTTGCCGGCCTGGATCAGTTGGGAGATCAAGAGTGAGGCATTCATTTCACCTGTCTTTCTGGTCCTTGTTGATGAATGTGTCATATGGTTTGCTGTTGGAGATTTTCCTATTATTAATAATAAATACATTCCTATTTGGGTATGTTTTAAATTGACACTTTGTCTCTGTACTGGCATTTGTTGGTAAGGGTATCTGTCGACACTAAACCGATGGGGAGTGAAGGAGCTGGATGGTCTATCTGCCCCTCTGGTGGGCCAACCATGATGCCTTGCAATCCCCAGGGAGGCGACATGTGTGTAATGTCATATTTGGTCTGATCAGATGGTAGTGACAGAAGCCTCTGTGTGTCCATCACAATGATGGAAGTGGCAATGAAAACGCAAAGTGTGATCCACATTTAGCTGGTGAAGGGGGAGCGTGGGTGTCTGTCTCAGACGCACATAAAGAGCTGACTCACTTGTGACACATCTGCTGGCGTCGCCCGGGCATTCTGCCATGTGTGGTGGCCAGCTCCAGCAGCAGAACGGGCACTCAGCACTTCAGCCGGCTCTGATCTGTCTCACACACCCTGCTCCTGCCTTTGTCCATCTGTCCTCTTCACTGGCCTGCTCGCGCTCCCTCTCTCACATCCACACACCCCAGGAAGCCACAAACAACATCCTATTAAGAACTATGATAGACGAATGAAGTGCTTAAGTGCAAAACAAAAACATGGCAATATACACAATATAACAAACTTTTATCATCTTGGAGTATGTGTCCAGTTGACACAGAGATGCAGAGAAATCGCAGACGGTGACACACAAGATGTTGGTGTCCATGGTGGTCATTTGAAACTGACTGAGGAGCGCCTGCTTAGAACCAGTGTGCTGCCCTGCACGCAGACCCCTCTTGACTGTGCTCTTTGGTCCGTGACGCCCTCCCTCCATCTCTACGGTCTCTCCCACACTCGACCCACATTCCTCCCTCGCTCATGCTGGGAGGACGTCTCCCTGTAACCACAAGCATTGTGGGAAATCCCAACGGCTGGGCCCTTCGAATCTATACAGACCACTGAGGTCTTCCTTGTGTCCTACTAAGACCATTTTCATACATTAGTCAACATTCATGATAACAGTTAATGAATAAATGACCCTACATACCAAAATCTTATTTCATTTATCTAAACCATTAAAGAGATTCATTGGAACCAGATTTTGTCCCCAAGTTACCCGAGACTGCCCTAGTGGTGGTGTGTCATTATCATGGAATTTTAAATACAATGACTAAGGCTAAGACCTGCCCAATTAAATATAAAGCCACATAGCAGAATATACATGCACTCACTCATACACGAACAGTAACACGCTGCACTGAGGAATAGTTCTTTGTTGATTCCACTTCATAAAATAACTTTTTTTGTTGGGCAACATGATATATAATTTTTTAAACCTACCTTTATGTTTGTGTTAAAAGTGTAAAAAAAAAAGCCGTTAAAAAAATCCGAACTCTTCTCCAAACCACATGCCTTTACTGACAGAGGATTGGATGTGGATCAAGGGCAGCTCAATTATGAAAAAAAACTTGAAATCCCAATTATTTAAACAATTACTTACAGCAAGCGTGTGATGCACCTGTGCGCTTGAAATTAAGAAAATAAAATGGATGAAATAAAAGTATGAGGCATATCTAGCACCAAATATCTGTTAATGAAACGCATTCGACAAGTAAAAAACCACAGGCCACTGTTTTTATACAATCATGATTAGTCGGTTATTTCTATGAATGCGGAACTCTCGACTAAAAAGACCTAAGCAGATCAACAAACAATTAGAGATAATTGAATACGGCTGATTTAAAGCTGAAAACAACGTTATTTTTCAATGTGGAAGCCTTTACAATAGTTATAGTTACACCTCACTCAGAGCTGTGTATTTAATCAAAATTGTTATTGAACTGTGATCAAAAGGTAGCATACTGCAATCATCTTAGGGCTTGTTATTGGAATTCAGTGCCGATACAGGCAAGTGATTTGGAAAACAGTTCCGAGTTTGGAGGTTTAATTATGAGTTTTTTGTGTTAAATGCTTGTTAATGAACCATAATAGAAAAGGCAATATATATTTCAATTAAATAAGTACTTTTTTGTTTTTCTGTGATGGAACAATGCAAGAGGAAAATACATGTCAACAAAAGCTAAGAGAATAATTTGTGTGTATGATTGCATTCTAAACAGTTAGTACAGACAAGTGTGCCTTAAACAACCGTAACATTCAAAGCAAAGTGGAGTCAAAGCTTCCTTGATAGAGAAGATTCAATACAGCTGATGGATGCTCATCACTCAAACGTAAAATTAGCAAACCGATTTCAAATTAAAGCAGAGGCTGTGAAATGTATCACAAGTTCCATGGTAAATTAGGTAAGCGAAAGAAATCTGCTACACAAGCCCAGTAGCACAACACTGGTGCACTTGACCAAATGCAATGGATAGTAAATCATTTCAGAGCACCATCTCTTTTCACTCTTCACATCATTATTTGACATTTTGTTCATTGTAAACTGCAGTATGGATTTACACCTGCTTAATAATAGAAATAGGTCTGACTTTCTTTTCAAAACTGCAGAACTGGGTCACATTGTATGTGACATTTTTTAACCTTACAAGTATGACCATGAGTCTGAATTTTGAGAATACTTGCAATTAAATACATGGCTGTAGGTGGGGATATGGGGTAAGTGAAAACAGCATTCAAGCCTCAACTAAATGCAGTTACCCAAACATTCCAAAATCAGCTAAATACAACTTTGAGTTCCTGAGTGGGAACACAATTATAACATGGTAAAAGCTCAATAAAAGCCAATTTCACATAACATGTCCCCTTTAAAGCGTGTTACAGACTGCATCAGACAGAGGAAAAACAGTGGCATAAACCAGGACGTGGCTCTTCATGTTATCCTGCAGCCTTCAACATGTACAGTGTAGGTTACTGCAGGTCAGAGCAGCCCACGGGGTTCCACTGAGTAGCTTTAAGAAGAGCCTTTAAAAAGTGCACCAAGAACAGCATGTGAGCCTCAGCTGCCAATCACTGCAGGGAAACTTGTAAACAGACTGTGCATCATTTGTGACTGAGCCAGAGCCTGTACCAGCAACAACTCCTGCTCATTTCCACGTACGATGTATAATATAGAAAACACGTACTAGTTTCATATCGACTGGTACATGGTTCTTTGCGACTTATGTTCAAATAGTAGCCATAAAACATTCATCCAAAAACAATCTCCAATCTTTCAATTGACTGCATGTAATTCACTAAATGGAACATCAACGCTAAATAAGTACATGAACACACGTATTAAATATGCAACCTTTTCCCCTGCTCCTCAGGGAATACTACATAATTACTGTACTATTGTGTCGCAGAAAGTCATTATGCTGCTGAACTTTAATTCCTTAATTAATTGTGACTGAATGTCTTAGTCAGAACAGCAGGTACATTAGTAATAAACCGATAAAACTGGGACCATTTCAAACACTCAAGTGAAGAGAATAAAGAAATATCATTCCTAAAAATATACGTGCGCCTGATGCCACTCATAACACAACCAACCAATTTTATTTTGGTTTTGTCATTCATAACAAAAGCAATACTGGTTTTAATTAGAAAAGGCATGGCGCAAACACACGCATGGAAACACGAGAGGCCAGTCGTCTAAGGAGAAAATAAATCCTTTCTGCTTCACATCAATATCCACTTCCGCTCATCCTTCACCCTGCTGTGGTTTTTGGTTAACACTCGGTTCCTTCCAAAGCAGCTAAACCAGATCGGTGAATGAGACCAGACATCATACAAAAGTCCACTCCAGGGTCTGGACTCATGCCACATTTAGAGCGGTTCGTGGTCAAACTCATCGACGGGTCAAGGTTTCTCTAATCACAATGCAGATACCCATCACTGCATGTACATGTAAAGATAAATGTCAAAGGGATGCGGCGAGAACAAGGGGTTGGTTATTAGAACAGCAACAACAAAGTGCAATTTAAACATTACAAGTACGGATGGGACAATGTAGTTAGCTACATTTTGAACAGAGTGGTTCCAAAACTACACAGACAATGTCATCAATAAGAGAGAGAAATATTTTAAGAAAAAAGTGTAAAGAAGTACGTAAAATTCTGATTCATGTACAAAAGTCACTAAAACTTTTATGTATAAATAATAGAATTTGACCTGGTGAAGCATTACCTATGAATGAAGAGAAATCGTTGCCTTTTTGCTGGCAATATTGGTTGACAAATAAATTAACAAGCGCAATATCTAGTAAAAGTGATGAAGTAAAGTGAGGTGAGTGTGTGAGCAGAGGTAGGCATGCGGGGTGAACAGGGTTACCTCAGAAGCCCCCCTGCCCTTTCAGCAGGGCCTCATACGGAGAAGCAGGCCTCAGCTCCCCTGGGCACTGATGTCTGCTCTCCTCTAGACTCCTCCCAGGCAGCCTCGGAGGCTGTGCAGGAACCGGGCCCACTCACGCCACGCTACAACCACTACTCATTCACACCTGAAACACACACAGAGAGATTCATTCAGTACAGGAACTTCAGATGAACTAGAAGATGTGCAACAGTAAAGCATTGTGATGTAAACTGGTAAAAACCGGTATCCAAATAAATAAATGTAACACTTATATATTGGAAATGGCTGGAACAGACCCTGGTCAGAACAAATGCAAGACAAATTATTTAGAAATTGACAAGGATTCTTCCAAAAGCTATAATATGCCATAAAATGCTTAGCGCTGACGAGAATACACAGAACAGGGAGTGAAATTGTGCATTTACTGACCAAAAAATAAAGGGCCATGTACTGCAAGGAAATGTGTGTTTCTTGCCTGATGTCTATGCAACAGATCCATGACAGCAGTGTTGCCTAGCAATTGAGGAGATCTGAGTCAAAAGGAGCCATCATAGTCAGCTAATGACCACTGTCAAGAAACCTTAGTACAAAATTAGACCACAGATACATTCTGAGCCTACACATCAAGCTGGTATTGAACATGGCTTAACTTGACATTTGTTCAAAACATTGGCCATTGAGGACACGCTCTGGAGACACTAGAAAGTAGCATATCCATTTTCAAGTTACAGTATATAAATAACAAAAGGGTACATTTGGGTTTCACAAGCATCATCTTCACCTTTCTGGTGTAAGTGGTTGTGCCAGGCTAAGAAAGCACAATGGCACACGAGTTACTCACGGGCCTACTCGAGGAAGTCGTCCTAAAATACACTGAGACACGTTCAAAGCTAAAACTGCAAATAAACGCACGCAGAGCCCTGCTACAGAGGCTCGCCGTGCCCTCAAATCTCAGCGCCTCACTGGACAACTCTTGGCGGACAAAGTAATTCCATGGCGCTTGAAACTCCAGGAACTTTTTTTTTCTTTTTCCTAAAAGAAGTTGTTCCTGTTTCGCCAGAGAACTGGGGGGAAGGGAGGACTTGAGCACTTGCATTCATGGAGCCTCGGCCAGCGCAAACAAAGTCTTCCCCGAAGAGGGAGGCAGTGGACGCGGCTGAGAGCGAGAACAACGACTTCAGCCCGAACCCAAATAAATACGCACAGAATTACACGTACATTCAAGGCTTTCATTTCAATAAAGTCATTTAGACCCTTCTAGCTGGACGTTTATTGTGAAGTTTTGCCGCTTTGCTTAACAATGTAACAATTAAACCGCTCGGTAGATGATAGGGCTGACCGAAACAATCAGCAGACGAGGCCTATAATCTCGTTACGCGTTTATAAATCACATGAAAAATACCTGAAATGGACAAAATACAATACCATCGGCGTGGTACTCCTGAAGAATGCAGAACATGCGTGCTGCATTGTATCCTTTTTCATTTTCACCAAGCACGGGCGGTCCTCCAGTATAATGGGGTAAAAACCAATATTTCTCCGCGGGTTTTACACCATGCCGAAAACATCGTGAATAATCCGCTTTTGTTACCCTGGAAAAACAGCGTCCGTGCCTAAAATGAGCACGCTGTCTGCCAGGCCAGACACGACGTGGGTTTGTTAGCCAGCCTTCGGGGACAGAGGCAGAGAAGAACGGATACCGGAGTGAGATGTCCCCGGGAGGAGGACCCGCGTGTGCCCGTTGCCAGGAGGCGATCCATGGCTCCTTCACTTTCTGCACAAATTTGAAAATAAAACACCACTTACCCGTAATGTTAACTTTATCCTCGCTTTGCTCAAACGACGAAAATACGCCGCGCTCATATCAAATCACAACATTATCAGGGTAACATTATGATAGAAATACGTCTCCCCCCTCTCGCCTGCGCTTTCCCGTGGCCCTACTCCATTACATCCCAGTCAAGATTTCCTGTGGTCCCCCTTCCGCTGCGGACGAATGGTTCAGTCCAAATTCTAAGTAGCAATTCTAGGTCAGGTTTGTGTGCTAGTGAGAATCTGGACAACTAGACCCCAAAGTCCGTCAATGAAGCCCGTAAACCCCGCACAGGTGATGTGCACTATGCTGTGTGTGTGTGTGTGTGTGTGTGTGTGTGTGAGAGTGTGTGTGTGTGTGTGTATGTGTGGGTGTGCGTGCGTGTGCGCGAGTGTGTGGAGTGTTTCCGTGTGCGTGTGTGGGTGCGTGTCTGCGCGCGCATGTTGTGGTGTGTGATTGTGTGTGTGCGCGCGTGTGCCTTTGTGCGTGTGCGCATCACTGTCACAGATGGTACAGTCGCATGGAGCTTTGGATAAAATATGTGTCAAAGTTGAGCAACTCCGTTTATTGATGGAATAGGACCATTAAAGGCCATATTATGACCTTTTATTCTTTATTCAATATTCAGCCTATGGACCGTTCTCGGGTAAAGTTCCAAAGCACCAGACCTTAAATCAGCCCACAGGCCCATGTAGTTTAGGGAAAAAATATGCTTAAAACAAATTCAACTACAATTCCAAGCATGGGCCTTCAGAACGCTTTAGATGTCAGCAGAGGACACACTACAGCGTGAAGCAGAAATACAGTGTGCTAAAATCATTAACCACGCTGTTCAAAGTTAGTGTAAGAAATCAGGATGGACCAGTAGGACCAGAATGATGGTAGGCCAGGACAGGGGAGGGAGCTACCACCAAATGACATCACAAAGTAGAACCAGGCCTTTTGAGGTCAGGAGAATGAGATGGAATAGACTATTAGGTCTAATGTAGGGTTATTGTGTGAATGAAACAAAGCCCTACTCATTGTTCAGATCTATGTAAAAAAAAAAAAAAAAATACAATAAAATAAATAAAGTTTAAAGGAATTCCCAGATCTAAAAATAAATCAATTGGAATAGGATCAAATCAAATTTCAATGTGTGTAAATGCGTATTGTGCAATATAAATATGAAACGAAGCAATTCATGAATTAACCAAACATAAAATAATAAACAATCAAATATGTATTCAGACATGTATTGAAATATACTGTTGACTATTTGCCAATAATATTACTTAATTAAAAGTTTGTTGGATTGTAAGTACTTTTAAAAGGACAATTTAGTACAAAAATAAGTTGCAGAGTAAATTACTGTAAATCTTGCAGCATATTGTGCACTCCCCCTGCTGGAGATAATTACAACATTGGAGATCATGAAGTGAAAACTAGTGTTTTTAAGACTACAGGCTGTTTGAGAGTAGAGTACGCTCACATGTATATCATGTATTTGCATGACATATGCAAATCTGTGTGCGACAAGCTCACCTGGTCTCAGCAGGATCACAGACATTTTGATTAAAACATGCTAATGTTTCTTTTCCGTGCCAGGCTCTTCCAACTATTTGTGCCTGTAGTTTGAGTAGACGTCTATGCCTTTAATTCAGTTTCTTAACCAGTTGTTATGCACTGAGGTTTTCAATGTTCGTGAGAAAAATAACTAATGATGTTAAAACAGACTGATGCCATTACCTTAATAAAATTATATTGAGCTAGTGCGCACACAAGCCGACACACTTAAATGACTATCACAGGCCTCAGAGGAAGAGTGAAACATTAAGGACATGAAATGAGAGTGGTCCTTCTCAATATTTAATCAAGATACATTTCAAATGTAACCCAAATGTATAATCACAGCAAATGGGGACAGAATGAATTGGTGTTTAGAGTACATATTATTAGCTGCTAGTCTGATTGTGTGGTGTGCGTGTGCATGTTCTCTCTTTGTGAAGCCTGATTTCAAAGCACTGTTTTTACACACTCTAGATGTTCAGCCCATTCAGTCCTAGTTTGAAGAGGTTCTTTGAGGACTGGAGGAGCTGTGTGTGTAAAGACAGAGTTGTAAGTGTATTATGTCGTAATCTTGAAACATTGTCCATTTGACTTGCTGCTATTAAGAATTAACGCTTATATTAGCCAAAATTAGCAAACAAAAACTGTATCCTGAAATGTTTCCTAGTTGATTAATTTGAAGCTGAAGTGCCTTGTTGAAGGTCCATCAACATTTATGGTGGAGGATCCGCCACTTGTCTTCATTGAAATTTGACTGTGTTGCCAGGCATGTTCCACTGTATGCCATTAAATACATTAAACACATGCTAAGTTACAGGTCAGATCTGTGGAGAGGCGGGCCTGTGCACAGTAATAATTTTTGTTATGAATGTATTTTTTGGCAATAAAAACACCTATAATTAAATAAAAGCTAGACAGATAAGTTTACTTCCATACGGTGGAAACTTCAGGCACAGCAAAAACATCTCCATGGAGTCAAGCAGGTGGTGGACCCTCTATCACAAAAGTTCCATAGTGCAGCTTTCACATACCCCAGAATGTGTCCTTGTACTAAGCACGTGTCTACAAAGCCTAACTTGAAACCTCTTGTATAGAGCCTTGCAGATGACACAGGACAAAATCAGTGGATGAGAGCTGCATATTTGTGACTTTTGACAAGCAGGCCATGGCATGTTTGTGCACGCTACCTCAGATCAGTGACACACTACAAAGCCCGTCTTTCTCTCTCACTGTTGTACAGAAACATTTGGCCTTCCATCTCCTTCAGAACTGCGTGTGCGTGCGCATATGTGTGCATGATAAAGCCCACTGGTGGAGTAACAGTAGACTGGCAGTATTCCCAGACCGGGGTTGTATTAGCCATGCACACCAGAAAAGCTCTTCAGGTCGGTGTCCTGGCTCTCCAGCAATGCACTTTGTAATGACTAACACAGAACACTATGGAAACAGGAACATAACAGTCAGATTAGGGATGGGCCTGTTAATGAAAAAAAAAAAGGTTTCTAAATATGACTGAACATTGCAACTTGTTCAAAAATATAGAATTCCGATTAGATTTTAACTGCTGGTAACAGGGTTAGCAACTTATAAAATAACCACTATCTCTATGTCCTTTAAGTTTAGTGAAATAAAAATAGCAACAATAATGAGCTGTTTTTCTCATGGGAGTGACTTGTGTGTGTGCAACATGTGTGTCTTGTGTTAGCAGAGCATGCACACTGACTCTTCACTTATCATATTACCATTTGCATTATTTAAGCCTTCAATAACCAGTCTTATACAAGGGACACAGCACGTTGACACAGAGGAGGCGAGATAAGCCTGAAGATGGGAGAGGCAGTAAAATATTGTATTCAAATAGTCTTTAATGGCCTTCCAGAAACTCTTCGGTTGAACTCTTAAATGTCATTGCTATTAGATTTGTTTATGCTTTCGCCATTGCTTCTTGCTTGTTGTTTTTTCCTCTCCTTCTCATGTACAGGTTTGGTGTTGATAACAGAGGCAGTAGTGAGTGGGTTATCAAAATACTAAGACAGTGAGCTCACCCGCACAGCGCTGAGGTCACTTACCGGAGTGTGGCAACCGGACCAATCACCAGTCAGTCTATTATCATGTATGCAGTGTTGCTATGAGTAACCGAGACACGCAGCGCCTTGCAGATCTTTTATAATGATGGCCGCCTCACTGCAATGTCTGTTTATTCAACTCCACAACTCTGTCTCCAGATTGGGTAATGAATCTAATTTGGTTTAGAAATCACAAGATCATTCTCCCTTCTTCTTGTCTTGTTTACCGTCCCCTGCAGTGATGTTTTCTGACTCTTTCCAATGGCAGAGGAAAGTAAACAGGCTAGAAGACCGAAACAATGTTAATTAACTGATCATTAACCAGTGGAGGCAGACCCCTGAGATCTAAACAGGCGCCCACCCACCTGCACCTCACCATTTGGCTAACTGGACTCTTAATGACTAATCAGAGGCGAGAGTGATTAGAACGCCTCCTAAAGGGAAGAATTTATGATTGTGTTAGTGTGTACTTTACCGTTGTTGACAAGCAAGTGAACTGCTGGGGTTAAGGAAGACCAATTGGATGGATATGGCAGTTGATTGTTTGAAATTGGTCATGTGTAGTCACTTAAAGTTCAATTCAAGTCTTTGCACTCCATACAATATACATACACCAAACCCAATTCATTTTAGCAGATAAAAAAAATGATTTACCCCAGAACATGTTTGAGTCAATGTTTGGTCTGTATTTGTATGTGTTTTGAATTATTGCGAGATAGGATAAGATATTCAATCAGTCTGATATGGATTTTTGAGCCGATATTTGTCCTGCTGTGGCCGATAACTGATATCTGTCGATACCAATATTAATTGACTATTATAACATTCGTAGCGAGGCCAGCAAATCCATGTGATAGTTATAGTAAAGTTCACAAATTAACATTTCACTTTTGTCCAAATAATAATGTATTAAAGTTGTCAACAAGAAAAGGACAATTAAAGGCCCTATTATCTGCCTTTAATTATATAAATGTATAGCCCTATTTTGCTCTTCTGTTACCATTTTTACTTACTCAAAAGGACAAATTTGATGCACTTAGAAAGAAACTTGAAATGACATGTGGGCACAATATTTGGGCAGTTTAAAAAAAAATCTGCAAAATGTTCAATATCGAACTGGTACGATATATGGGGAAACCCTCCAATATCCCCGATACCAATATTGGAACAAAAAATGACCTATCCTATTCAAATAAAGCATTTACACCAGAATATAATGTGTGTGTTCCCTCTCCTTGTTTCTCTGGTAGAAAATTAGCTCCATCCTTAACCAGCAAAACCCCTGTAATTTGAGCCATAATTGTGATGGCGCATCTGCCCTCTCTGTACTTTCAGAAAAACGGAATCTTCTAAACACCCCAGTATCTTTTCATATGAATGCTTACCGAGAGGAAACGATAGATGCAGACATTCCACTACCCATAATTCCCCCTCACTCTATCTTGTTGCCATGGGAACGGCAGCAGACGGGAGACAGGTTCATATCGGCCTCCCCCAGGTCTCCACTAGTCTCCTTCCTCCTCTCTCTCCTCCGCTCTGGTGTGCTGTCAGGGCCCGGCTGCTCCTGTGTGGGCCACTGATACTCGCTGATTAAAGGAAGTTATAATTTGATTTTCTCAGCAGGCGCCGTTTAATAGAGCAGTTTAACTAAAGCTGTGGATCCCCAGGGCTTATATGGGAGAAGGAGAGGGTGAGAGAGGAGGCGAGTGGAGAAATAGTGTTAATCCCAAACACTACGGAGTTATCACCCCCAAAGATGACTGCGCTAACCGTTTCTGCCTTTGTAATGCTGTTTACATCCGTCTGTCTTTCTCTTCACTTCGCCTATTAATCTTGCTCCACTCTCCTTCCCCCCCAAAAAAACCCTGCATGGAAGGGCGGGTTACTGCATGTATCACTGGCCTATTGTGATAATACCGTTTAATTATGCTCTCTAGCTTGAATCAGCCCTATCACTCCGCCTCACCCCTCCCAAAGACGAAAACCAGCAACGAGCACCCGTCTGTGGTGTGTCTACTTCCTCCCACCACCCACTCGCCGCCCCCTCCCTCCCCTACCCACGAAGCCCCCCCATCACCACAACCACACTGCTCCGTTCTCCAGCTATTTCAGACCCATTTAGCAGGGATAAGCATCTTGAGACAGACAGAGGGCTTTTTTTGCTCTCTTTCACACAGAAGCGAAGAGAGGATATGGAGACTGGCATCCCTGTGCCCGCCTCGGAATACCAAACAGGGGGCTCGGGCATCTTAATATGCAGTGTGGGACAGAGGCTGAGATCAAAGACAGGAGAGGAGGCACAGACAGACAGAGATGGGTGGGAGGGTGAAGGGGAGGGCGGAGGGAGGAGGAGAGTGAGCCCAGTACGTTCGCCACATCTGAGCATCCTCGCCTTGACATCATCATTTGGGCTCTGCGTCACTCCCATGACCCTAAGAAAAATCAACAGCTTAATTACTAGTGGTGAGGAAATCTACATGCACCCTCCCGCAGCCCCCCTAGGTGCTTTCATTTACATATGCCTGCTGTATGTAAATTCAAGAACACAATCTTGCCTTAAAGTGGAGACACAAATTGTGCAATGACTCATAAATGAAAATGTTAATTTTATATCTATATATCTCTATATCTCTATATCTCTATATATTTATATATTTATATATTTATATATTTATATATTTATATATTTATATATATAATTAATGATTATGAACTTAATTAAATAATATTAATTGTAATAGCGGCCTCTAGGTTGCACCTTCACCATCATCTATGTTGGGTTTCTCTGCTTTACATGAAACTTACATTAATTTCAGGAACTGAATAAGTTAATGTAATGACCCTAACCCTAACCTAAATCAACCTATATCTGAACTTTAAACCATGTTTTTTTAGAACATTATTTTCTAGACCAGAAGCTGTTTGTTTTTGTTTTTATACCTGACTATCTCGACTGTGTCACTTGATGTTGCTGTGACGTGTCTTGTCAGCTGAATTACACAGGTTTTGGAGCTGTCGTCCTGCCTCTACCGGTAAGAAGACAGCGCCATCTGCCGTCCAACTTCTTCAGGAAAATATCCCAGGAGTGAGAGAATAAAAAGGCCCCCTCGTCCCAGTTTCAAGCTGAGAAGACACCTCAAAGCGACATCTCAAGACAACCCTGAAGACGACTCTAAGTGAACAGTCGAAACTATCTGGTATGAAAGACAAATAAACTCTTGGACTACTGAAACAGTTTAGATTGTCTTGCTCAACGCACAAGGATACTGATCACAAGAATTGACCCATCGTTTTGACATTTGCCCACAAACATTTGGTCAATCATGTCAGAGCTCCTCAAAACAGAGAAAATGTTGTTATGTTGCTCAAAACACCATGACATCAAACACTGTAACGTCATGAACAGCGTTTATTGGTCAACTATGTCCTGCACCAAGACACAATGACAGTATTGCTATAGGCCTGTGTCATCAGATTGCAGGTGGATGATTTGCAAGAGCCCTCCTCCTCCTCCTCCTCCTCCTCAGTAGTGGAACCACATTTTGCTCCCTTCCACGAGAACAAATGTGTTCCTCTTATCTCATTTTGAATGCATACTTTACACACTGTTTATCTATATAAATAAATAAGCAGCATCTTTTCATTCTCCAGTGCACATTTGCCTTGTTTATTCTTCCATCATAGAACTGGCTGTGGCTCTACCTTTCGCCACCTAGCCCGCCTCTCCATATCTCCTGAGTCAATTAAGATCGTGAGTAGCTGTCCCTGAAGCGGTGTAGACAGCCTAAATGAAAAGGCAGTGGATGTGAAATATGAATCATTAGAATACTGCAAGGACGGGCTGGAGGGAAGAAGTGAGAATGGAGACAGGGAGGGGTCCGCCTTGGAGATGAGAAAAGAGGTAGAGGAAGAATGAGAGAGCAGATAATAAAAGATTAACGTCACGCCTCTCAGAGTGGTGGAATTTCAAAAAACCTTACAGATTATTTACCCTTCTCCATAAAAGCCATGGGACAGGATGGATGGAAGCGCACAAGTCAAGCACATAGGAGAAATGGCAAAATGGCACTGAGACCTTTCGGGTGTCCATGGTGGTGTTGCTGACATCCAAACAACTGCACCGTGCGTGTGTGTGTCTGTGTGTGTGTGTGTGTTTGTGTTTGTTGCTTCTCGAACTGCAAAAAGAGAAACGACAGAAAGCGAAAGAGAGATGGAGAGAAAGTGCGGGCAGATGTCTGCATTCACTCTGTGGGAGGCTCAAGGCTGTTTGCCGAGGACGGAGAGAAAGAAAAGGGATAGAGAGAGGCGCAGACAGACAAGAGAGGCTGGGATTAAATGAAACCTGTTTGCCTTTGATTCGTGGCTAATTTGCAGTGAGATAAAGAGAACAAACCACCTACGCAGCGCCACACATGAGCCACATATAGCCTCTGTTGTCTCGGAGGAGTTCACAGACACACAGAGTCATCTCCAGTTCAAGCTTTTGTGCCCTTCTTTCCAATGACATTGACATTTCTCCACATGCTAACCTCTGCCTGACTTCAAACTCATGTCTATTTTTAATTCCCTGGCTCTAAACCGTTCCACTATCAGCTCCTTCTTTTGCTTCTTGAATTGTGAGTATTATGCCTTCCAACACTCCAGAATACCAGCAGAGTGCGTTGCCTGAGAAACACATTGACTAAACATACAGACACAGAGGCAGCACACAGGCGAGGAGAGGCGAGGCGCAAAGTCCTTCCTCATTAGCCCTGATTCCCCCTGAGTGACATCTTTAACAAAAGGATGCAGCCTCTGCCGCCATGGCAACAGCCTCCTCCATCTCGATGCGGCGCGCTGCTTTAGTCTGTTTACATGATGGGATCGCTGCCTCCTTTGCCTGCACTCAATCGTCCTCTTTCAGCTTCCATCGCTCTCTCCTCTGCCTGTTTATCACCACATTTGTCTCCCCCGGTCTTTCCCATTACTGTTTGCAGCCACCTTTTTAGACACACTTAGGCAATCCATGGGTTTTAGGGTGATGGAAACCTAGCACCGTTGCCATAGCAATTAAAAATCCCAAACTAAATATCATATATTTTGAACGAAGTCAAACTATCACCTATAAGCACAAAGCTGAACCCATGAATACATTTCGTTAATAAGTATTACAGGGTATAATTAAAATGAACAAAGAAAGGTGTCGTGCACAAAAAGTGAGATCTTTTTAAAAATGCGCTATAACTTTTCTGGTGGACGGTGATGTTGAATTTGCCTAGAATGTTCCACAGTCTGTCATTTTACTCACCGATGTTTTTTGTTACTACTTTGTGCTAATTCCTAGTAACAGTAGTAGCCTAATAGTAGTGAAAATGACTGGTTTAATATCGTTTTCAGCATTTGGTTGCTTGGTAATTTGGCATAGGTTTCAACACGGCCCCAAATGACCCACTCCTCTCCGTTTATCCAGGCTTGGGACCTGCACAATTGTGGTTGGGGTTTTGCAAATGGCATAAAGCATCAAAAGAAGGGCAATGCAACAATACCAATTACTCCTGATCTTTTTACAAAATGTACAGAAGTAAAAGATAGTCAGAGTATTTTTGCTACAATTTCTACACTGATGTTTGGAGCGTATTAAATTAATATTGACATGATACTATCACATACCTAAAAAGGCACTCAATGATATAGTTATTATGGTCAGTGCCTATAATTGTATGATCAGACCTCTGCCAAAATACTTCGCCCTAAATACTTTTCTGACCTACTATGTCAGTACAAACATATCTGACGTTATATTCTTTTGTTGTTGAGATTTAGTCAACAGTGTCTCACCTTTAAATGTAACTGTAACTCTTGTGTACATAGAAATGCCTATTTTTATTTTTATTGTATAGTAATTTTAAATTGTTTCCTAATGCATGCCCTTTTTGATTGAATATATGTTGTTTTATTATTGCTCAGAGTGAATATATGTTGTTTTATTATTGCTCAGTGTTTTATGTTGCACCTTAAGGCCGAGACAAGTTCCTATGTTTGTGAATTTTGTTCATTGACAATAAACTCTTGCTGATTCTGATTCTGATTCTGATTTACTGCAATTGTTGTTCACCACAAATCTTGACCACTCATGGTTGACGGTTCAATCCCATCGGCTTCCATTTATGCTCTGGAAGTGTTCTTGGGCAAAACACTTTCAACCTCTCATCCCCTCTCATTGCCTCTCACCTTTGTGCCATTTAAGAGTCTCTGAATGACGTGCAGGTTGATGTAAAGTGCTTCACAAATTCACCTGATTGTGCCATTTGAGCACTGTATATTTTAGACATAGATGTTAGAATAAAGAGCACTTGAAAAACTATGTCACAGTGAGGACTATCATTACAGACCACCTGCTTGCACACCACACAGCAATATATCTGAACTCGGGGAAAGGTACATAACAGGAGTGCGTGGATTTGATTAAACGTGTTGTAGAAAGTGGCTAAGAGCTTCCAAGAGACTGTGATATCTAGGCCATGGGAGGCCAGAGCAGCCGGTGTGTCTAGTGTCACAGCAAATCAACTGTCAGCTGTACACCACCTGCCCGCCCACACTCCACTCACACACACACACACACACACACAAGTTTGAGGAGGGCACTAAGAATAGCTTGGGCCCAGAGTGCTGCCGCTCCTCTCTCCTCTCCACCTGCCACCATCATACCCATGGTGTTTTAGTGGCTCCATTAGAAGCAAATATACAGTAGGAATCCTCATTGTCTCATGCACTATGGCAAAGAACTGACCCCGCCCTTCCCGCAGCTCGCAAAATGACTCACCTGCAGTAGACTATACACAGACGTCACCATGTCGAACCCTGGAGCTGGTTTGGCATGGATTTGTTATTGACGAACAGAGCAGGGGGCAAGAAACGTCCGAAGAGGAGCATTTAAATAATCTAAGTGCGTGTACACGTCTCTGCTTGGAGCCAAACATTGCACACAAGTTCAAGAACAATTAATTCAAAATAATATCACTCCAAGTATTAAGTTGTGGTCCATGAAATGAAAGTGAGTGTAAAATAAGTTGGCCTATTTGGGGAAACGACAACTCAATTAAGAGTAATTGTCTGGACGAAACATCTGATTTATAATTTGAAGTGACTGTAATTGGAAACAGACACTCCACACACAAAAAAGACAAACAAAATATAAGGAACGTTTCAAGAAACTATTACTAAATATTGTCAACATAAAGCTTTTGTCAGCTTTTGTTCCTCTGTAAAATACACTCGAGTGAAGAATAACCTACATTTTTTTAAATTACTTGTTGAAAATTGAAAGGCACACATTTCATTGAAAACGTATTTCTGTTAGGACTGCAGGTAACAGCCTAATACTTTGGGACTGTGATGCAGCCATACACAGGCACTTCATTCCCTCTCATTCACTGACCACAGGGGTAATTGTACATACATCATGTTCAAGCCTCAGGACTAAAGTTTGTTCCTAGACATTTGTCAGCGCCTGTGGGTGTCAGAGTGATGAATAATTCTTCCATAACATTCAAATGTTAAAACAAGTTCTATTATATTGTATGTTTTTCAAACCGTGAAACCCATATTCATATAGGCTGCTATATGAATAAAGATGTTAATGAGAAAGTTAATTAAATTCTGCCTCGTGCCACTGTCATTTCCCCTCATCTTGTAGGACGACAGGTACTATAACTCTGAAGGACCAAAACCATCGCCGTCACGTCCATGGGCGTCGGAGTGATGGAAATCTAGCTCCGTTGCAATAGCCACAATTAAAAATGAAATATATCTTTTGGATGAGCAAAAGTCCGCACAATTCACCCACAAACAGGAAGTAGAAATCACGAATACCTTCATATTGTGGGGTTATGGACTGCTTTTTTGTCTCATTCTCGGATTTTAAATTTACAAAGCCACATTTTTGGACTGTCGAAACTATGACACGGGATCATCTTTTGGACTGTCACGTTGGCATGACAACTCGTTCAGGTGAAGGTCTGCACAATTTTTACTGCTCCTTGTCTGGTGACTCTGGTGCTATCTACTACTCATTTTTAAATGTTCTTGTTTATAAAACTTCACACACACAATAGATGTACCAGCAGTATCTATATGCTTTTGTGTTGGGATATGTGCAGAGAGCCATGGGACTGCCTGGTTACACACACTGCTGTCTGTGGCCTCCTCTTCCCCATGAATACTAATGTGCTCCAAACCCCAGAGATCAGGCCTGACCCCCTCCCTCTCCCGCTCCCCCTCCACCAGCCAGCCTCCGTGTGTCCCTCCATCCTCTCCTCCGCCCTTCTCTTACCTTTCAACTTTTGTCTCCTTTCATCTGCACCACCTGATTTAGCCTTTTCTCTCCTGCCCACTTCTTTTAGCCGTCCCCTCCCTGCGACTTTTTTTACCTCATCTAGTTTTCATCATCACCTCTTGGCTAAAAATTCACCTGGCTCGTCTCCTTGTTCCGTCCCCTCATTCTTGCAGCTTGCAGCCCTCCTCAAAGGGGACATGTAAATGAGGTCATGAACACATCAAGTGCATCACTCAGGTAGGAGGTGCGTAGGTGTGTGGCAACTGGCAAAGACATGACTTCCAAGCCCCCACTCCAAGCATTTGTGTTCTATTAGTGAACTATCGTCTCTGTGTGAGTGCTGCTCCAATTACAGAAACACCCTCACCCCAATACATTTTGACATCCTGAAAATTATTCATGGCCTAATTCATTCAAAATTGTATGGCATTTCTTGGCTGCTTTATAGTTTTTATTATTTTTCTAACCACAAAGCCCTAAGCATACGCTGAGCAGGAGTGAAAGGAGCAGAGGAGCCTTCTCTTCCTCGCGTGCAAATGTGGCAGACTGTTGTAGACCAAAGACAGAAAATCAAGAGCTCTGGAAAAATAAAACTGCTGTTTAGATGCTTTTCCACTGATTGAAAATTACTTTGATTTTAACATCTTTGGGGTCTTAATAAAACCCTGTGCCCCAACTGACCAAGAATAAAAATAAATATAAAATGACAAATACATTTTTTTTTTTTAAAGAAAAAGGGGAAATACACGTTAATGTCCACGATGCAAAGTGCTTGTTATGAGAGGAGGGATGTTCAAACTGCAAAACATGTTGATTAAGGTCATTTTGAGGTAAGAGTCTGCAAAATATAGATGATTGCAAAATGGAATTTAAGGATAGTTTCAGGCTTCCATTCAGTTTTTGTGTTTTTCCTGGTTATTGTTATAAATAATTTGCCAATAAGTCGCATTGTGACAAAATTACAAGAAAACACTTCATTCAAATTACAGTGTATGAGCGTTCCACAATAGGAGTTGGAATACTTTTAAAATAATATCAATTGACACAGAATAATTCAGAAATACGCGTGTGAACATCTGAGACGCGCAGTTGAGCGTGAGAAAAGAGTTACACTCGAGAGCAGGGGGGAGAAGTGAGAGGGGCTGAGGAGCAGAGTCTGTTTGAAAAGTTGTTCTTTAGAGAAACACTAGTGAGTTGGTCGTTTCCTTTTTCAAATAAATAATACTGGAGTTAATGTTACTTGTTAACATGTCTGCTCTGATTACGTATAACAAACACCACCGATTCGTGCGTGTTTGTTCAGGAGCAGCAGAGGGAATGATGAAATTAGAAGAGGAATCCTACAAGAAAGCATCTCAGTCTGCATTCCTCCTGATGTGGAGCAACAGGCTTCTGAGACTGACCTCATGCACACACTCAAGACAATGCCAGCCCCTACAGGGGGGAGCACACATAACATGGCACATGTAGGGAAGCTTAGGGCGCACACACTGTTTGCTAAAGGCCACATGGGCAGGACAGCCGTGCACGCTGCTGGCGCACTCAGATACGTCGAGATAAGAACATCCGCACAGTTCACACTGCAGGACCACTTCAGGTTTCATCATCTTTCCTTTTTTTTTTTTGCTTTCTTTCTCTTGAGAGAGCCAGGGAGGGAGGCAGGGGTGTCTTATTCCCTCTCTTTTGTTGCCACTGCTGCGAGAGAGTGAAGCGCATATCCATACAGGCTGCTCGCCCCGTCCCATTCACACCCAAGCCACATAGATACAGCATCAAAGCGCCGGCGACGTAGAAGGATTACTTGACCAACACCACACACACACACCACACACACATACCCACACACACACACACACACACACACACACACACACACACACACACACACACACACACACACACACACACACACACACACACACACACACACACACACTTCGACCCGGGGCTCTGTGTGCGTCTGGTGGCTGCGCACACCCCCTCTGGTTTCTGCACACTTGGTACGGTCCAAGCATTCCTGCCAAGTAGCTTTCACACATGGAGGGGAAGCTTGTCTCGAGCAATTGCTGACAAGCTACAAACAAGACAGCCACCCCTTTCTCCCCTCTCGTCCCGTCTCGCTCTCGCAGCCGGGGCTCGGAGTGTGTGCCGTGGTCCTCCGCCGCACATCTTTGCCCCCCCTGCGTGCTCACCGTCTCCCCAGACCGTCCGCTCCTTCTCACCCCTACGCCCCCCTTTCCTCTCTCCCCTTGCCTCTGAGAATGTGGGGGCCCCTCAGCATAAATTGTCAGCTGTTCCTGGGCGTACTCTCCATGGCTCCCTAAACACACATAAGCCCACATATGCAGTTGCTGGTGGGACAAGGGTAACCCAAGTAAGTTCTGTTGGTTACGAGTCTGGAAAAGTATACCGAGGCTCCCGAACACTGCAGCAGGAAAAGCGCTGAGGGTTGAACTCTATAATAAGCTGCAACAGATACTGGGGCCTAATGGTATTGTGGGGCAACATCAATACTTTCTAATTACTCCGAACTCACTCGCAGACACGAAGCGTACTTTTGCGCCTAATTGTGTCTCACTCACACCGTTTTAATATAGACTGGCTGTAGTGTATTCAACTCGCACAAGGGGTCAGCCCGTGATGACCTTGTGATCTCTGCAGCTGTAATTATGACTCTTTACCCAATTTAACATAATCATGCCAGTGACGCACGCTTTCCGGGATAATTGCCCAACGTGAGAGGAAGTAGTCTATTTTAGTTGAATGAGAGCTACTCACACCATGTCTGATACTTGTGTGGAGTGGTTCATAGGTAAGGCTGGATGTGGCTAGGCCTGGAACCATTTTGCATTCATTGTTATAGACGAGCTGTGGCAATCCGTCAGTGAAGGCTGCCATCTAGTGTCAGTTTCACGCACAGCTTTTGCTCTTGACTTTCAAAATCCAACCCTTCTTTTAGACGGTAATAGGCTGTATGTGTGACATCATACCTAAAATGGACATGGTCTAAATTGAGGCGGAGGGCCAGGTCAGAATCCTATGGTAGAATTTCTCTTGTAACTTCAGATGTTTTGATCTGATTTCTTTGTATTCGGCCAATTCACATTGAACAAAGACTGGAAAAAAGGTCAACGCCTTTTCTGTCAACACAAATTAATTGATGTGAAAATATTATTTTTTCATAATAATTTCAATATGATACGACATTATTCAATCATTAAGAACTTTAATTAATACGTTTGAAATGGCAAATTTCGGAACCCAGTCCCTAACAAACAATAATAAGGTATTTATATACCGCTTTTCCACCTTCAAGGCCCTCTAAAGGCAATGTGGGTGAAGTGTCTTGTCTAAGTAGTAGATGACGACAACTGAATCTTTTTCTACAATGGAACACTCCAGGACGAATGAGGGATTACACCGACATGTCTTGCCTAAGGACACAACGACATTCCCTCTAGCGCCCCCCTGTGGCACATGGTGTTCCAGCGGTCTCCTATCCAAGAACGAACCAGGCCCTGTCCTGCTTAGCTTCTGATCGAGCATTGGCAAGTAGGGAGAGCCACTTTATCAGTTTGGATATTCTTTCAGAAACAGATAATGGCTCATAGAGTTATAGATCCTGTCTGCCATCTGCCATCGGATCCATCATCTAGAATATAATTCTAAATGAACACATGAAAAAAATTATGAATAGGTGTAGTAAAATTCAGATAAAATAAGAAAGATTCAATAGCAAAACGTCCAATCACCCTGACCACTGTAACAATAATGAGTAATATACTATGATACAAATTGGGACAGCAGCAGTGTTTACACAAGGCTGGCAGAGGCCACAGAGGCCACAGAGGCCACAGAGGCCACAGAGGCCAGGTTGTACCACTGTTGGCTTTTCGCTTTACAACTTAATAGCAAATATATATATTTTTTCAAATAGTATATATATTTTTTTTCAAATACAAATAAATATGATCTGAAATCACATCATCACAACTTCACTACAGACAACTACAGGAAATAGAACAGAGTTCTAATGTCATCAATTTAGGTTAAATGACCATTAAACAAAATAAAGGCGTTATATGGCACTATCGTTTTTTTTCAAATCATAACTATTGTCTCATTCATATGGATTCTGGCTTTTGTTTACAGTATGGTTGCTCGGTAACATTTGTGGAATTACCTTTGTCATATCTTCTGCACATGTCCAACCAGGAAGTACAATTATAAACTTCACAAAATGGTCAAACTGGGGACAAATCTTTAGTAAGATGTGAAAAAAATAACCGTTCACTAGGTTTTTAGTAAAATGTGAAGTTGAACCCGTCATATAGACTTCAAGTGCATACACAGTACAATTATTGGAGGCATGTAAAAGGTAAAGTTTTATTATATTTTAAACAGATAGCGGGAGTGAGATAATTTTTTCAAAAACAAAAAAAACATCTATTTATGTGCACACATTGCATTTATTCAGTTGAGGGGGAATCTGAGGCAGAAGTGCCCCAACTTTGATTAAAGTGATAAAGGAGATCATTATGTCATCCGTAAGGACATTAAGCAAGATCCATTCAGAAATTCACATTGTTAAAAAAATGACATATTTCCCTTTTAAAAATTGGCAGTCTTGGAAAAGACGATGACTAAAATGGTCTACAAATTACACATGCAGTGTTCCAATGCCAGCTCCACTCCACAAATCCACCTAAACTCTTTTGGCTCTAGCAGTTCAAAATGAAGGAAAAAGGTTGGAATAATTTAAATGGAGCACACACACCAAAAGGACAGCGACCTAAACACAGCAAGGACAGGCTCAATTCTAACTATTCTCCTCCGATTTCAAGTATAGCCACCCATCTTTGCATCACTTCCTTCAAGTATACACACCCTGACGCGCAGCCTTCAGTTCATTACCACTTCTTAGGTTTACAACATAAGCTATGACGTAAGTGCACTCAAAGTTCATCTAAACATACAAAAATAATGATAACAATAAGTAACTGTAATAGTTATAACAATCACTTTACATTTAATTCTATACACAACCATGAGGTTGTATCACCGTGGCATCTCATCCCGACCCCCTGAGTGTAATGTTCAAGTTTAGCCTTCTGACGCTACGGAAATGCAATCTACAACAACCTTTGTTTGGTTATTTAAATAACATTAGGGATCATTGACAGCAGCAATGATTAGAATACAAGTTAGATTATGTCTTTCCACAGACCATTGTGCTTGTGTGACAGATGCATTATGTACATGCAGCAGGTCCATCCAGTGCCTTCCCCTCCACACTGTAGTCCAGTGTCACCCACAGTCTTCAACCTGAAATACAGACGCACAATCAGAATTACTTTTATTCATCTCTATGACAGACATTAAAAAGGTTTGTAATTGTTGGCATTCTTGAAATCTTGACAGAGTAACTGCCTTCATTTACCGTCAGCAGTGGTGAGTTTATTTATCAGCCACAGGAGCCAGTGGCTATGCAGCTCCGACACTTATACAACTTGGGGTCATGAGTGCGGATGTGGTTGCGGACATTCCTCAGTCTAAAGAACGTCTTACTGCAGAGCTGCAGAACACACAGCAAAAAGGGGCTTTAGATTCAAAAGTAGCAATAGTCTGAAAGCTTATTTTTACCATCTAAAACACAGAAGCAGTTCTTACCGGACATGGCCAATGCTTGCCTTCCACGTGCCTGAGCCGATGCGTCATGAGCGCGTCACAGTCCCTGTAGGAGGCTGGGCACTGCGGACAGACGTGGGCGGACTTTGGGGCTTTGGGGGCTTGGCTGCGTGGCCCTCGAAGCTGCTTTAGCCTGGCTCTGTGTACCGAGTCCAATATGACACAGTTCCTACTGCTCAAAGCCACATTGCCTTTCTGTCATGGACAAAGAAGAATTAAGGAATTATTTATTTGACGCTTAAAAGAAACAAAAAAAATGGAGATTACAACTGTTTCATTGTTGCCCTTAGTCTGACTCCACTTTATGTTTTCCAGTACAGCTCGGCAATATGGAAAAATGTATTAGGATTTGATTTTTGATTAAATTATATTCAGCCTTTTCAAAAACTAAATACAAATATCGTTTAGTAATGATTTCATGAACATAGACTATACAGACTTTAATCTGTACCATTTAATACAAAAAATAATCAAATTTCTTCCTCCAGAGTCAAACCTCTGCTCCAAACCACATGTTTTTTACTGACAGAGGGCTGTGAACTGGATTCAAAAGCCTATAACCAAACCCACCTTTGGCATGTTGAGCGTGACCTTTGGCACAGTAGATTTGGGCAGCTTGTGCACTTTTCTTGCATTAGTCCGATCTAGCTGGGTCAGTCTCTTCTCCACTCGCTCCCTCTTGACTGTAGAGACTGGTGGGGGGGCTCTGGCTCTCAGTGCTCTGTGGTGGGACTCCTCCCCTCTGAACCGAGCCACTGAGCGGGTGAGGCAGATGTCCACACTCTCCTCCTCCTTCTTCAGTCCCATGGGTCCTCCTGGAGACCGGCAGAAGCTGAACAGAAAGCCAGAGTCTAGCAGTTTAATGGGGGGCTTACTTTGACGTTTGCCTAGGTCTGGAGATGGCGAGTCACAGAACTGGCCCACTGGGATGGGTTCTGCTGGCTCCTCCTTAATAACCTTATAGAGCGCATGACTGTAGATGGAAGAGGGTGTATTATCAGGCATCTGTCCACCAGTTTTATTGTTTTTGCCTTCATCTACAGCTTTTGTGTTTGTCTTCTTTGGCCCTTTCGCGGACTCCTGTCTAAGCTTTGCCTTCTGTGTGGGACGACTGCTGTTGTAGCGAGGCATTTTGACAGCATCTGTCCCCTTACATTTGGTTTGTGTCCTCTGTAAAGGCGGAGCAGTACGAGACACACCTGAGATGGAGTATTCTGCTGGTTCTGGTTTAATCCTGACTGAATGCTTGGTGGTTATTTTGGGGGCGTTATGTCGTACTGGCCTCTGTGAGCGAAGGTGTGTGCCCTCTCCTTTCCGGACCAGCTCTCTCAGTTCCCGAACGCCACAAGAAAGCCTTGAAGGGAGCTGGAACACATCAGGTACTACTCCTTTACTTCTCATGCTCCGGTCAGTTGGAGGAACATGTCGTGATGGACCTTTTGTTTTCTTAACATTAATTACATGTGCTGTGATTTGACTCGCAGACCTGCACTTCCCCGTTTTACTGAGGAGGTGAACGTTAACCGGGTTACAGAGAGGAAGTGCCAGTGTCACGCCCTTATAAGGTAGTACCGGTGTTGCGACGCGGGGTTTCCTTCTTTTGGTCAGAGAATAATTGTTGGCTTTCAATTTTCTTAGTCTTTTCTTTTGTCTCCAGCCAACCAGATCTTCTGGTCTGGGCAGGAGAGCAGTCCTCTGTAGCCCCAGAACATGCATCAGCTGGTACTTCTCTTGTGTTCGTTCATAATCCTCCTCATCTTCTCCCATGTCAGGGGGCTCCTGCTTCACTCTCACTGGGCTGCACACAGAACTGGGCTTAGTTCTAGGGGAGCTCAAGAGCTGAGAGGTTGAGTGAGTTTTCTTGTATCGAGGAGAACTTTCAGACTGTGGCAGCAACCTCTGAACCTCTTTAGCAGCTCCTGGAGTGGACCGGAGTAGACGAGTGTGTGCGGGGGATACGGGCGAATACGTTGGTTTCTTTGATGAAGGGGACTTAAAGTCCATAAGTTTCATTCTAGGAGATGTACTCAAAGGGAGGCCATTATGGCCTTGGCGTTTTGGAGTTTGACGTAAAATGCGCCGAGAACTTAATTCAGTAGACTCATCTGATGCATCTAGTGTTAAAGAGAAGCTGTCATTCAGACTATCAGGGAAACCAAAACCTCTTTTTCTCCTGCCCTCACGAAGCAAGTAGTCCTGCTCTCGACAGGGACTGCCAAAGCTGGAGGTCAGGTTTCTACATGGACGGAGGGACGTGTGGTGTATGAAAGGTGGTCGTTCTTTCTCCTTCATGAGAGCACAGCAGGCCTCTACTGCAGGCCACATGCCCAAGTGACGAGCCAGCGTGGCCACTTCAGGGAGATCCCCTTGTCGGACAGACAGAGTGGAGGAGTAGGAGAACTCCAGCAGTGATACGAGGCTGTCCTCACTGAAACCTAAACAAAGGAAAATCTATCATTAGACATGCATGGGTCAAAAGCAGAGGACAAAATTCCCAACAGGAACAATAAAGTGTACACTCTGTGGGATGATTTCTCCTTTTTATACTAAAATAAAAATGTTCAACTAAAAGTGAAGATACAACACCAACAGCAGGGAGCATGAAACATAGTAAATCTACATTTAGACAACAGATATGTAGTGTTAATCTGAAATTAAACTGAGGTCTAACTGATTTAAGACCCTTTGTATTGGAAATGAATTGAGGTACGTGAGTGCAGATGCTTTACCGGTCAAATCGACATCAGCTTTGCTGCTGGCGTCCATGTCAGTGAAGATTTCCTGGAAGTGGTCACTGACAGCTGCTAAAACTGCTTTGTGTGCAGAGTAGGAGCGACCGCTCGTACGCAGAGTGATGTCACAGAAAAGGCCAGCGTCCCTCTGACTCTTCAACCTGGTCAGCAGCTCACTGCTGTATGACGCCATGGTCTTGGTGACACATGCTCTGCTCCCCAGTTCCTGATGGGCAATGACAGGACAGCGTAGAGAAAGATGATAACACAAGTGTGCGTGCAGATGGAGTGAAATGAACATGAATCAAAAAGTGTTAAATATATTTGTCAAAGCAATTCTGTGCTTACCATCAGTTTCTTGCCGCGCTGGCTTTTGCATTCTGGGCAGTTCAGTACAAAGTCTTTGATATGACAGTACATCCCTGTGAAAGTGACAGTGAAGTCTGTTACCATTACAACGTCATTGTAAATTATCGCCGGTTTTTGGTAACACATGATATGTTTGATTTCTGTATGATATGAATATGCAGTGACCTAGAAAGTCAGCTGGAGGTAAGTGATGCCTCTTACCATCCCACCAGTAGTTATCAGCCACACTTTTGTAGGTCTCCTCTAAAGAGAGATGGCGCTGGTCTGGACGTCGCCGGTGAAACGTACCAATGGCCTCTTGTCGTCGGTCTTCGTCCAAAACCTCCCGGTAATTGATAAATCCTCTTTCGAGTTTTTTGCGGTACAACAGTCCATCGATTACCTCAAAGTTTGGCGAGATCCTCACAGGGTGCCCCCGCCCAGAGTTTGGAGACGACTCCATGTCCGGGTCAGACCAGGGTTTGGACGGACAAAACGTCTCCGTGTGCGCGTACTGAGCGTTACTATGAGTGCAGTCCCCAGCCATGTGCATGTGATTTAGACTAAAAGACAGTGTATTCACCTTTTCTAAAGAAGCGAGTCTCTGGAGGAGCTGTAATTGAGATCTGTTGCTCAGTGGGACCCTTACGTCTCACTACAGGAGCCCCCCCGGCACAACTTTGTGCGCCGTCCTGAGACAAAGTCCACGTGTATGCACTGACAGGACGCAACAGATTATACACCTAACAGTCATTTGCATTATACATTATTCCGTCGTCCACATACTGAGCTATGGAGAGAGTGTTGCGTTGTGTCTTGCCACATTACCACTTGTAGTCCCGTGTCGTCCTGGCCATGGTAAACAATCAAAATGCTACTCTCCTTTTGCAGGCCTAGATTAGGACACTGTCAAAGCATCGTGTCGACACCGCCGTACTTCAGTGTCACAACTTATACGCACCAAGTTTTCAGAAGACCTTTTCTAAACATGATGTGGTCATTTTGCTGGGTTATCCTTTAGAATGTCCGTCTACGCCCGGCCAAGTGTTGATAACAAATTCAATCAGAGAAATATCGCGCCAACCGCCGAGGGACAAGAAAAGTCCCCAGTTTCGCAGCGTTAAAGGCTTCACCGCCTGGCTCTCAAAGGTGGTCCATTTCTCGGCTATTTCAGGACTCGGGAGTGGTCTCCGACGCGGGCTGATGGTGGGCAGATTTACCCCTGCTTTTAACTTGAGATTTCTTTTCCTCAACTCGACTCGGAAGCAACATAATGACGCAGCTCTCAGCTCAGCATCGCCGCTTGAAACGACCTAAAGCGAGGTTGTCTCCGCGATGTCCCTCATGTTTCATATCAGGCCAGGGCCGTGTCCACAGCGGGACAAATGGCGCATGATGGACACAGGGCGTGGATCGTTACACTCACGATTACAAAAATCCAGTCTGTCTGGCAAATAATCAAAAACGTTAAACTCGTAACCTTCTGTTTGTTGCTAATCGTCAGCCTAACCGAGCCGCCTGGTCCCCGCCCTCGGACAAAGCTATTAGTGGAAGCTTTAAAGAACCTCTGCTTTCTGCGATATGATTGGCCAACACAGCTGCCACTCACAGAAGTTTGCGCCTACTTTTATCAAGGTAGGTTGATAAGCAAGTACTGGTATCCACACTTGCTGCACAGCAAAGTTGACGTAATACACATTTCTGCTCAAATATTTAATTGTGCTATACCAAAAATCCCTGTACATAAAGAGGGGAGAATTAAATCAAATACAGTATATTTCCATGTAGTCTCACCCTAGGAGGATAAATGTGGCCATGTCGACTTCATGTAGACGTTAGTCAATTTATATTTGTTATAATTCATGTCAATTAAATCTAGGATTATAAAAGTGGTTTGGTGCCCAAATGAACACCATACAATGCACTCTATAAACACACTAAAAGTAGAATACCAAATATATTTCGCAAATGACTAAGGCTTGCATTTGATTCAACACACAGGAGTATTCAGAACCCTTTATTAAGCAATATCACGTGTTTTCCATTTTCAGTAAATTAAGAAGCTTAAGACAATTGTTATTCTTTGATAAATTGTCTTGAATACACAATTTAAGCATTTTAACTCAATTGTGTTATTCAAAAACATCACAAAAGCACTCATACAATAGGATTATAGTTCTATAATCAAAAACAGATCCTACATTAGACATTGTAAACACATGCAGACAAAGGGTGCCTGTTGTGCTTGACACTGTAGAATCACTTTTCAGTCCAAACTTTTTTCAGGGCACAAATAGAAACATTTGACAAGGGGCACACATTGGTGGTCAATCCAGTGGGGTGTTGAGAGGGGTGCATTCATCATAGCCACTGCACATTTGATTAAGTTTAAAACATTGGCTTTAGGTCTTCATCACAGAACATGATGTCAACAAATATTGAACCGTAGTTTGGACACCACTAGTTGCTACTTGTATTCTCTGCAGAACCGCAGTCCGTCTTCGGTCTTTTGGACTCTGGGGGCTGGCACACTGGATCAGACGGGGGAGAGGGACGTTCTAGAAAAATTATTGACAGAATTTTTATTATACAATATTTTATGCTTTAAATTATGGATCATCTCCCACCAACAAACTTCATGACAACTGTCACTACATTCACCGCCTCTCTAGGCCTTCTGACTGTCCAGTCTTCCAATCACTATACCTTCTGTACATGTTAAAAAATAGTCTTTTGAAATAACCAGACAAAATATAGATATCATTATACTGTAAATGAAATGTTATTGGCAACACCTGCCATATTTGTAGTCAATAAGACCCAACAGGGTGGTGAGGGTGGCCAACCGAACAATTTCAGTCTCATCCATTAGTTTTAGGGTATCACCGTTTGCCTCAAATCTCAGGTTTAGGGCGATCTTTAGTTCGAGCCAACCCCCAGATTTAAGGGTAGACATAAAGCTCTATTTGGGCACTCTATTATGAAGAGGGTACTGGCTGTTACAGGTTTGTAGGGGAAGAGGGTTGCAAGCTATTTTGTAGATAAATAATATAATTTGGAAAAGCAGCACGCATGCCGGGCTCCATGTGCAGCCAGTCGCAGTGTTATGAGTTCTTCAGCTCTGACAATTTACTGCATGTCCTCCCTTCTCTCTCATCCACGTTCACGCTCAGCTGTCCTTTCTAATAAAGCGTACGGTCCAAAAGAATCCTGAGATATTATCCAAAATGGCCAAGCACCTGCAGAGCTCATCGGCCACACTGTATTCTCAACAATCGGCCTTTCACTACAAAACACCGGTGTGTGCCTCAAAGAGAACCTCATTTTCTCACTCATTTGTGGACTTCTATGGATAGATCTGTCAAAATGTAGACAAATTACATTAGTCTAAATGTAATTAACTAGTAAAAAAAAATTCTATTTATTTTGAAAATGGATAGGCAAGTTTAAGCAGTTATGGATCCGTCGACTGTCTCTGGACAACCATCTTATTTACAAACTGACCATGTTTAGCCTTCTCTGTAGATGAGGGTGTTGTGAACAGTGAGCTGGCAGCTGGTGAACGAGCTGCAACTGGAGTCAGAGACACACGCCTAAAATACAGAAAACACCGAAAATTAATGAATGAAATACAATTCAAGATTATTTTACAGGTTTAAAATGTACAGTATATCTTAACAGCCGTCAAAAGAACAGTGCTTTTTCTATCAAACTGAGACAAAAGCCAGCCATTATGTACAAAGGGTCTGCCAGACTCATTTTATACCTAGCAGGAGGTCCAACGAACCCCTCATACAGACTTGAGCATTGTTCCTGGGGCTAATACAGGGAACACTATGGAGGTGCTGCCAGCTTTAAACTGAGCCAGAACAATCAAAAGTATCAGAATACAGTCAACAGATGAAAGTGAAATGGGATTTTATAGTTTTTCCATCGAGTTCCATAATAATTATGCACACCAAGAGCACACAAACGGACTTCTTTGCAGAAAGCCAATACCTTACTTTGACTTACAGAAATATGCAGGGTTAATAATATTTTGGTGCACTGCCGTTCAATAATCATATTAATCCATAACAAGGTCTCATGAGATAGAATTGCCAGGAGTGTACATTACATTTGGGTCAATGCTGCTACATTGACAACAAAACTATTGATTAAAAATGTGAACTGTATTATAAATTATGTCCAATTTGAATCTTTCTTGTGAACCCAATCTTGCGTTTCATCCAATTCCTATTGCTAATGCTCATGATATGCACGCAGTGCAGTAAAGATCTTGAAATCTCACACCAACATATAGATGTGATGTCACTAGCTGAGGTGTTGCGACAGAATTCCAATTTCTAGATGCTGTACATAAACCTCTTTTGTATTTGCCCATTAAAACCCAATATTTAGCCTTTACAATGAAGTGATTTATTCGGTATGAAGGTGGTTTGTTTAATGAAACCACAAATGTATATTACTGCAGTATGGAAACAATATCAATAGGAGTTATTCGTTTAGTTCTTCATTACTACCAGTTATAAGAAAACAATTCAATATGTTCATATTAGCCAATTCTGTTGCCGGACCAGGTCTTCAGGTATCCGAGAGTCTGGGTCTCACAGAAACATTTATATAGTTCTATTTGAATATATATTTTCTTTATTACTGGCTTAATGCCTTACCATGGGGGAAAAATACACATACATTTAAAAAACAAAGATGTGAGTCACACAGACTCAGCTGGAGGACATAGCAACTCATTTAAAGAGTCGTCACAGCATGTTTTTTCATGTTGGAGGTGCTGAAACTCAGGAGAAAGAAGGTTGCCTTACAAACCGTGGCAAACTGTAAGGACAGTGTCTTCTTCTACAAGTAGAAACATTTTAGGAAAGACTCAGAATGAAGAACATTCAATGAAGGACTTTACAGCTTGCACAGAACGATGGAAAACTACACGTTTGTCATGATCAAGGCAGAGATTTGTGCTGGATCTCATTTGGCACAAAGACACACTTGGCAGAGTGTGACTGTGGAGGTGTTTCTATACAATTCACTGATTTGAGGTGAGAAACCAGTTACCAATTGACCAGATGTAGGCAGCTATACGGTGATGCTTCTGGGTCTTGTAAACGTATTGTTAATTAGCACAGTTAGGTAATTCTATTATGCATGCCAAAAATCCTAAACTCAACATTTTCAGAGGATGACCTTCTCACACATAATGAACAACTCACATTTTCTTCACTTTTCAGTTTTACAACACAAGGACACGCATAATTTTGTTGATTAATGCTGTAGCAGCCATTACAAAGAAATTTGTGCTTGCCAGGTTATCCAGCACTTTTGCACTCCTCATATGTTCATAAATACAACTTGTAACCACACTTTGCTGCAGGATTTGAGAGGAGCAGAGATCAATTTAATACAACCTGTTTTTTTTAAATCCCTGGCAGCCAAGTGAGTACCGTTGCTTAGCATTTTGATCACAGCTACATGATAATTGAATGACGACACCATTAAATGAACTGACCTGGGGGTTGGTCCTTTCGGGGTGGTTCTTCCTTTTGGAGTAGTGCACCCAGTGTTGGCACTGTTGAGTGCTTTAGGGGTAGATGGAGTGAGAGGGGTGAGGCGTGGCTGCACTGCAGAGGAGTCGGAGGGTGTAAGTGGTGCTGTGTGCGGCTGAGGAGTAGAAGGAGCACCATCACTGCCCGACACTGGGCTCTGAGGAGCCACTTTAGGGGCAGTGGGCTTTCCCCAGCCCTCGAGAGTGTTAAGCGTGATCCTGCGTGGTTGTGGTTTGGCTTTGGCACTTGAGTCCTTTTTTGCCTCTGGTGTAGCTGTGGAAGATGATGGGGTAGCAGAGGCATCTTTACCAATAGTAGGTGGGACTGTGGCTGTTGGTTGAGAAACAGGAGATATGGTTTTGTTCCCTAAACTTCTCTTCCCCTTCTTCTCAGCTCCACTGACTGGAGTGAAGAGCTCCAGAGGAGGAGGCTCCTTCAGAGGAGTTCCCAACTCGCCAGGAGAAAAGGACAGAAAAGAGCAGTAGCCGTCTGTAGAAGACACTGCCAGGAAGGAGCCATCCTTTGACCTGAAAAATGAACACGTTACAATTCTATACAAAGAGTCAACCCCAGAAAAGGTCAATTTAATTTATGGTATGTGAAGATTATAATTTGCTGTCCTCACCAAGTTAGATCACTGAGCGTATGATAGTGGATGTTTGAGACTAAACCAAAAGGAGGGGCCTGTTGTGTGTCGTAAAGAAAGATTGAGTCTTCAGACGCAACAGCAAAAATCATGCGATAAGGCAACTCGAACACATTTGGAAGAGTCTCCACAGATCCATCTAATAATATAAAGAAGGCAAATTAGATCAATAAAACATTTCATATTGATAAATTAATAATCAAGAAAAATCATAATTTATAAAAAGCCATGTTAAACATCAAATATAGTGTAACTTGCCT
This sequence comes from Chaenogobius annularis, assembly GCA_015082035.1. Classification (NCBI taxonomy): domain Eukaryota; kingdom Metazoa; phylum Chordata; class Actinopteri; order Gobiiformes; family Gobiidae; genus Chaenogobius; species Chaenogobius annularis. The sequence goes on along the minus strand of BJKM01000494.1, from coordinate 197,845 downwards.
TCTACTATCTTAGTCCTCAATTCAAAGTACACAGGGCAGCAGCGCACAGCCAGTGTAGCCTTTGATGGACAAGGCAAGTGAGCCACAGGCCTGTAGGTCGGATTTACAACGATTAAAATTAGACCTTTTTATACATGCTCAACTTTTTAAATGATTCATAATCTAAATAAAGAGAGACCAACTCTACCAGAGCCCATTACAAAAAATACTGTACTAAATATTAGAGTGACTTCAAGACAGGGATAAAATACTTTTCATTCTGTTCAACAAAGCATACATACCTTTTGAAGCCTTTTCTAGAAAAAATGTAAGTGGTATTGATAATACTTTCTCCAGATTCAACACAGCCAGCTGAAATGGAAAATATTGAACCAAGTTTAAAAAAAAAAAAGTTTAAAGAAGAAATAATTCTACAATTTTAGCCACATACCTGGGGCAAACAGGAATGACCCGTCTGGTGAAAATGAAAGGCGCCGAAAAAATGACCTCATACTGTCATCATGGAACATTCGGAACGGTTTTACCTGCAAAATTATAGGGAGAAGGCGGAAATGAAGATAATACCATAAAAACTGGAAATAAAATAAAATTACATCACAATACATAATTACATTAGGAGTTAGATTGTGGTTACTGTGATTTAGGTGTACTTACGTCCCCCTCTGGCACGGGCCCAGAGCTCAGTTTACTTATGCAGAATACCTTCTTCTTAGTGTGGGTACCGTACACACGCATAATTCTGCAGTTATACACAATTTACAATAAGTAAATAAGTTATGAGACCATAACGTTTATTATGACTGTACTGTACCGGTCACAGCTGAGTGTGGCAACATACTGTCCCAGTGGATCCCAAGCCACTCCTTGTACATAACTCTTATGGTCATTTAAAATGCAGAGCTTTTGTCCTATACAAAGAAAAATATAGTTCAAATCAAACTGCAGCATTTTTTGCCATTCAACTACTATAACATAGACAAACCTTTGTTAACATCCCACATGATAGCAGTGTTGTCCACAGACCCAGAGACCATGAAGTTTCCATCTCTGGCCCAGCAAATGTCATATACATCTTCTATGTGTCCTCTGTTCACAGGGAAAACAAAGCAACATATTTGAATATGTGCTAGGCTGCCGTGTTTTAAAGTCACGATACAACCATTCAACTGTTTTGACCTAAGAGTCTTCAGCACAGTCCAGCTCTCCTTGTTCAGCTGAGCCTCTTCATCCTCTTGGAAAACAGGAGCATGCTCTGGCTCCTTACTGTCATTCAACTTCCACAGAAGAATAGCAGCATCTGTGCGAAAAACAATGTTGTTCACGCGATGATTTGTGTTGTGTGTAGAAAACTGTTGAGACTCACCATCGCCTCCGGAAGCAAGGAACTCCCCAGTGGGGCTGAATCGAACCACGTTCACAGCTTTTGTGTGCCTGGACAAATTTGACAGGAAGTCCACTGCAGCTTTTCCATCCGGACCCAGATCAACTCTCCACATCTGCAACAGTCCAACAAACGTATATAGTGGTCCGCCTTTTAGGAGGCGATGGTAATGTCGCATTTTGCCTGTTAATTACCATAATTGTAAAACTCACAGCTGTGGAATTCCAGGTTCAGGACTAAACAAAACATGGAGAGTGAAATCAAAGTTTGAAAAATAAAGTACATATTCATGTCATGTTTTATTTATTAAAACGGTGTAAAAAATAATAATCAAAAGTTGCCTATTACTTATACTATATGGACATTTTTAGAGAGAACAAGAACCTTGTTGAAAAATGTGACTATTCATTTATGTCATATATTTTTTATTCAAGTGTAAATGATGTATCAATACTGCAATAATAAAATAAAATACATTTTTCATAATTCATATTAAAAATAACAATGTATGGCCAATATGTCAAACATCAATGGACACCACTTAAGGTCCATAATATCTTATTCTCAAGCGGTATGTGAGAACTTACACTGTAGATATTTTCTCACTGGTCTTCTACACCAGCTAGGGATCTGTCATAATTCATATTCAAATACACAACGTGTGGCAAAAACTTCAAATGGACATGTTGAAGGTCCATAATATCTTATCCTTAAGGTGTGTGAGAACTTTGAAGACAGATCCAGATTTAAGCTGCATAAAACTGAAATGCAGATTCACCATGGTTAGTCCTGACTCTTGGCACCGGAGGTCCTCAGAGCTCGAGATGGTTCATATGGCACTAAAATGTCCGAGATGTACTTTGGTGCTCGGCCATGGAGAGACTTGTATACAAGCAGAGCTGCTTTAAAGTCTATTCTCTGATCCTGAAGCCAGTACAGAGACCTGAGCACATGACTAATGTGATAGTAAAGTCCTGGTTCTAGTCAGGACCCGAGCAGCAGCGTTCTGGATGTACTGCAGCTGTTTTACGGCTCGGTTGGAGAGGCCAGTGAGCAGGCCGTTATAGTTTAATCTACTGGAGACAAAGGCATGGATAAGTCTCTCCAAGTCTGGTTTAGACACTATACTTTTGATTTTGGCAATGTTTTTTAGATGGTAAAAAGCTGCTGATGTTATTGATTTGACGTGGCTGTTAAAACTGTTTAAAATTCAAATCTGAGCCCATTATTACCCCAGATTTCTAACTTGATTTGTAGGTTTTAGAGCGAGACTCTGGAGGTGACTGTTAACGCTTTCTCTTTGTTTCTGTGGGCCAAAGACGATGATTTCAGTCTTGTCTGAGTTCAGCTGGAGAAAGTTGTTTTGCATCCACACACTGAGCTGTTGGATGCAGTGACAGAGTGAATCCACTGGTCCATATTCACCTGCCGTCAGTGAAACATAGATCTGAGTGTCGTCTGCATAATTGTGATTGGACACAATTGACACATTCTCGCTGCGTATCAACTGACCTAACGGCAGCATGTAGAGGTTGAACAAAAGGGGTCCCAGGATTGACCCTTGGGGCACCCCACAGGTCAGGGGCATCTGGTCTGAGACACATTTACCAATTTCAACAAAGTACTTCTTGTCTTTCAGATAGGACCTTATCCAATTTAGGGCAGTGCCAGTGATGCCCACCCAGTCCTCTAGTCTCTGAAAGAGGATCCCATGATCCACAGTGTCAAAAGCAGCACTCAGATCTAACAGAATTAAGACTGAGGCTTTGCCCACGTCAGTGTTCAGGTGGATGTCATTTGTCATCTTGACTCATCAAATGAGTTGGTTATTAAGAGTAAGTCAGTGAGCTTTTAGTAAACAACCTTTTCAAGGACTTTGCCCCAAAATGGCAGATTAGAGATGGGCCGGTAATTACTGCAGGATCAAGACTGCTCTTTTTTAGGAGAGGCTTTATGACCGCAGTTTTCAAGGCTCTTCCAGATTGAAGCGACATGTTAACTATATGAGTGAGTGGTGCTAACAAAATGTTCAGCACAGACATTTGAAATCTGGTGGGCAGTAGTGCCGCCCGCAGTGTCGTGAGTTTGAATCCTGACTCTGACAGTTTACTGCATGTCCTTCCTTCTCTCTCATCCCCATTTCACACTGCCTTTTCCTGTCTAAGAAAGCCTACAGGCAAAAAAATCTAAAAAATCTGGTGGGCAGCATGTAGATGAACTCAGACTGGTGATGATCTTCTGGACAGATTTGTCAGCTCCAAGTGGTTTTAGGGTTATTTTTTTGTGTTATGGAATTTATAGCATTTTTAAGGCCCTGAACTTTGTCATTACAGAATAATGCAAAGTCATTACACTTGGATGTGGAAATGAGTTCTAACAGCAGCTGAGCTGGAGGATTTGTTAATCCGTTTACAGTGGCAAACAGGACACTTGAGTTGTTACCGCAATTATATCAGAAAAATATCCTTCCCTAGTTTCACATAAAATGTACTCTGTAAATCTCTTTGAACTGGAGCTTTGATTTGAGCCATTTTTGTTCAGCCCGGCAGCACGCCCCTTTTTGTCCCCAGACTGAAACATAATTCTTACACACCTCTTGAGAATAAGATATTATGGACCTTCAAAGTGGTGATCATTGACGTTTGACATATTTGCCATACATTGGGATTTTTAATATGAATTATGAAAAATTTATTATTCATTTTATTATTGCAGTATTGATACATCGTTTACACTTGACATAAATGAATAGTCACATATTTTTCCACAAGGTTCTTTAAAAAAAATGTCCTAACAGTATATGTAATAGGCAATTTGTTTTATATGTTTAATAAAGAATAACACATTACATGAATGTGTTCTTTGTTTTTCAAACTTTGATTTCACTCTCCATGTTTTGTTTCGTCCCTAAACTGGAACGCCACTGCCATAAGTTTTACGATTACCGTATTCAGCAGGGAAAATGCGCAACAGCTTTTGTCATTACCATCACCTCCTAAAAGGCAGACCACTTTACCGCGGTAGAGTAGTTGATCTGTAGAGAGCTGAATGCACTCACCCTCACAGTGGTGTCCACTCCAGCCGTGGCCAGGCGGTGTGTGCGTCCATCTGCGCTGTGCTGAAAGTCCAGGCTGTACACCGGCTCTTTGTTGTGCCACGCGATCTCACAAGTTACCACCTTCATTTCTAATTTCGACGGAATGGCCGTGTGTTAGTTCATTAAAATGTTTTTATATTTCCATGGAACTGCCCTCATACATTTTAGCAGAAGGGCAACAGGAGACGTTGCCAGTAGCTTCCGATAACAAGACATTTTTAATTTTACCAACGCAACATTAGTTATGTCGTGTTTCAACAACATTCACTTTTACACACTAAGATTGCGTACAGAAATAGTCGAAAAAAAACTAAAACAAAAGTCTTAAAAGCAATGTAAGGGTTAGATTTACCTGTTCCCGCTGGAGTACCGCTCATACACTTACGAAGTGTTAATTTCCCGCGTACTCTTTGCCAAACATCCGGTTTAGAGGACGTTTGCGATTGGTCAAAACCACGGAAAGGGTGGGGCTTTGCGCTGTCTTCCCCGAATATATTATGCCAGGCTCTGTACACTGGTATAGAGCAATGCAGTGGGGCTTTGCGACGATTCACATGCTATGGCTATAAGCACTTTTGTAAAGAAAAAAAAAAGAGACCGAAAATGTTTATTTTTTTCAGTAACATTATTTTATCAAATGCTTTAAAAACTAAATATCACAGTTGCTTAAGAAAAAGCAAGCATGTTAGTAATAGTCAAGTATTTAACACAGAAATAATAACATGTTAAAAACGGTATTAAAAAATATTTTTAAAACTAGTGCACAAATTGACAATATTGCTTTCATCTTCTATCGTGTTAAAATGACCAAATGGCACATTATTACATATGAATGAGAACTTTAAATAAATAGTCAACAGAAAGTATTAAACAAAATCCTAAATTACATATTTTTTATGATGGTCCATGGTCGCTAGATGCAGTGTTTCCTGTGTTACCATTCACAAGCAGAACTTGTTCCAAGATATCATCAATTACATCACCCTCATAATTCAGTTGATCCAGATTGAAAGGAACATAAGTGACAAGGAGACGTCTAACATTTTTCCGCAGCGCAACCAAACTGAGAATCAAACAGACACAAAACACAATGTAATGAACAGCCACAGAAAAGTCCTCTTTTTGCAGTTCAAAACTAGTTTACCTCTGATAAACAGTGCTTGATGAAGGCCCTGGATCAGCTGGTGTTTCTTGAGCATCTGTTTGCGCTGATGAATCGACACGTGCAGCAGCATTTTCTTTTATTTGTTGAAGACTTAACCTGAGAGACTGACATTCAGATGCCAGACTGCACTTTTCCTTCTCTGTTGACTCCAACTAAGAGAAAAGTAAAGACATTTAGTTAGTTAGAACCTAAAACTGAAGAAGCATGAGCCACAAATACACAGCACCATCACACTGACCTGTGTTAGCAGTCTCTCCTTCTCCTTGATACATTCATCCAGTTCCCGCATGAGCTGATCCACTTGCAGTGCAATTTCATCCATGGACTTATCATCACTTTTGACCTCAATGGTTGCCAGTAAAACCTCTTTTTCCTTTATGAGGTCGTTGATTTTGGCTTTGGCATTCTCAAACAGGGTTTTGTAGTTTAGTGAGTTCTGCCCTTCCTTATCCGCTTCCTTTTCTTGCTCCTTTTTTACATTGATGCGAGACATGTCTAGTCTACTCTGCAGTTCTTGCAGCTGAGACTGGAGCTGCTGTACCTGTTCCTTTAAAGAGTCTCTTTCCTGTCTGAGCTCTGACACTTGGTTCGGTTCTTTATGACATTCGGAAGAATGAGACAGCAGAGATGGGGACTCTCTATCTTCACTGACTGGAGCAGGTGTAATTCCATTGTGCACAGGCTGACTGAGCTGCTCCTCCTTCATATCTCTTTCACAGACATCAGTGTCCATAGAACAAGCCGCCGCCGCGTCATCATTATTAATTTTTGTTTGCGCTGTACTTCCTTGATCAGTTGCTTCCTTTTTTACACAAATTTTAGGAGTTTCTGTTTGTGTGGTGATGTTAGCCACGGCAGGAGGAGCCGCTGAGGCGACAGTAGCTTCTTCATCAGCTGAAGTGCTACTTTTAGTATTCTCTACAGCTGCATCATCACTACACTCCAGCAGCAAGTGCACATCACACTCTATCTCTGTGCTCTCAGTCTTTACTTCGATCATAGCAGGGTCAGTCTTTTTAGGTTTAGGAGTACTGGCCCCTTCCAGTATGACAAGATCATCATCCGTTTCATCATTACTGCTGTCATCAACAGGGATTGATGGTGAGCTTGTTGGGCTCACATCCAAAGACAAAACCTGATCTGAAATGTTTTTCATTTGGTTTACTTTTGGTCTTTTAGGTGTGGTATCTGGAGAGTTGTGCTGCTGTCGTTTCCTACTGGACATACAAACACAATAACAAAGAAAGAAAACAATACACATTTTATTACATTCTTATTGACGGATTAATTGTGCTATTATTTATTTTAGCATTTTAGCTAGATAATAAAAAAATTAAAATAAACAACTACGGTAACATTTATACCTTAACATTGAAGCCAGAGAGCATACATTAGAAATAACTGGAAGCCCATTGCTGGTGGACGGACTGCAGGCTGTAAAGACACAGTAGAATAATTATACTAACAATGAACAGTGTCTTAAGGAAATGTGTAAATTGTAAAAAAAATGTATGTAAAAACAATCGTACCAGCTTGTGAGATGGATGAAGGAGTTAGGGGGGAGCCGCCCTGAGTTGGATGTCTGTTCATTCTGCTTCTTGGTGTGGTTGGAGTGGTAGGCGTAGATGAAGGCTGACATAAAACACAGCAGTTTGATATAAAATACATACATAATCCATGCTATATTTTAATGCACACAAATGGGCTTTTAAATTAGCAAACCACATAAACATACATCTTGGCGCAGCTGCCGCAGAATGGCATCAGCTTGTTGCTTCAGTTGAGCCTGCATTTGTTGCTGTTGTCTCTGCTTTTGATCTCTCTCAGCCTGTGTAAAACAAGAACAGTTATGTATGATTTAGATTAGGGTCACACATTCAGTTGTTTCTTTACTTGAGTATTGCGTTTCCTTTTCATCTGATTATCAATCATCTGTTTATATTAGCATTGGCTTGACGTGATTGTACAATATATTTTACATAAACAGTTGGATTTTTCAGGATTAATCATCTGCCATCTTCAAAAATTGCATTAAATCATCTACTTGGTAGCATGTTTTGGGAAACTTTTCCCAAATGTTACGTTTATAATACCATCTGAGAACCTGCAGAATGAATTACAAACATATATTCTGTAGGTTCTCCAATGGTATCGTGTTGTTTCTCTTATGAACAGCATACAACAATACGTTAGTTGTCTTTTTTAAACTGGTTAATAATGATTATCCAATTAATCATGAACACTCCAAATTTATTTATATTTGGTTGCTCACCAGACCATTTTTCTCACCTGCTGTCTTCTCCTTTCCTGCAACTTTTTCTCCTCCCTTTCCCTATAAAAGAATATATTTTGAAGGGCTGGAAATGTAAAAATGGCATCTCTGAAAGTATAACATTCTTCGGTGTATTATTAGTAGAGCATTCACTGTTGTTTGTAGGTCTTGCAGTACGAAGGCTGTTCATCATCGGAGTCCTCGGGTTCTTCCTCAACCTGACAGTTCCTGAAAGGGGAGAAGATAAGAAGGACATTACAATGCATTATATAACTGCAGTAATATATGTATTAGAAATAACACTGTACATTTATAAAACATGCTGTGTTTTACATTTCAACATTTGCATGTGAGAGCTTTGGCTCGACTTGGCTCACCTGAACTGAGGATCTGGATTCAAGTTGCAGTACCATTTGTCTGGCAGCTTTGTACAGTCAATCCCATCTGGAAGTTTTCGCCATTGAGAACAGCCGTCACACTGTACCCAGTTTTGGTCTGGTTTTTTACTGAGATCAAACATACAAAAATGTATCAGGATATGACAAATACATTGAACCTAGTCAGAAACAACATAAAGGACAGGTAAAGTGAACCACAACATAATTTTTGCACGATGGATCATAATGGGCAACAAGCAAACATACGGATTCTACATTGGAAAAGGGAAAAAATGCTTAAAAGTTGTGGGTGTATTTTAAGTGATTTTATGCAAATAAACATAATATGCACTGACCATTAAAATAAACAATACAATAAGTAATGGGTCTATAAAATGCTTCCCACAGAAAGGTATTAATTACATACATCACTAGGTAAGTTGTATTTTTGATCCTAGGCTAAGGCAGATGTTTGGGTCATAATGTTAAGCTTGAATGTTGTATATGTAGAAAATACTAGTGCCTACATTGTATCTTCTACTGGTATGCCAGTGGGATCTTCTTTGGATCTCCGGTATCTGATTTCTTTCCAGTATTCTTCCAGCTTGATCCCCATATTGGTCATGGTTTTCCTAAAATCATGATTATTACACACAATAAAAACAAAGCTATAAAAATGGTGTAGGTTTTTCAAATCCTACCTGTACTTATCGTTTTCCTCAAAACTTTGTTTGTTGTGAGTGGGATCCAGAAAGTTACACTCTATGATGCCAATGACACCAACACCTTTTTTGTCTGCCTGTTATTGGTCAAATTTGAATAGATTAATCACACACAGTAACCAGAAGTGCAATAAACCAGTGCAAACGATTTTTACCTTAAGCTGGCACCCAACACGTTCATAAGCTTTAATCAGCCGATTCTTATGGTACATCATAATGCCATATTGATCTTTACTTTTAGTGTTATACCCAAAAATAATAGGAATACGTTTGTTCTTAAGTAAAAGTTAAGGACAAATACTTGCAGTGTACATGCCAATGTTATGCATTCATTATTCATCATGTCACCATGAGTCAATTGTACGGAGAAAAAGATACATAGAAAGTTGGCTTGTAGTGGTCTTTTCTACTGTGGGCCAGACTCTTTGCAATGAGTTGAGACTTCACCTTTTTACCACGAATCATGATTTGCAATCGAGGCTTCAGGTAGAGAATACTGCAATAGGCCTGTACACAATAATTTATAGAATGTCATACATAAATGATCAAATAAATTGTGATTTAATTAAAAAACAGAAAACATACAGTATAAACCTTACCCGAAGTGAGTAGCCGCTTTCAGGGATGAAAGAAGTGTCATTCATTTCCTGGTAGACATCAGATTGCATTCGTATGTCATAACGGTCAAAATCAAAATCAATCTCCAGTCCACCTTGTGATGTCCTGTTAGGGCAAAATACATTGAAACTGTTAAACTGTACATGTTCCATTAGGGACCAAGGCCTTTCCTTGAATTTATATAGATATAAATAGGGCAAACCTGCGGAGATTCCAGATTATGATCCGCGTCCCTGTTCTAGTTCCAGACCATGTAAGGCCAATGGCGTTGATCTCAGTGAGCAGGGATGCTTCTGTTTTGAAGGGGGAATAGCGGAGAATGTCCTGAAGACTGGCTTTGTGCTCGTCTTTTACACTGAGTAAACCCAGGGTCAAGGGCAATTTAGGCAAGAAATACCATCAGAGGTTGGGTTTAATGCAGAGCAGACAGTTCGGGATTTGAGTCCCGCGCTCTGACCTGTGCATACTGTCCCTGAGCAAGACACTTCCACCTTGACTATGTATGTGGTGTGCTAGTGTGATTAGTAGCAGCCCCAAGAGTAGAGTGAATGTAAAGTGTCTTTGAGTGTCCATAAAAGCGCTATGTAAAACAAAAAGCATAATTATTAAGAAAAAGGATATTTGTTTTTCCTCTCTGCTCAAAGCACACAATCGGCACACGGATCTGTTCTGCTTTTATCTCTTGAAGGTAGGTCTGTGAGAGCAGCCCGATGCACATTGCAGTCTTGGATTTGGAGAACACGATTGCATCTTTTCCAAGCCGCATGGATCCGGACTTGAACCCGTTTCCATAGATACCAATTGGTTGAACACCCTTCAGAGCCACTTTGTCGCTGTAACCAAAGCTAAAAATGCAGAACATTTTCAATATTATTCCTTTTTCTATGGTTTTGTAATAATACTTCTGATCAATACTGTATTTACCTGAGCATCCTGTGCATAGTCTGGTAGTCCAGTCCATTGCCATCATCCATAAAGCTTAGGCACTCTTGTTTACTGACCTCAGTTTTATCAATCCAAAAGTGCTGCGCGTTGACGTCTGGATCATATGCATTATCTCAAATATAAACAAACAGCAGTTTTGTTTTTTACGATGTGGAAAAATCAGGACAGGCAATAAGACTAGAGAACAATAATGACTCACCGATAAGCTCTGCAATGGCGCTGAAGGGCCAGGTGTGGCTTGTGGAGTTGGTGTGAAGATATTTAGGACAAAGCTAAGAAAAAGGGGGGGAAAATGAGAAAATGGCCAGCTAAGAAAAATAGAATTATTGTACGCCAAATTATAAATAGCATCAAAATAATACTATCATATAGGGGGGTTTTAGTAGCCCATTTACAGCAGCAATAACAGCCGAATGTATTATTATTTAAACAACACGCCCGTGAAACATGTTATCGTTAGCTGCTATAACAGTGGATTTGGTAGTTCACAATAGCTGTGAAAATGTGTTGCTCTGGCTGCTGGGTCATTAATGGTAAACACATTCATCACAATGTAGTGTCAGACTACTTTTGGTTGAGCGTTAAGTTTAGTATTTAACATTTTAAATAGTTTCCACTGGTTTAACATAAAGGCAAATGAGTATACTGAGGTGTGACGACACATGCCGAGGTCCGCAGCAAAGTGAAACTAACCAAAAAAGCCTGTATTACACAAATACAACAAAAGACAACAATAATAAGTTAAGTTAGATGTGCCATTGCCAACATTTGTATATAAACTCAGGATAACAAATGCATTTGTATTGCAAATGTCCAAGTGACTTTGGCAGTAACAGTTTGGTAGTAACAAACGGTTATTACCAAACTGTAGCTTCACCCGATACTGTGTCTTCAAGTTACAAGCCGTTGTACACTACACCACAAAGATTGTGAATGAAATCAGCTTTTAAATCGGAGTAAACAGTTCTTACTGTGCTTAAAGGGACCCCGCGGTCTGTTTGGGCGGCCATGACGCTGTGCAGCCCCTTGTTCTGTGCGCGACGGCGGTCCTGCTGCACTGCAGCGCCCCCTCAGGTCAAGTCACAGTACTACACCAGACAGTCGAGCCCACAGCGATATTGGGGGCGATTAAAAAGGAAGATAAGGTATGGTCCAGAATAAGCAACCAGTGTGTTAAGACGCCTTATAAAGACTCGGGCTTTATCTCACCTCGTCCAGATGGAGGGGACCAGCAGTGGGTGAATGGCCTCAATTCTCACTTCCTGAAATATGATCAATCACCCTCCCCCCAAAGGCTTACTGCCCTCAACTCTACTACGCCTGGATAGAGGTCCACATCTCACCTCTTCCACAGCCCATCACAGCAGTTCTGGTGAGAAGAGAGCTGAAGAGAACAGCATGGAATTATGTCTTCAACATGAGCCTCTAAGGATGCTCTGGAAGACCTCCTGCATGGAACCAGCGCTCCAGAAAGCAGGACTTAGTTTACTCACAACACATATGCGCTCTTCAGGAAGGGCTAGAACAGGCTCTACGTTGGACCTCCTGCAGAGACTGAGGGCTTTTGAAGTAAGAGAGCCACTCCAGAAGACCTTCAACGACTCTGGTGGCCTCAGCCATCCTGTAAGATGTGGTCTGCTGCAGCAACATCACAGAGGGAGAGGCAACCAGTTTGAAATTACAGTAATCACCTCTATAGATAAGACCACAACAACAGTACCCCTTAGGTTGGGGCCTAATTTTCAAAAAACGCTTGAATAAATGACCCCCATTTAAAACTGAAGCTGTTCCTGAACCCTCTGGAGCACAAACAATTGCCTAGAGACTTTGTGAATCTGAGACTCTGCAATTTTGGACTCTGATCTCTGTTTTACGCTACAAGTAGAAACAAGTTCTGCTCAGATGAATTCAGATTTTAAAACCCGCCTATCTTTTCTTTGTTAAATATATAAAAGAGTAAAGCTGGTGTCTAGAGTATGGTCTGATTGAAACGATTAAATTAGCTTTTGTTGGGTTTTGACCATTCTCTTTTAAAAGCTGAAGGTAAATTTACTAAAAGTGAAGTTTTATGTACTTGTAATAAAGCAAAAATGTCCAGGCATAATCCATATAAAAGTCCTATTAATTTTACATTTTAAATTTTGGAGTACAAACTGACCCTGATGCTTCCCAGAATGATTGATTTGACTGGAAATAAGAGGGTTACAGCTTTAGTTTTATGTACTGCATATCAAGCTGTTGTTTTAATGGCGGTTGGCAGCCAACTGAAAAGTTGCATTTACCGCTACCTACTGTAGTTGTACATCTTCAAAGTATGTGTTTTACGTTATACTGTTAAAAAAAAAAAAAAAGGAGAGAGAAAGAAAGAGAAGCAGCAGCTTGAGAACTCCATATTATGGTGCACAATAGGAATAAAGAAAAAGTCCAACGTCCTAAACATAAGGGGTTAAAGACAATTAACTTTCAAATTATGTATTATTTACAATTATTTATTTTATAAACCATTTAAAAAAAGAAAATTAACTAACCGGCGTGCCGGATTTCTTACCATAGACAACATTAGAGATCAATTTACACAATTATAAACTATCAACTATTATAAGAAAGCAGAGAAGTCAACACCCTCATTCAGTCTGGGATGTGTCATAGCTTTGAGGGTCTCTATCCAGTTGCCTGCTAGTTTCTTTTGTTGATCCGAAGGAAAATGTTTATAGTTGGACAGTTAAGGACAGTATCAATAAAGTAGGGAATTCATTAAAAACACAAGGTTTTATAAAGTGTATCTTTTATTTATTTCTGCAAAAGCAACACAGTCCTTAAAAGATAAATGCAAAATAAATTATCATTTAGCACTGATTAAATGAGAAAACATCAATTTATGCACAGATTTATTTCCCTTAAAATCCAAGGTGAGTGTGTATTACATTCAGTAAATTAACATCAACTTAAAAGTCAGTTTCCCCCCAAAAAAACACAAATACTTCATTCCCAAAGTCTAAAATGCAGATGCTTGAAAATGTCCTACATCTTGAAGCCAGTGGAGGATTTTAATATTTATTGAGTTTATTTAATAGATTAAAACAATAATAGTCAGGTCTAAAGTTACAAATAAAAGATAAAACAGGTCGAGAGTTTATCAGTGGCTTAAGCAATTGTTGTGAGATTCTTTTAGATATATAATACAGTACAACACTGTACTTCACATACTTTACCACATGAATGTTTAAGTAAAAACTTCAATGCAAAAACACTGAAAGCTCTAGTTTTTACTCTCCATACAGTCGAGAAACTCTTCCTCAGTGGTGTTTTCAAGCCTCTTTAGCACAGTTTCTGAACTGGATGCTGGGTACTCTGCCACTGGGAAGTGGGGCTTAGGCTCATTGTAAGGCGGGGGCCCCTGGAAAGAGCAGCAGAGAGTGCAAAGGAAAGGAACCAACTGCGTAATGGACATTAAGGAGCGCTGGGTGAGGAGAGGGAACTCCAAACGCTCTGTTGTTGACTCCTCACTCAGTCCATTAAGTACCTGGAACAAGAACGTGACAAAAAAATGGGTGATTGTTTAGAAGTGAATAAATCTCTATAGTAGTATAAACGTACCCCATAGCACTGCTGAATGCCTTCTAGTATTTTAACAACATGGGGCATGCTCTCCTGCTCTCCCTCAATCAAAGCATTTTCTGGTCCGTTGTAACGATTAACATCTACCTCAGGCACAAATGCCCAACGATACCTGCACATGATGGGAGAACTCAGTGATTTTTCACAAAGAACCAGTGCAGTGATGTCACACTGTATAATATAATAATCATTGTTGGAAAAATATTAAGTTTCTTACATCTGAAACAGAGGGATCTTTTCAGTGGGAAAAGCCAAAGAAGTGTCCAGAAATTTGCAGGCTGACAAATACATGTCCAACTCTGTCTGCGAGAAGTTCACCGGCCCATTTTTGTCTCCACGTCCAGTTTTTGTCTGTCTGTGATAAACAGGGGGGAAAAATAGGTAAGAGATCACTGTAATACAGTATAAGCCAGGCATGTTTTGAACTGGATTTATGAACTCATGGACTTACTTGGAGCTCTCCTTCTCAATATGCAGTGTTTTCTCCAATCTTACAAATATTCGGATCTAAAACATTTGTTTAAGTTGACTTTAGTCAGTTAACTTTATTCCCCCCCCCCCCCCAAAAAAAATATTGACATTTATAACTGTTTGATATAATCTTACCAGTTCTGTGACCATTATTGGCCAAAGAGAAGTAAGGTGCTGTGAGGATATACGCAGAAGCAGGACTCGAAACATCAGAAACATCTGAGCTAACACTGCTGCACTGGGGTTCATGCGCAAAGCTTCCGTGAGACGCTCTGCAAAGTAAATGGTGTGGTAAAAAAGTTAACAGTTAAAAGAGTAAATTAAGTTATAAACAACCATAAAAGACATAATACTACCTTGTATCAGAGGCAGATAAAGATGATACTGATCGATTTCCCCACTGAACATAGCAAATGCCTGGCGCTTCAGGAGCATAGATTTCTGGTCTGCACTGGCAAAAAGTTTCATAGAGCTGCTTTGCATACCTGCAGCAACATATGGTGGAATTAATAACTAAAGTTAGTTTGTTAGTTCTAAATTAACCTGTATGTTCTGTAAAGTAATACATACTCATAAGGTCTTTGAACATTGTCTTCTCATGAGTCAGCAGATGATCAATAATTGATTTCCAACTGAAATCAGGATAATTACTTAATCAACTTAATTGTATTGGTAAAAGTTTTATTATTTAATGACGCATCAAAGTCAATGCAATCAGTAGTTACTGGAGCAGCTTTGCACGGTTATTTCATAGATCCTTATTGCGCCCCAAAATTACACAAAAATAAACAGAATGCATTCCTCACAATGGGGGAAATTATGCTCTGAATCCAATGTTTATGGTCACCTGGGTGCACAAGAAGCCTCCATTGTGAAAAAAAGAGGATCCATGAAGAGCTCAAAGACTTCTTTCTTCCAGGCCCTTTTGGTGTAGGCATAACCACTCAGACTGCTCAGCAGCCGAGCACTGGCTTCAAAACTGGGAATATTGTAGGCACTGTCAAAAGACAAAAACATAATTGGAGGAACAGTTAGGGTGTTGAAAGTATTGAATTCCATTTCATCCCTATTGGATACCCACTGGTGGTACTGAAAGCAAGGAATTATTTAAAGTGGAATTTAACACCTAAACCCTGCAACAGTCCAAAATATAAACTGGGCAGTGCCTGGAGGACTAAAGGTGTGGAGGATGGGCCAGTCTGGACATATGTGGAACAGTGGGATTGGTCTGACAGGCGTGACACACTTGAAACTCCGCCCCTGCAGCCAGGTGTCCCTTTTGGTTTGAAGGCTTTAGTTGAGGCTTTAGTTTAGTTATACAGGCATAAAATTGGGAGAAAGAGGGTAGAGACATTGGGAAAATATTCAGCGATTATTGTTATTCTTTTCTTCTGGGATTTTTGGCTTGTTCATAAAAATAGGCAGAAAGTGAATGCAGAGGTGAGTGTGAGGTCTGTTTTGGATGTTATTTGCCGTTATATGGCTGAAATTTCTGTTGATTTTGTTTTATATAATATCATAGCATGTCACCTATACTTCACTACCTCTGGAAATGTGCCAAAAAAGCTAGGAAGAAAACTTAAGAGTGAACAGATAAATGGGCCACTTATAAATCCAATGTTAAACGCAGCTTCACATTATCCTTATCTATCACCAGAGCCACAGCAATTCTTATTGACAGCAAACCTACAATAGGCTTTAACATGCGACCTGTGAGGGAACTGTGAGGATATAACCTGCTAGTTATATGTGACGTGGAGCAGAGCTGCCACCCCCATTTCTTCAGTGAAGACTTTTATAACGCCTGACTTCCATTGTATAACATTGTTATGTTTGTAAGTGCTCAGTATGTTTTAATAGTTCAGTTTTAGAGGCGTTGACTGTACAGTGTGATAGAGCAAGGCTAATGTGAGGCTGTGCTGTGGCTTCTCTTCACTGACACTGAAGTGAATTTGAGTGTTAAAACTTCCCTGAAACTTTCTAAAACTTTTACCCAAGACCCAAATATCTTTGCCCACACCCACTAACAAGAAAAAGTTAGATAGTGACCTCGAATCTAGTGATTTGACTGTTTATTAGCGCCACTGGAAGCATTGCTCCGTTCACGGTGATGTGTTTTTTGCCTACCGCGGGCTACCACGATTGCTTGTATGGTCGAGCCTCGAACCCACAACGCCGAGGTGCTAACCACATATGTGCAAAGCCTTAAATCACTGTACCACCAGCAAGTTCACTGTCAGGTGTCTCCAATGGTCTTTTGCTGCAATCATACTCACCCATAAACTCAGAGATAACCACATGAGCATCTAACTTTCAAAAATTAGACCGTTCATGAAAGTTGCACTCCTCCGGTGACAGACCTGCCCCCTCCTTTCTCTCACACTCAAATTGATCCAGAGGGGCTTTGGATATGAGGAGTTTTTGGTAAAATTCAGGCTTTCGTTAGATTCATTCTAAAAATGAATACATTTTAAAAAGAAAATTGCTCTGGCCAAAATTTGGCCATTTTGTGGACCTAGCAGCACTGCTGAGGTCGGATCACATGAATGCAGCAATTTATCAGAGTGGAGGCGTGTGATGTCATAGGCTCTTGAAACGTATGGACCATTGATGGCAGCATAGTTTTGGACCAGAGAGCTCAAATTAAGTTAGTTTGCACTAATATGTCAAAACAAATACTACGAACAGTAGATAATGCTATCAAAACATAATGTAATCTGTAATTATTATTCCCACAGTAATCCTTCCAGCTCCGCCCTCTGATGGTCATATGGGAATTATACATTTTTAACTTTGCATTTACGGTATAGCTGCAGTTACCTGTGGTTTTTCAGGTAAGGAAAGACATAATAAAGGAGACGGGAGATGAGAGGAACTGCCTTATCCTTCTCATCACTGCGATACACCATATCAAGAAGTGGGGATAAAATCTGAAAGAACAAATATTTATGAATTGTTAACCTTAACCAAGTAAATGATGCAATGTGAAATTGAATAACAGCCTACCTACCTCCGCTAGCAATACAAGAGCCTGAACACTGTAGACAGATGGCGCCGAGGACGACACCATGGTGCTAGCTTGTGCTACTGATTCTGAAAAGGTGAAAAGATGGTATACGTTTGTAATCGTTCAAAGACACATTTATGAAAAACATAGAAATTAATACCATTAAGTTCCCCATCCATATCTGTGTCATCATGATCATTAGCTTCCTGGCACACTTGTGGTTGAACTTTGACCCCAAGGCTTCGACTAAGCCAACTAGTTTGCTCTAAGGATGAGCCTGCTATTGCCCCCACTGCTTCAAGGATCCTTTGGGTCACCTCCTACAGCAGAATTACCAAAATGTAAGACAATTTATACAATATCAGAGACATGTTTAAGCAATTTGATAGTTAGATGTTAAATTTAAGTAAAAATAACATTTACTTGTAGATCTCTGGCATCCCTCTTATTGTCCAGGTTGGGAATTCTGTCTACAATTTCATTCAGGATTCTGCAAGGGAATTATGATTATTTAATATTTACCAGTCGCAATGCTCCATTAATGATAATAGTTTGACTACAAACCCGAGCAGTAAGAAATGTCCTGGTGGAGTCAGATTCAACTGCACAGACTCTCTTAACAGGGTCAGGAGAGGAACAACATTCTCCTGCAGAACCTGAGATGAAATGCTAAAAAAATACTGGTTGTTAGAACTTGTTACAAAAATAATAATTGATTCAGATATAAAAAGCATTGTGATTTGGGGCTTTATACCTCTGAATAAAAGCTAAGCTGAATTGCAACATTGGAACGTCAACTAAGGCTGATTTCTGAAAAAGAAAATAGTAGAATGTAAAAGTGAATATGCAACTTGTTATAACAGTAAAGAAAAGTAGTAACATACTTGGTCTCCTTTAATCTGATGGGGTTTTTTGACCACTTCTTTAGCCAGATGTAAGATGGCTTCTGTGTTCAGTGTATTCAGTGATTTCACCAGATCCACAAGAATTATACGGGGCTCACTAGCCACAGGTAGCACCTAAGAGACAAAGTGTGAGAAAACCATAAAAACATTGAGGTTTCTAACATGTATGCACTTACTTTATTTTTGGGTCTCCTTTTGCCCTTTCTACTGCTCCACACAGACGCCACTGAAGCCATGAGCTGAGTGCCATATTGAGCTGCTAACGGAAGCAGGAACTCCAGCACCCGCTGCCGTAGAATCTGTCCAGGAGGAGTACATTTTATTAGCACAGTAATAATTACACCTTGCCCAAGCTATACTATACCAGGCAAAAGTGCACCTTGGAGCTCTTGAAGTACACAGAGGCTGAACTGAGTCTGCTCGGAGTTGAATCCAATAAACGTTTCTGATTCTCCTCCTTCATCACGACACCCCACAACAGAGCCGCACTGCTCAGCATGTGGGGGAGCGCTTCGATCACAGCATTACGGGCATTTCGAATATCCATAGCGTCATTTGTTGCTTGGGGCTACAATGCAATTTAAATAATTGATTTATATGTGCTGTTGATTTCAGATATGATGTAAATCTCTGAGCTTTTACTCTATGGTACTCACTCTTTTTGTGTCGAGAAGACAGAAGTGCGTGATGGTGGTCAGGCCTTCGAGAAGTGTAAGGGCATAATCAGGAGCAATGTTTTCTTTTTTGTAACCCAAACTAAAGATAAAAACAAACAAAGAATCTCAGTATATAAATGAATGCCACAACAAATACTTGATCATTATTTTGTATCAAAATGGTAAAGATATCTACAAACAAATAAAAAATAACCTTAGTAGCCACATTTTGAAAACAACAAGAAAATCATGTATTCTTTTATACAACCCACCTTTGACTGGTCTTTGCTCCATCATGTTCATAGAGCTTGACTAGCTCATCCAAATTCTTGCAGATCTGGTTGACAAAAGGGGTCACGATGATGCCCAGTGAGCGTCCCAGATAGGGCAAAGAGGAGCACAGCAGCGACACCCAGTGAGGATGCATGGCATAACCGTACTGCGGCTGCAAAGCTCGGGCTGCGGCGGAGACAAACATTCCCTGGGCTGTGATTGGCTGATGCTGCACATACTGAGCTGCTTTAATGGACTGCTGGAAGAGGACAGCAGTTTGCCACTCCCGTCCTAGAGGTGTGCTAGGAGTTGGAGTCTCCCGAGGCTCCCCAGGCTGGCTAGCAACTACTCCACTTGGACATACGCAATATTCAAGTTCAATGAGCGACTGGAGCAGTTTTAGTAACGCCATTTGCAAGGGGTACTGCTCCTGTGTTCCCCCTGAACCAAGGTGAACTAAACTTTCTTCAGCCAGCCCACCTTCCTCTCCCAGCAACTCCACAGTCTTGTTTACTCCCTTAACACTCCCTCTCTGGCTGACATACATAGAAGCTGAAAGAGAAAGTAGGGCATATTGCTGCACTTTACAATCGAAAAGTACTTTCCGGATTAGCTCTGGGTTGGGGCCGTTGTTTGCACGAGCAATGTAGTGGAGCTGGTTCATGATCTGAGTGAGGACCTCCACGCTTCTCACCTGCACCTCTCTGTTCCCCTGCAGGTCCTGAGGTCCCAGGCTGAGGTAGGATGGGTAATGAGAGCGCAGGAAACCCAAGCACAATGACACTAACAGTTCAATGAGGAGGGCAGGAGGGGTGGAAGGAGAGGAGCAGGGGGACAGGAGAGAGCCATAAAAAGATTTGCCATCTTGAGACTGTTGGTGACGTTGTAAAAGGTTGGAAACAAGGTTTAAATGTGCTGCTGAGCTAGTATCCAAAGAGGAGACAGAGAGAGCGTCCACCAGGACGCCGTGGGCATTGCTTTTGAGCAAACTGTGCAGCAAAGTCAGGCCCTGGAGCAGGTAGGGCCAGCCCCCTGCCACAGGATAAAGCAGCACATGGCGGAACAGGGAGTCGATGGCCTCCCTCTTGTCACGCTCCTGCTTTAGGAGACGAGACCTTGCCATAGCTTCAAGTTCCTGGTCTTCATCTTCACTTGATAGTGAATCTGAGGCTTGCGTTCGCTCTGATTCCACCCTGTGCAGCCCATTGATCAAGGCTCCCTCCTCACTACTGCGATAGACTGCTGAGCCAGAGCTGGAGTTTTCTGTGGACACTTGTGCCCCACTGGTGTCTGCGGACTCAGTGTGTTCACTCATATCTTCCTCTTCAGGCCCCTCCTCATCCTCTTCAGTTTCTTCACTCTCACTTTGAGACAACGGTAAGACCTCTGATTCTTTGGGCATTTCAGGACCAGTGTCTAATTCAATCCAGAGGGATTCTCGATCAAGGATATCATTTATGTTAAAGATTGTAACTTCAGTTGCCATTGTATCTGTTGATGTTTTAGTTGCGCTTCGGCTTCTGCCATTTAGAATCTTTAGGTTCCCTTTAATAAAGACAAAAATGATAATGATTTACATGCACACTGTATATTATCATATTAATTGCAACTTTTTCTGTTACCAGCAGTAAGATTTTGTTTAACATTCTGAATGCAGCATCGTTGAGAAGACGGGTGAAGAAGCAACAAGAGAATTGGCTCCAATATCCTGATCACATCTCTGAGAGACAGAGCTCTGACTAGCCAACAGTGAGCTGCAGCAGCTATTGAGCCATCAGTGCAGTTTAGACTGTCCACAACAACACACAGAGATCTAAAAGACAAAGATATACTGTATAAACCTTCAACCGTTATTTTACAAAAGCCAACATTACGGATTTTGCATATATTATACACTGAATGAATTTTCAAACCTATCAAAGGAGCGATTGAGGGACATAGATCTGTTGTTCTGGATCTCTCTTGTAAGATGCCATAGGACAGTGAAGCGGTGTAACGCCTCTAGTCTGACAGTCTGAGGGAAATACACAGACCTCATCACATGACATGCAAAGCCTTTCTTTAACCTGTCAGTCATTGTTTACATTATATTTTAATATTAAAAAAATAAAAGGAAATCATTGGCATTCTTAATCCTTGCATACACAGTATACCTTGTCTCTGTGTAACAGAGCCTCACAGATGATGTCCTCACATATTGATGAAGATGGAGCCAAACAGTGGAGTCTGAAGAAGAGCTCCACACAGGAAATGTGCTGTTCTTTGCGCTCTGTGTCCAGCTGCGACCACAGCACTTGGGACATCCGCTAAAATAAAGGAACATTTTAAGCATTTAATATTAGTAATATCAAGACTGATAAGACTGATTAGATGTAAGATATAAGACTTGTGGATGCAAAACAGACATGACGATTTACTGACCTGGTAGAAATCGGTTTCCATCTCTATGGCTCTGAGCACAGCAGGGGAAATGGGTGGCTCTGTGATCATCTGTAGTCTCCCACTCAGTGGATTGGAGTCATAGGTTTGATATCGCCTATGTTTGTCCTGAATAACCAGTGCTAAAGACTGAGAGTGGTTTATGAGTGCCAACAGCGTAGACACAGCTGTGTGTTGGATGTAGTAGTCCCTTGACAGACAGCAGAGTATCATTAATGACCTCAGCCACACTGGCAAATCCTCTACAATACAACCTATAAAAGATGAAAAACATGAAAGGTGTGCAGGTTAACTTTACTGATGTCAAATGCACGTACCGTAGCTCAATCAATAATTAATTTTCTGACCTGAGTGGCCAAACATTTCTGTGTAGAGGGAAAGTGTTTCCTCTTCACTTAGGTAGATTGGGAAGGTAATGCATTCCAGTAAGAGATGACAAGAAGCCGTAAATGCCTGTCGACAGTCTTCAGAAATATCCCCTTTTCCTCTGGGCATGTAACCCTCTCCCCACTGCAGACACCCGGAAGACACCTTTTTCTTTTTCAAATGCTCATCACACCCTGCTGTCAGCAGCTCAACTGAGACTGCACCATCAGGTGGGTAGCGAGGTTTCAGAATGTTAGGAACAAAGAGCTCGGTCAGCTTGTCTTTAATTTCCCTTCCATTTAGCCGGTTCTTCTGGTCCACAGGTGTAGCAGGTTGTAGTTCTTCCTCTGGAACATGGACTTCTTCCACCTGCACAAGCAGGTATCTGAAATGTTGTAATGTATCAAAGGATTATTATAATGAATTTAGAAGTTTATATTTGTCCATATTGTATGTTTTGCTTAACGGACAGTTTAAAGTCCACGCATTTACCTGGTATTTAGGAAAGCAAGAATGTCCTGAAGGCAATGGACCAAGCTGTGAACACTTCCCCCTCTACGCCACACCCTTTCGTTGTCTTTGTTGCTCCCATTTTCCTCAGTCTCTGCTCCCATAATTGGAGGCAACTGTTGTTCTGAAGGAAATGCACTGATGCCCAGCCCACTGTCTTCAGACCGGAGGGGTGCATGAACGCCGCTGTCTGCCCCATCTGTGCTGTTACTTTTGGACTGTACATCCCCATTAACATAACCATTGGCAGCCTTTTCTCCATTTTCATCAATGTCCTGTCCACAAGAGAAAGAAATAATGTATGGGGTTTTGTCATCGATGTAGGTGGGCAGTTACTTTTCCTCCAAGGCCATATTGGAATCCAGGCGAGTGGGGCCGTCCCGCAATCATTGGTGTAAAAAAATGTGTATCATTATAAGCACTTTTCTGTAAAATACTGGCTACTGAATCTATTATTCATTCATTTCATGTCATCTTTATTAAGGACACAAGTGCAGACACATGTTACAGCGCCAGTTAACAGTTGAAAATAAAAGAAACTAAGAGTAAAACACATATGATCTCAGGGGAAAAACGCAAATGCCCAGGTGTGATGTAACATATACTTTATGCTGTGTAAACATTAGAGTGTAGCCAAATAAATGTCATACCTGGTTACATTTGTCTTTCTTCTCTTGCAGTTGTGTAAACATCTCCTGTGTGCTGGTTCCGGCCTCTGAGTCCAAGTAAGACACAGGCATTTGGATCTTACTCAGAACCTTGAAGCAGGCCTGCAGACTCTGGGTAATATCTTCCAGACTCACCGAGCAGATATTACTCTGCAGAGCTCTCAACATTGTGCCCAGCAGTTCAGGCAGAAACTGAGACTGGATGTCAGCATGCAGCTCCTGTGTAAGAAAACACACACATGATTTTGACACATATTATGGGGGTAATTTAGGAAATGCAAACCGAAATTAATTAATTCATCTTTTATATTAGTTCATAGATCATCATAATGTATGTCATTATACATTTAATCTTCACTAAAGTAAATACATGTACATATTACTTTTGTTCACAGACTAGAGACACTTTGTTGGCCAAACATTGGCTTTTGATTGTTTATTACCAAAGGTATAATGTCAAGCAGAAAAATGATGAGTTGACACATCTCGGTGACAGAAGGAGCTGGGTGACTGCAGTCTGGCTGAGGGGGTTTTGGAGGGTCATTTTTTGAACTGTGGAAATAAAAACACATCCATAACCCATAATACTTGCTTTATGCCCAAATTATCATGAACTAATCTCAAACAAGAGAAGTTTACTTTTCAAATCAAATGAATACATTTTGTCATCTCTACTGCTGTCTTTAAAGAGTTCAAAGAAATGAAAGGTTTTCTGTGGTTATACTGTAAAGATCAAGTATGTTAAATATGTAAAAGTCAAAGTGTTTAGACAGGGAAAATAAAAAAAGATTTCTTTGAAGAGTTTGTGCAGCTTTGTCTCATGCCATACCTCAGTGCAGTGCAGAAGCGGCGTGTCATATATTCCCACAAGTATTCACTGTTCATAGTACTCATGAGCATATTCATTGTCTTAATAATCTCAGACGCATTCTTGTTTTCTTTTATCTTGCTGTATAAGACAGAACAATTTTAACTTACATTTAATTTATAGTACATTTAGTGTATAATGAACCAAACAGAACACCCTATCAGCCTTTTACCTGGCTAACTGGTTGCTTGAAAGTCCTGAGCTGTTAATGGTTTCCTCACCAAGCATTTCTCGACAGTTGCTGTAGAAGGCTCGAACCAACTCAAGCAAAACATTACTCAAAACCATCGGACCTAAGAAAAAAAATGTCAACTGCCATTATAAATATAGAATAGATAAGTAATTTGTCATCAAGTACATTTAAGTGGAAAGTAGAATATATGAGACAAATTACAAAGCACAAACCTATTTCTGGTTTATCCAACAGGCTCATGAGAATGCGAAATGGTCGCAGATACCCAACAACCTTCTCTGGGTAAGACTCCATGTCCTTTTGCTTGATTATTTTAATCAAAGCCTGGGGACATCAGTAATGTTCATTTGACTAAAAAATCTAATTTCGTAATTCTATTGAAATTGTATTTGGCATGTTTCATTAATACCTGCACGAGGTAACTTTTAGAGTATGTACTGAAGTAAAAAGTTGTATGCTCCTCAATTGTTGTAGACAGGGCAGGGTGTGGGGCAACCATGCCACCTTTAATGTCTGAGCCTGGAAAAAAGCACATCATATCTGATCTCACAGATCTCACAGATCTCACTGTACATATTCTGCTAGTTTGAACGAGAAATACCTAAAAGCCAGGCATAAAGGCGTCTGTTGAGGGACATGTCTCTGCGGAGAAGTGTGAGCAGTGCTGCGGCGACCAGTGATATCAAGTCTTCCACACTCATGGCAATACCAGCCTCAACCGGATTCTGGGCAACACATGACATGTTAGATGTGTTTTATGACTTTGAAAACATAAGTAGTATGCTGCAATACACACTAGAATCATGAAACACACAGGATAAGGACAGGACTTCTATAAGTCACTTTACGTACCAAACATGTCGCAAAGGGGAAAAAGTAGAGCAAGACCTCTAGCATGTTTCTCTGAACAAGGACATTTGAATCTTGTAAAGAAAGAGCCAATGACTTGACCTGTAGTAGAGGTTAAAGAGGTCGAACATCACAGGAAATTATACACAGAGGACATTAAATATAATATACACACTGATAAATTGCTTTAGACTAATACATGTTTACCTACCACAAGATGGTGATCATAGCCCAGCATATATGTCTGCTGACTCAGGCACACCATGCGGTCGAAGTGAGTGACGATGAACACTGACGCTGGAAGTCTGACCATTGGACTAACCAAAACACAGCCCCAAAGAGCACCATAGAAAACCTGCTGTCCCACCAACAGTGACAACTTCAACAGCAATGCATCAGTTCTGTATCAAAGAATAGTAGAATTAGATTAATGAAAATGTCCTTTAAATGAAAAAAAGAAAGAAAAGAGGAACATTTCACCTGTCATACACCTCCAGACCCTCTTCAAGACCAGGCAACAGCCCAGTTATGAATGCTTGAAGGCTGGGAAGCAAAGCCCTTTGTAGTGGTAAATAGTAACGCTCGTACAGAGCCAGGAGGACAGGCTTCACTGCCATGGCCGCATGGCTCAACAGAGGAAACAAGCCTGAGCTGAAAACCCAAAGACAAAACATTACCAATAGTCCGCTCTGAAAAGATGGAGCAGATAGAATAATAAACCTACCTGTAAATGAACAAATCTTTTGCAAGCCATTTGGTTCCAATGATTTTAAAAATGACCTCATAGGTTTCAAGGGCTTTTAGATGGACCCCACTGGGGAGAGCTGGGTGCAGACACTGTGCTAGACGCTTACCTATGATTAGCCTTCTTGGTAAGAGGGAGTAACGTAGATTACTTTGCAAGGCCTGTGACAGTAGAAACAAGGGCATAGATGTAAGCAGTTAAATACTAAATTTGTAAAATATTACATTTTATTATGAGGTGTCTTGTGAGCCAGTCACATGTCATTTCAGACACTCCAAAACAAATATCCTTATGCTACAGTATATTGGCCAAAGGCATGTACCACAAACTAACAATATTGTGAAACCAGGGATTTCTCTACAGAGAAGTGAAACACAAATGTAACCCAAAAAATAACCTCTCAAATGTTCTGACTACAAGTATTACAAACAGCAGCTGTTGGACTAGTTTCTCTTCTCTGTAAATCATACCTTGTTAAGCTTCCCCAAAGAGGAGATGAGATCTGCCCATTCGGTTGACGACTCAAAGTTCCGTAGTGCTTTTTCAATGACTGACGCATAATTCCTGTAGCGGTAGTCATTCATCAGCTCTACTTCCTCAGGATCCATAATTAATTAGTATGTCACCATGCCCAGTTGAAAACATCTGCAAAAAGTTAGAAGTTTTAGAAAGTTAACGGCCAGATGAAGCTGTATCTGTTGACATGCAAACGGTTTGGCATCTCAGTTCCTCTGAACCTTGTTATGGAGGTTTAATATGTAAATAACATTAGCCAATTACGGTAGCTGTGCCGTCTAGGCACAAGCTAGCTGACACACAAATGATCTCATTCATGAGAGGTCAGTGTAGGTCTGATAACTTGGTCTTCCTCCTAAGGTTCAAAATATTGTGATTCCTGATCAGAATTTGTCACCTTTCAGGACAAGGGAGATATCATTCATGATATTAACAGTAACATGCCACCCACACAGAACTTGAATTTATACTAGTCAGTGAAAACTGAAGAAGAAATAAACATGTCTCGTAACTGTGGAGTGTTTAAACTTAATATTTAACAAAGGATGACGTTTTAATTGAATGTCAAAGTATCTCCAGGGCATGTGAAGATATAATAAAACTGTCTAAAGTTGTTGGGTTTATAATCAAACAAACTACAATTAACATCCCCCAGAACAACACTTGGCTTGACATACAAGCTCTTAAGTTCATCTAAGCAAATATAGCTTATGAATTTTCTAAAAGAAAATGTTTTCCAAATGACACCAAACGTAACAATGCCAACAACGTGATCAGATTGTCATAAAACAGCACCAGATAATACGATGTGGTGACTTATTACATCAAACAAATTGATAATAAAATACTTATGATGCGAGTGCTTTGAGGTCTGACTCTGAACACAAAAAGCCCTGCAGAGCGAGGCTGTCACCTGACACCACCACAGGCATTACAGGTGCACTATGTAATAATTCTGGTGGAAGGTTTGCCACTTGCTTGTTTCAATAGATTGATTTGCCTGTAATGTTCCATAGTATTGCATTAAACCCGTCTATTGCCATAGAGATAAGTGTGTGTGTGTGACCCTGCTCATCGTAAGAATGTGTTGTGTAGTGAAAACACCCAGGCCTAATTGAATGTATGAAAGAAAGATAAATTGAAAGCCATTGGAACATTACAGGCCACGCAATAACATCTCCATGACTGCCCCAGAGAAGTTACACCTTTAAGCCCTGTACAGTCCACAAACTACAGCTGCGCACTGGACAAACACAGAGATAACACAAGGCTGTGGCTGCAGCACTGCTCGTGAATACAGCATCAATAACACACTGCTGTTATGTAACTGGTCCACACACGCCAAACACATCCACACCTCAAAGATGAACAAACACAATTCTATTTTAAAAAACAATTCTTTATATGTAGTCTACCCTACAAACATGTACAGCTCTGATCAGAAATAAACCGATGCGCTACATCTAAACTGATCAACGTAGCAATACATTTAATGTACATATTGTATACATTTTAGTACACTGGAAGTTGTCCTGAACAGTACTAGGCACAATAACCACAGATGATCATACTATTGTAACAGTGATAGACAAAAAGACAGCATAGCCTAGCTCTCTTTCAGGTGCATCAGTGACTCACCAGCAGAGCGCAAGAGGGGCATCTATCCCGTCACATTTATCCAGGTGGAAATAAGGAAGCCAGGGAGTATGTCTGATTACATCTGAAAGATTTAGCTCAAATGGAGTGGACAAATGTTTAAAACAATGCGTATTCGTCACAACAACAGTAGGCACAGGTTCATGACGGGGCGGGAGTCTCAGCTGATCCGTGCTGAGGGGAAGAACAGCCCACTTCCTGATAGCAAGGGGTGGGGCGCGTGTGAATAAACTAGTGACTACCTTATTTGTCAATAAACGTTCACCAAAATGTCAACATACTTGGATAATTTACACAGAGTCACGCCAGGGGCGAAAGAGACCGCTTTTGTTTGACATGCGTTGAAATAGTAGAGTGGAGCTACAGTGGCGTACCGTCCCCGCACTGGTGGTTTGGTCCAGGATGTGCAGCTTTACAAACCTCTCACCCCCCTGTCAGATATTTGGACCCTGTCACTAAAAAAACACGCATTTGACAGACCTCTACAGAGCACACAGATGAAGAAAAATGATCAGAGACACACTGTACTTCCTCATGATCATAATGTGCACCTGTTTTTGTTGTCGGTCATATTTGCCTGTAGATGGCGCCACTTCACTAAAATATCCAAACAAGGGTAGGCCTTGACTTAGTTTTTCGCAGTTTGACACATATTTCTGGCCAGAACTGTAAATTTCAAAAGTAATGCTCAATTACAAAAGTAATGGTTCAACTTCCAAATCCTTACTTTTGTAATTGAGCAATTCAAATGAGTTAGTTCATTTTATTATATGAATTTGTACAGTCTATTTGGACAAACCATTCAAAACTAACATTCAGAATTACCTCATTATTTGGAACATGGCCCTCAAAATGTATTACTTTAAAATATTCAGATTGAAGTAAAAAAGCAGTAGACAGTGAGACAGATCTGGCAAAAGTAGACCAGGGTCTGAAGAAGGATCCTTGGACGCTGCACTTACAGTATCCACTCCACTCGACTTTGATTGAAGGAGCGATCAAAAGCAGACACAAGATGAAGTCATTACTGTAAAGAACCTTTAGTTTAATAGAAGGTTAAAAAGTGTGGAAAAGTGGAGACATTTGCGAGATTGTGCTTATGAAATGCAGTTGAGCCAGTATAAAAGTATGTTTCATAAACATTATGTTCATAAGCATTTACAAACACACATCTAGAACTGGTTTGTGTTTTTCTTTAAAAAAGGAGAATGACATCAGAGATATGTCATTTGCACTGATCATCTTATTTAGAAGAAATAAAAACAGTTCAGAATGAAAAGAGTGAAATTGTGTCAATAATTGTAGAAACCAATTGCAGATCCTGTTTTGTTTTATTTGGTCTGTACTTAGTCTGAAAACACAGTTAATGGTCATTCCATGAACACTACAGTGTACGCATTCGGTTCGCATTAGTTTTGAGAAACTAAGGATTTTTAACAGATTTAATTTTGCAATAGCTATAATCCATCTGAATTGTTTTGATGCAATTACAGCTTTGAAGAATTCAAGATTTCAGTTCTGATCTGAAAAACGTGTCAAAGCAATTGGGTAATTCAATTCGGAGACAATGCTGTAGCAAT
Source organism: Chaenogobius annularis (assembly GCA_015082035.1). Lineage (NCBI taxonomy): Eukaryota > Metazoa > Chordata > Actinopteri > Gobiiformes > Gobiidae > Chaenogobius > Chaenogobius annularis. The sequence goes on along the minus strand of BJKM01000494.1, from coordinate 167,948 downwards.
TAAAGATAGGCCAATGTATTAAAAAACAACAACAAACATATTTTCAAGATGAAAAATAGAAGAAAATCACTTTGGACTACAAGGACCATGGCTGTCTTAGGTTCTAATGTATAGTCTTAATAACAATGTTCTGACAATTTTTCCTCAATAGACCTATTACGTCTGCCATTATTGTCGTTATTATTACTTCATTATTGTGCAGACATATTCAGTAACGACCATTAGGTGGCGCACAAATCATCTACGCTCGAGGATTTGTAGGTTTGTCTCGAATGGAAATTTCCAACATTTAATTCTAAAGTGAGTGGAAATTTACCATTTCCCTCCCCCTTTAACACGCCATGCCTCTTGTGCAGTTATGCTGTGAAGTTAACTCTAGTGTTGGCGACTATAGAGAGTTGTAATTTATAAGTCAATATTGTTCACCTCAAAGAATTCGAGAGTACAATTACAAGGGTGTAATTAAAAAATTAAACTTGATGAGATGGCACTGATGTGCTGTTTGTCTGCTATTTTAGCAATAAAGTTGTCACTAATGTCAATAATGTCACAATCTGTGCAGTAGCCTGTAATAGCAAGGGGTTGTACAACAAGCCACCAGTGAATTTGATCTCGTTCTATAAAATTCCCACAGCTGTGGGACCTGAATGTATCTGACAAATGCTTTCAAATTTAATTACAGGAACAATCAGGACAATAAAGGTAAAACTAAAGCTAAGGTTAATCAGTTTTCATTTATTTAATGGGAAATATTCAGCAGCTTAGACAACTTACTCTTGTACCTAGGCCTACTTCAGGATAAACAAAAATAAACAGTGTATGGTTTCATATCGTCACATCGGGTTCATAATATGCTAATAGGCGGTACCTCACATACCCTACATCTGTTTATAATATGCATGTATATATAGCAATATTTTTTGTTTGATATTTTTTGGGGGGTATTTACGTATTTTACTACTAAACCCATCACGGGAGAGTACACGTGCGCGGGGCGTGGACTGGAGCCGCTATAAGAAGCAGCGCTGTCTGTCAGCTCCGGTCACACCTCCTCACAACATCCGGATACAGATGCATATTCAACAGGGATGTTTTAGCTACAGTCTAGAGAGGGTCCAGACTCCAGAGCTGAGCAGCCAACACTACAAGCCGATGTCGTGGCCGTTCCGGAAAGACTGCTGAGAAGGACGCGGTTTCCTGTATCTTCCCTTTGGAGTGTTTGTAGCATCTCTAGTATGTCTGCTAGTCCGAGCCAAGCTAACATGGTATATTTTTTATCCTAAGATAATATTGAATCATGCGCTTTGTATCAGAGAAGTGCGTAAAACGTGTGGATATGAGAAATCCACTGTGACGCGTGCGCTACAGCTACAGCTGGGACTGGGAGGAGCTGCTCATTCATTACTGTCATTACGAGCTTTTGCTCTTGGGCGAGAGATGGACTTATTGCTGTGTTTTGAACCAAAGTCAGAAGTATTACTCTTCCAGCTAGTGTAAAACAGTAGATATATAGGCTAACTTTCAGCGCAAAACGTCTGGATTAGAAGTTGGTTTAATGTGCGTAGCACTCTCAGAATGACTTCTAGAAAGTACCATCAACAATGTGCGACACGAGCATCCGCTTGTGCCCTAATTGACCAATTTAACCTTAAAATGTAATGATTTTCAATGAAAAGTGATATATAGCATTTTTGGAGGAAATAACTACTCTTGGCTGATTCTAGACTGTGGTGGCACATCCTATAATAGGAATGATTAGGTTCTTAGAATCTTATACATTTATGTAATTTAGTCATGATCAATATAGGAGTGTCTAATAAACAAATATAAGTAGTATAGCTTGTTTTAAAAGTATAGTTCTAGTTTGCAGGGAGAGTTGGGTATTATTTTGTGTCATGTTTGGCAGGCAGAAAAAGCAAACCAAATGTGTGTGAGAAAATGCAAAACAGATGTTTTCCCATGTCTTTTAGCAACGTTTTGTCATGCCAAGCTATCATGGTAAGCTACTACTTAATAAACAGCTAAATGCAACAGATGCAAAGATGAATATGACAGACCAAAAAACGAGATGTAAATGGTACATAACATTAAAGAAATAGTACACATTTGCCATGGAAATGCTATACTCCCAACTCATATTTGAACTTCTCTGAGCTTTTCTTGTGGGACATTATAGTATTGAACCAGCCAGACTAGTGACATTTTTGTTCAGTTTCTCTCAAAAAAGGAGTCCGTGAATGTTGTCTGTAATTTGCACTCACACTTGGCATTTGTTGTGTGTGGCTGATCTCTGCACTGTTTTTTTAAATTATTGCGTGTTGCTTCTTTTGCTTTGCTCAGTCTGTGTTATGAGGATATTCAAATCTGTTTGGCATAGCTAATAGTTTCTTTTCTATGTTTTACTGTCTTACAGGAATTTTAACTAGGTTTTTCTAAACCAGACACCTGCAGCATCCTCTAAATCTAGATCGACCCCTGTCCCAGTGGATAGTCTCTTCTGAAGCACGCAGTGACGGAGAAACACTACTGCTTCCGTTCGCACAGTAAACCACTGACTGCTTTTGCTTCAAATATTGAATATTAAATTGACCATAGAACGATGGGTCCTGGAATGGAAGCTGCGGACATAGCTGTGGTGGCACTGTACTTTGTTCTGGTGTTACTCATTGGATTCTTTGCCATGTGGAAATCCAACCGGAGTACTGTTAGTGGCTACTTCCTGGCTGGACGGTCAATGACGTGGATAGTGATAGGGGCATCACTGTTTGTCAGTAACATTGGCAGCGAACACTTCATAGGCCTGGCTGGATCAGGAGCTGCCAGCGGCTTTGCTGTGGGAGCATGGGAGTTTAATGCACTTTTACTTCTGCAGCTGCTTGGCTGGGTGTTCATCCCTGTGTATATTCACTCAGGAGTTTATACCATGCCAGAATACCTTTCCAAACGCTATGGAGGCTCAAGGCTCAAAATGTACTTTGCTTTATTGTCCATTTTGCTCTACATATTCACCAAGCTGTCAGTGGACTTGTATGCTGGAGCCATTTTCATCCAGGAATCACTGGGATGGAACTTGTATCTATCCATAGTTTTACTCATTAGTATGACTGCACTACTTACTGTGACTGGTGGACTGGTGGCAGTACTCTACACGGATGTTCTGCAGGCAGTGCTAATGATTGGTGGAGCACTTACATTAACCATCCTGAGTTTAATAAAAGTTGGTGGGCTAGAGGGCGTCCGAACCAAGTACATGCAGGCTGTACCTAATGTTGCTGCCATTACGGCTGCTAGAAACTTCACCTACTCCCCTTCATGCCGCATTCACCCAAAGCCTGACTCTTTGCGTATTCTTCGCGGTCCCCTTGATGAAGATATCCCTTGGCCGGGCTTCATACTTGGACAAACTCCTGCTTCCATTTGGTACTGGTGTGCTGACCAGGTCATTGTTCAGAGAGTACTTGCTGCCAAAAACATTGCACATGCCAAGGGCTCCACACTCATGGCTGGTTTTCTCAAGATCCTGCCCATGTTTATTATAGTTATTCCAGGAATGATCTCACGTATAATGTTTCCTGACGAGATTGCCTGCATTGGACCAGAGCACTGTATGGCTGTATGTGGTTCCCAAGCTGGCTGTTCCAACGTTGCTTATCCACGTCTGGTCATGGCTGTCATGCCTGTGGGACTTCGTGGACTAATGATGGCGGTCATGATTGCAGCCTTGATGAGTGACCTTGACTCAATATTTAACAGCGCAAGCACCATCTTCACCTTGGACATTTATCAAACTGTCCGGAGGAAGGCATCTCAGCGTGAGCTTTTGGTTGTGGGACGCTTGTTTGTTATGTTTATGGTGGGAATTAGCATTGCATGGGTGCCAGTCATTATTGAAATGCAGGGAGGGCAGACATATATCTATATTCAGGAGGTAGCCGGTTACCTTACCCCACCAATTGCAGCCTTGTTCCTGTTGGGAGTCTTCTGGAAACGGTGCAATGAAAAGGGAGCGTTTTGGGGTGGTATGACAGGGTTTGTCCTAGGGGCCCTTCGGCTAATCCTAGCTTTCATCTACCGTGCAGGTCGCTGTGACCAGCCTGATACTAGGCCACTCTTTATTAGTCATGTACACTACATGTATGTGGCAACAACTCTCTTCTGGGTTTCAGGTTTTGTGGCTGTAGTTGTCAGTCTTTGCACCTCTCCACCAGATGAGGAGCAGGTTAGGACTACCACAATCTGGGGCCTGCGAAATTTACGAAAACATCCAGTAAAAGAAAGAGACGAGATTTACAGGCTGACCCAGAAGAGCCATTGCAATGGCAGCAGTGGTGGTCCTTGTAAAGAGGTGCCCCTAGTTGTTACAAAACAAATGTGTCTGGATGGGGCAGATGTTAAACTCCTAGTTCCATCTAATGATCAAGATCCAGTCACTCCTAGTACAGAAGGATCACCTGTAACCTCTCTTGAAGGTCACTTTGGCAATGAAAAGATTCTTGGAGGCTCAGAAAACGGCTGGCACAAGGACAGGAAGACAAGTAAGTGCATAAGAATTCTGAACTGGATTTGTGGATGTAAAGATGAAAGTGATGGAAAACCGAATATTCAGCAAAAAGTAGTACAGGATGAAATGAGACTTGTACAAGAATTGTTGTACGAACCCCCTCGAGTTAAACTTCTTCTCAACATGGTCCTGGTGTGCGTTTGCTGTGTGGGTATTTTCTTGTTTGTCTATTTCTCACTTTAGTTAAAGTTTGCACTGAACTTATGTGGAGAGTTATGTTTCTGTGAATTTACATGGAAGAGAATGGCACTGTTCCAAACTTTTCATATATTTGAGAAGCACTGTCTGTAATATTTACAGCTCTTTGTAGGTCTCAAACTGGGATCATTGCCCTTTCCTATCACTGTTCAGAGTGTACATTAAAAAATCTGTTTAGTTTATTCAAAGCGAGTATAATATTTGCCTTATTGAACATATGCATTTGTTTGTATTTTGTCTTTTTTAGTAACTTTTTAGTAACTTTAGTAACTATTGTAGCATATTCATTCCAGTAATGACCAATATTTTACGAGTAAATAACTGTTACTTTGTTTCCTGTTAATCCTACTAAATGCTTTGTTGCAAATTGTCATTAGGCAGTTTTCACGCCTGTGTTATATTCACATTTATTTGCCTATGTACCTACATACCAACATTACTATTAAAAAAAACCCTCAAGATTACACATTATACATCTTTATCAGTTAATTATCTGTGGTTAAATATGTTGATTGGAATTGAACTTAATAAAATCTTATTTTATCTCTCTAATATCCAGGCTGTGCGTTTATGCTGTGCCTCATTTACCTCTAGTGTACTTCTCTGAGTGGATTTTATACTCCTGCCAAATGTGTCTTAAATCTGTGAAAACTAAAAGATTAATTATTATAATTTGTAACCTATATTAACATATATTACAAGAATCAACTGTGTAAAGGGCATTACCATCATTTGCTCCGACGCTACTAAAAAGAGTATTATATACATTTCAAGGTTGAAATGAGTTTTATGTCATCTTAAACAAAAGCCGTTTAAAAATATCTATATTATATTAAATAACTGAACATTTCTCAAAGTATAGAAAGAACATTTTGTGTCTCTAATGTTGACCGTCTAAAGTGAAATTTTTTGTCATTTCAGACATAACACATAATATTCAAAGTATAGAAATATTGTGATTACTTTTTGTTAAAGAGCTTTAAGATGTTATATTTTGTATGTATGTTTTTTATTGAATAAAAATGTTGGAATTTAATAATTATGTCATTCTTTCTAATATTTCATATGCATAATATAGGCTAATGTTCTTCATACATGTTAACACAATATTGATAATAGGTCATTACAGTTCTTGTGATTATAGCCACATGCATTTATTATGACTGAGACACACAAGGAGACATTCTACTAATCTAGTTTTGGTGTTATTCTGATCAGGATTATGTAAAATCCAGAGAAGTTTTAATCTGCTCAGAGCAGAAGAGGATTGGTCAAATCCAGTGAAAACACTCGACATTGTAGTAAATAGCGGTTGAAAAACTGAAATTAGGACGTCAATTACACTCAATACACTTTAAGCCAAATGTAGATCTTATCCCATCTCTACTCTTTTGTATTGGCTAGACAAAAAATGTTCTGAACTGAACCGCACCAATTATTTGTTATAAATGATGTCAATCGCGTGCACCTAAACAAACCATTGAAGTGCTTTTAAAAATGACTCGCTTAGATCAGGTACAGTCTTGTCTGATCACTCTCTAGTCACACAAGTCGTGACCTGTATTCAACCATCAACTAAAGAGTCATAGCAGTGTACACTCACTTTTGAACATTAAGATAAGATCCTTTATTTGTCCCACAATGGGGAAATTCTATTGTTGCAACAAAGGCTACAGAAAACAGATTAGGCACAGTTTAATAATAAAAACAGATAACTTAGGGGAAAAAAAAGAAAATAATGAGTTATTATTATTTTTATTCTAATTATTATTAATAATAATAATAATAATAATAATAATAATAATAATAATAATAATAATAATAATAATAATTAGAATAAAAATAATAATAAGAATAATAATAATAATAATAAAAATAATAATAATAATAAAAATAATAATAATAATAATTAGAATAATAATAATAATAATAAAAATAATACTCTTATTTACAGCTGTTATATGGACAGAAAAATATTGCACAGGGATGATTGACATTGTGTCACAGTATTGCACATGATTATGAAAGCTGAATGACACGTTCAGGACTAACAGTGTTTGTTGTAAAGTCGGACAGCAGCAGGAAGGAAAGACCTGCGAAACCTCTCCTTCACACAGCGAGGGTAGATCAGTCTGTCACTGAAGCTGCTCTCCAGAGCGGACAGAGTGTCCTGCAGGGGGCGAGACTTATGGTCCAGCATAGATGTGAGTTTAGCCAGGACCCTTCTGTCCCCCACCTCCTGCACCCAGTCCAGAGCACAGCCCAGGACGGAGCTGGCCTTCTTGATGACTTTGTCCAGCTTCTTCCTCTCCCTCTCTGTGATGCTGCTGCTCCAGCACACACCGTACAAGAGGGCTGATGCCACCATCGAGTCATAGAAGGTGCTCATGGGTGGACTGTCACACATTAAGTGGGTTTGGCTACAAGTGCAACGACTGAAAGAGCACACAAAGTGAACGAGTCACTCTTTTAAAAAAAGTGAATATATAATCCCATGATTATTAATCTGTGAAGATAAAAGGTCAAGTGGAGGTTAAGATAGCATGTTCTGTAACTGAGCTCAGCTGACCTTAGCTGACCATAGACAAAATAGCAACAGCATGCAAGACATGTGTGCAACGTTTTCATAATAATGAATGAAAGAAGTTGTCTAAGTAAAAAGTGAAATTTATCCTCTGCTATCCACACCATCCCAGGGGAAATGAAGGTGTCTTTGTGGAAAAATACAGGCATTTGTGCTATGCTTTGTTCATTGTCTACTTTGGACTGAGAGAATGTGATCAACAGCCTCAAACAAAGCTTTTCACATTGAGAGATTATTGATATAAATAGACGTGGTGAACTAAACTATGTTGTCATTGGAGTTTCTTTAATTCAAAATTTGATACCAGGAATAGTTGGCGCTCTTAACGATCCATGAAGCCACACCTTGTTTTTCCGTTTCAAAACATTACACTGTTATGTTTCTTATCAAAATGTCATTCACAGCATTTTCACCTAAGCTATAATGAGTTACATGCACATGACGTCCGTTTGTGACAGTGACCAACAGCTGTGGAGGACATCCTGAGCGGAGTGCGTTTCAAAAGGCCAAGCTGCCCAAGAACACTTTCACAAATTGTTAAACTGTTTATGTATTTCTTTTATTCATAATTGCATAAAATAATTTCATTTCATGAACAAACAGATCAAACACAAGTGTCTAAAACTGTCAAGGAATGTGCAGCGATGTTTTTCTAGCTGAGGTCGAGTTCACGCATACGCCTATAGTTAACACTATGAATCAGTTATGAATCTACTAGAACTCCCAGAGTAGTCATTTTGACTGCTCCCATTCAAACCAATGGAATTCTAAGGGGAGTAACTGCCACAGGATATTTCTTGCCTTTGCAATGGAAAATTGTTACATTGAAATGAATAGAGCAATCAAAATGACTCATTTGGTGAACAAAGTTGATACAATAGTTATCAATTGCACTTCTTATTGGTTGGACACTTTTCTGTGCAATACACCGCTTCCACAACATGGTGTCAGTTTCATTACGGACAGCCTAATTAAAAATATATTTTCCAACATATAGAAAGTCAAACTTACTGATGAATGTGACCTTTAAAAAGGGTCAGTAAACAGTAGTCTGTGCATTCCTGGCGTTCCCAGTGTCCACTTCTGGCTAAACTCGAATACTGGCCGATAATCCATGGAATAGAGCTTCAATAACAAAAGGAAATATTTACCTCCCAGTCCCCAATAACAGCATACTTGTACTGAAAGAGATGTAATGAGGCATACTCCGGTTTGGCCTCTGCCTTCTGCTTTTCTATTGTCATAGTTGATGTAACCAACAATAACATTCTCCCTGAAGGACACAGTTAAACACACAATCTGATGATTAATCCATTTGGAAGTTTACTTTATCAGATATAATGTATAGAAAATTTTGACTTTAAGTGGCTATCTCTAATCATTGGTATTTTATACTAACGTTTGTAACCTCTTTTCAGTTATATGTCAACTTTCTTAAAAGCTGTGATTCCTCTGAAAGTGTGTATATATTTATTATAGCCAAACCATGGCATTTGGAACTGGATTGACACAACGGATGGAAGACATTATTAACATTTTAGCAAATCATATGTAACCTTAAGTTTTTGTTATAACATAGAGCACTAGTAGCTTTTAAATGTAATTTCTTTAGTTTATTTTTTTTAATTACCCCAGAAAACCCTGCATTTGGCTTTGGTTAAATATTGCTTTCATATAAATTAAATTACCATGTCTACATTTAATCAATAATTGGAATATTACAAAAGAGCATTTGTACTGAATAAGTAAAATGCAGACGTGGGGACAAGGTCACCTGCTAGTAATTATTTGTGAGGCATTCAAGTATTATAGAGAAGAATGGATTCATCACTATATTAGCCAAATCAAAAGCATAGTTTTTTAAGAACAAACAAAACAAGATGAAATCAAAAGGAAATAATAAATAAAATGTCAGTCAGGCACATGTATCCCACCTGTCCCAGTGTCAAATTTGTCCATGATTAAGTTCAAAGAATTTCTGATAAATGTCCAACGTTATCTCACACTCAGTCCATGATAGTCAGCTCAATTCCCGTCACCATTTATTTTTTCACAGCAGCCAAAAGTACAGTCCACAGGTATCCATCAATCATCTCCATCGCTGGAGCAAAAGCATATCCAACAAAATCTCCGACTTGACCTCATGTGTGCCTTGTTCAAATCTAAACTGTATCATTAAAATCCATCCAACAGATCCAAAACACAATTAAATACATGCATGTATCAATATGCATGTGTAAAAAAAAACATATATAACAGTATGCACATTTTAATTACCTTATATACCTTATATACCTTATATATTGAGTTGAAAATTAAACTAGTGCATGAATTTTGCAAAAGGGTACTATTAACAGTTTCAGAAGCCTCTAAAAGTGAAGCATAATGCAATGGTAGTTACTGCAGTGGATATGTATGGATACAATGGAAAAAAGATGCAACCTGTCACCAGGTTAGTATAATATGAATGTTGAGTTACATTTCCTTATTTTAAAAAAAGCAACTCCCCCCCCCCCCCACATTACAAAAAAAAAATGGTCTCTTAAATCTTTTAATAACTTGACGACGGTTTATAAAGTTTCAGAAACAAATTTCAAATAAAAGTAAGGGTCTTGTGGTCATTAGTTTCTACAAGCTTTGAAAAATTAAAAAAAAATATTATAATATATGTGGAAAATGTAAGGAAAATTTACTTCTGTCAACAACGTTGACGTTTCCATAACATTCTTGCCTAGAGCTTTATGGTTCAGCAGAACTGCCCAGTCTTCTGCTCATGCGCTCTGAAGTCACTCACTATGGATACGACAAACAAGCCTGCAGTTATTTGGATTCTCATTGTCATGAGAAAGAAAGTGCGCACCCCATAATATGTGTAAACAATGTTATGAAAGTCAGTGCAATATGACATTGACTCTAGATGTCCAAAATGTACTGTTTGAAAAGTTGTATAATTTGAATAAAAGGATAGTCATGTTTAAAAAATCATGGCAATAGGAAAGACAAATCAATAAACGGCAGCACTTAATAAATAGCACAATGAAACACTGAAACACTTACTAAATGCAATTAAGTAGTTAATAAGTATCCATAATGAGAAATAGATGTTAATTATGCAACCTTCAACTGATCAAAAGGTTGTACAGAGTTCAGAGAAAAGGTTCATACAAGAAATAAAGAGACAATAAAATTCATTATTCATCATTAATTTACTGAACCATAAGTCTGTACTGTAATTATTGCATACAAGATAAGCAATAGTTGTGTCGGTAAAGTCCAAAGCAAGTATAGAAACAGAAAGTTAGCAGCTTTAAGTATATATAAAATTATAGCAAAATCCAGTATAACCAGCCCCTGAACTACTGTGGGAGATTCTGAAAATGCTGTATCCAATAACGTACATTAAAAAAGCAAAAAAACACCATTGTCTAGATCAGGGGTTCTTCACCTTTTTTCTCCCAAGGCCCAATGTCTGCACAAAGTAAATCAGTCTCATATTAAATGTATTGAATTTTACTGAATGTGCGGCCCTCAAGGAGGTGCACGCAGCCCTACTTTAGGTTAAGAATAGGTGGTCTAGAAGATCTTTTAATATGAGCAATATGATTTCAAAGTAATGCCACAAACAACTGTCCGTTTCATATATTGTGTTGGAACAGTCTGTAATCACACTGCGCAAATCACAATCGTTCACAGTCTGGAAATCCTCCTTGAAACATCAGGCGTAAGTATCTGCTTGAAACACTTAATCTACATTAGAAATACGTCTTTCTTGTCAATTCATGCAAGAACTTGCAGGGAGAAAGTCTCATCACTCGTCTCTTCACAAGATGGCTGATAAATGAATAATGTTGTACATGCCTTATCTTGTGTCAAAGCTGTTGCAGCTTAATACTCAAAATGAATTCCAACATGAGCTTTAAAACATGTGTTTTACATTTCATTTCTACCCAGAGGCACATCACAACAAACAAGAGACAAAAGCAGCCCTGTTCAAAGCATCTAGTCAGAAAGAAGAAGACTTGTCCTCGACAGACACACAAGATCCTTCATAACTGAAGAGTGCATGGATTGAAAGTGATACAGAAAGGAAATAACCACAATTTACAATATAAGTGAACAATGCAACAGTTCTAAGTATGCATTGTGTTGTTTGAATGCAAAGCTAAATATTTGCTTTTTTAGGTTGCCACCTTGTGTAAATACCGGGAACTACAAGAGATTTTACACAAACGAGAACAGCATCTTATGATACTTATCGATTGAGACATATAACATATATCGACTCTCTCCACACTAATGTCATCTTCTGCTTTCATAACAACACTGGTCTTTGTACCTGCCTCAGTCTGGACACACCGATTTAACACGACCAGTCCCTTTGATGTACTCCTCCTGGTCCTTTTGATTCTTGTTCCAAAAGACATACACCACCAGTCTTAAATACTTGAGTGAAGTGGGTGACGCTTTATCAGATGAGAAAATGTCTCAGAAGAAAACAGTCCAAGGTCATGTGGCACAGCCCTTTCCTCTCTCCACTGCCTCTTAGACAAACAAGATTAAAAGAGGTGAATGAAATATAAGCTGTGGTAATCTGCAGGGAAAAGTCAGGCATTGTTGGGTTTCTTCAGTTCTCTCTCCAAGGTTTTTGCTAGAAGTTTCTAATGAAGCGGCCTACACAACTGCAGCAAAAGGTTTGTACGGCAACTTGTTTGAACTTCTTTTAATTGCGTTTAAAGCATATAAAGCAAAATAGACCAGAGCACTAAGTTGTAATGTTACTGCATGGTCTTTCTTAACCGGCGGTGGAAGTAAAGACAAATATTTGAAAATATAATTGCAAGTACAAATGATCAAGTATATGGGTTCGGCCCTCAGTACGTGCTCATCAGGAAGGACATGGAGGATTCCCTAATGTAAAAGCAACAGGTAAAGAAACTTGTTCGTACCTCAGTCTATTAATTAACAACATGGACTAAATGTGCAGTGTGTCGAGCCTGACTGACTTGTATATTATTCATATAATATATGTTGTATTTGGTTTATCTTGTGTCATGTCTTGTTAATACTACTTACAGGATCCCAAATGTCTGAAGAACAGGGAAAGAAAAAGTAAAAGTGAAGATAAATAATATAAAAAGCAGATGTCTTTGCATGTTTCGTGGTTAATATCTTTGCAATAAGGACATGTATAATTCAATCCACGAGAAACAACCAGAACACAGATGAATGTATTTATTTACAAGGACCCAGTTGCTAACAAAGATTCAGTAGTCTCCCTATTGAGTACTGTGATTTGTGATTTATTTCTCTTTAAAAAAATATATTAAGCCTAATAAACGCGTTCCATTAGTCCACAAAAAGTCAAAACTCTTCACTAAAGCCAACTCTTAGTGACCCCTTGTGGCCGGTGTTTCTAGAGCCTGATATCTGAAATCTGTAAGCCTACATGTTGTCAATATTCATTTCTTTATGTCGAAACCAATGAATAATCATCACATGATCTTTCTTTTATTTAACTAGATGCCTGATTTGTCCAACCTGACTGCGTACCTGGAGAACTCCCTCACTGGTGCGTTGGCGAGCTTCCTCAATGACTGGGAACAAAACGCAACAGCTTCATCCGATCGAGAGAAAGATAACGTCAGCGATATCGTCTGTTATCTGGCGGTTATGCTTGGCATGTTTGCGTTCATCATTGTGGCCATGCTGGTGAGCACCGTCAAGTCCAAGAGACAGGAGCATTCCAACGACCCCTACCACCAGTACATCAAGGAGGGCTGGACCGCCGAGCAAAGTGACATCATCGCCAACTTTGCAGCGAAATAAAGCCATCATTCACAAATATTTTGTGTTTTAATATGGATTAGATGCACAACAAGGAAATTAACTTATATCTTCAATGAACATTACTAAAGAAATTCATGCTGGGTGCACTGAAAAGCGGAGTGCGACGTGGCACAGACAAAAGCTCAAGGGAAAGAATTAAATAAATTAATATATATATATATATATATATAAAAATTTAAAAAATAAAAATAAAAAAAAAAATATCATGATTTACCTTGTCAACTCCGGCAAACACACTCTGTGAGCTGTATTTTGCCCCTGATCTACGTCCTGTGTAGGATTCAAATGACTTTCGATTTAAAAAACGAAAAAAGGACACACGCTCAAGGGTGAAACCGTGCTCTTGTGCTGACCACGTGGCAGTAGTACCTGGTTTAGTCTTGGTTTAGTCCTGGCAGACTAGGAAAAGCCCACAGACATGCGCTCCATTCCCCAAGCGTGAAAGCGAGCGCTCCGGGTTGCGTACTACAGGTTGGTGTATTTATGGGTATTTGGATTTTCTTTTCAGAATTAAGTATTGTAAATGAAATATTAAATCCAAAATAACAAAACTCTGAAATTAAATACCAGACATATTTTGTTGTGTGTGTTTAAGATGATTATATAATAATTTCAAAAACAACTTTTTAGATTTTTACTCAACATATAAGATAAGCAAACCACACACAGAGCCAGAAACAAGGGGGGGGGTTGATTTTTTTGTTTTATGAAATCTGTTTTGGTCAAGGGGAAGAAAGCTCCCTCTATGGCAAAAGTATGTTAATGCTAAACTATAAACTGTGTTGGAAAGCCCCAATGCTGTTCTGAACACCACTATAATAAGGATGGGCTTTTCAACCCTGGAGCCAGGCCTCTGCTGGTGCCTCTGCACGACGGAAAAAAGGGAGCAACACACACGTAAATAATTATTAACTACAAATGCTTATCGCGATGTCAAGAATGTTCAACAATTCATCTGATCTAGTGGTAATATTCTGGTCCAAATCCACATCGCGATTAATAATGGGACTTTCAGTGAAATTAAATCAATGAATTCAAGGTACTATTCACTTGGGAAGGTGGAAAATAACGTTCTCAGATGATGATTTTTAAAAACACGCAAATAAGGACAACGTAACCATTTTTTTAAAAAGGCTTTTGTATAATGCCATTTGAACTTAAGTGTTCTAATGCCCTTGAATGCTACGAGTGGGCCTTGTCCAGCAGTGGGCAGCAGACTGCTCTTCAAACTGCCTTGACATTTGAATTGCACAAAAGAAAGTGCAGATGACAACAGACGAAGCAACAGCTGTTTGTAATCATGCAAGTTTGTTTCTCTGGTGACAAAAACAAACAAACAAACAAACAGTTTATTTATCTGGACTCATTTCCCATGTCGCCTCTGAACCTGGACATTTCAAGTGTTCACCGGTCTCCAGGCTCCAGACATTATTTAGGTTCCTGCTGCCGCTGCACACCTGTTGTTGCATGGTCTCGCAGCCGTTACCAGAAATACACACCCTTTTCCAGCTCATAACTAACCAAACCACTTCCACAGTCAGAGTCACACTGCCATAGTTTCAACTTCCTACACACAACAACCCAGCCAATTTCACATCCCATATCCTCATGAGATGCAAGTTTAACCTTTTATTGAACCCACTACCGCTGTCGTCCTGCCCTGTGGCTCTCTTGACTCTTTCTCAGTAGGATATTTATTTTTAGCTTTCAAACAACTGGTCTCCTAAAAATGGGCCTGTCCTACAAGAGGATAGATCAGGCTGCTATGTATGGTATCTGCAGCACAGTGCGGCACAAGGCTGGCTGCGCTCTTCATTGTGTCTGCTGCAAAGGGGCCAAGACTTGAGGATGCTTTCAGCTTGGAATAACTTGCTTGAATAACTTAAAAAAAGAAAAAAAAAACGACTTTATTTTCTTACGAGCCAACACTGAAAATACTTTAAGAGATTTTTTTATACTGCGTGGACCATGGAGCTGCTGGCCGTCTGGTTGTTCTTGCTCCCGTGCCTCAGCCTTGTGCCTATAGCTACCTCTGAGAAGGGCTTGGAGCTGCCACAATATGACGGGGAAGACCGGGTTATTGATATCAACGACAAAAACTACAAGAAAGCCATGAAGAAGTACACCATGCTTTGCCTGTTTTACCATAAACCTATTCCAGACAACAAGGAGCAGCAGAAGCAACACCAGATGACCGAGCTGGTGCTGGAGGTAAGGAAAGATGCTCCAAATACTGTGTGTGTTTGGAAAGAAAATGCTGCTCTTTTGATTTGTGATGTGCAATGTTTATTCAATGCTTTTTTATTACCAGAAATGCAATTCTTGTAAAATGCTGTAGTGATTAAACCTGAAATATTACTCTTTTAGCTTGTTCGAGGTGAAACAAATAGGTGAAAAAGTCAAGGTGACCCGGTGCAGAACTCTTAAATCACACTTTTCATCTCATAATCAAATGCACTGTGAAAATGCACAGAGCTGGTCTCGAGTTACAACAAGGCACAGGGGCTTACCCTCTGATCTCCACAGTGTAACAAGAGCCCAGCCACGGAGCCACCATGACATGCAGCTTTACATATTTCACATGGCACAGGTGTGACTTCTGACCAGGTACAAGTGTGACGACAGATCAAAGAGCAGAGTCTACAGAAGTCCAGTACAGTGTCAGTCAATGTAGACTTTGTGTAGAAACATCAGTTAACACAAAAGATAATTACTTCCTCTGAAGTCTAACCTCTGTGCCAAACCACATGCTTTTACTGACAGAGTATCGACTTATCCTTGACAATTAGAAATGGCAAAATCAATTAAAAGTTGATTCATTGCACACTCGTAATATTGAGCTCTGATGTCACTGAGATTTCCAATAGTCAAGTACAGAATATACAAGAGAAAATACTACATTACACCACCCCTTTAGTTATATTTAGAACCATCCTGTGTAACGTATAAGATTATGTAATGAATGGGCACTTGTGTCTCCTGACCATTAGGTCATAATGCCAGCACGCGAGTATATCTTAAATGGAAACTAAAAGTGAAACAAATATTGTATTTAAACTTGATATACATGAAATCAACCTCGGTGCCACCCAAGTGGGCAGTGACAGCGAGTGAGTCACAGTCATTCATTAATGATGAGATATTTAGGTTCAACACCTCCACGTGTGTCAGGGTCGCCAATGGGCCTCAAACCTTTTGTCCTCTACTTTGTCAATATGAAGCCTGCTTAAATAATAAGTAACAAATAACTACTGTACTTTAAATGTGTTCCTGTTTTATTTGTTGTGTAGCTTCTAGCACAAGTGATGGAGGACAAAGGTATTGGATTTGGGATGGTGGACTCTCAAAAAGACGCAAAAGTGGCTAAAAGGCTGGGTAAGCTCTCTCTGCGTTCCCTACAAATGCAAGCGTCCATTACAAACATGCAAATAATACTTTCCCTCGATCCCTCTCAGGTCTGGAGGAGGAGGGCAGCGTCTATGTCTTTAAAGAGGACCATGTGATTGAGTTTGACGGCTTACTCTCTGCAAATACTCTGGCAGAGTTTTTATTGGATGTGCGTTAACTGTTAAAGTCATCCCTCTCTCACAGTATCTTACCTGAAATGTGACGTTGCTGTTCGTGCTCCTCTACAGCTGATGGAGGATCCTGTTGAAGTGATAGACAATGCACTGGAGCTCCGGGCCTTTGACAGGATGGAGGAGGACATCCGTCTCATTGGTTACTTCAAAAATGAGGAATCAGAACGTACGTTAGGAATAGATTTGTGCGTGACTGAAGTCGTGCCTTACATTGCAACACAAATACTCCTTCATCTCCATGGCTTTGCAAATCCATTTTTACCACAGATACAACTGTCGCAGCCTGATTTGTAGTGTAGTGTTGAGCTTCATCCGATCGACCCGATTTGGGAGAAGCAGGAGGTCAAAGTTCAGCTATTTGTAATCCCAAATGGACAAATGTCACACAAACACGACTATTTTAAGTGCACACGGACTAGATGTTTATTTTAAGTAGATTAAAGTGGAAAAATGACTACGTCTTCATTGCATTTTAGACTATGAAGCATTTAAAGAGGCGGCAGAAGAGTTCCAGCCATACATCAGGTTCTTTGCCACGTTTGAGAAGTCTGTAAGTAAATTCTGAAGAGAAATCAATCAAAACCAGTCTGGATTAGGTTTTTCTTCTCGTTAAATTTACTTGAGTAAGAAAGCAGTTTTCTGACACCATCCATATACTCCTATTTGAGTCACATTTAGTTTGAAGAAACAATAGAAGGTTGTGGTTACTTTTCCCAGTTTGAGTAATTCTATTCATGGGTTCCTTCCTGAGTAGCACCGTTGTCACAGCAATAGCACAATTGCATTATATTTTTTGGAATGGGGAAAAGTCCTCACAAATTCTTCAAAATCAGGAAGGACTTTCAGATACGGTGTGTTTTTGTGTCAGAATCTGTGCATTATTCAAAGGTTGTCCATGTACAACTTTCATCATATTTTAGGCCCAAACCACTACTCAGTACTCAAGTATTCGTTTCTACATGCTTCTTTTCACTGCTCCTCCTTCTTAAGTACACACTGTCACATATCGCCATGGTCCACACAGTTTTACATGCACGTGTGCTGCAGGTGGCCAAAGAGCTGACCTTGAGACTGAATGAGGTGGACTTTTATGAGCCTTTCATGGAGGAGCCCGTGACCATCCCAGGAAAGCCTCTGACAGAGGAGGAGCTGGTGGACTTCATCACAGAGCACAGAAGGTGTGTAAATAAATGACACTACATATGAGAGATGATTAAATACACCACAATATCCCGTAAAGCAGTGTGGGTGTCGTTGTGCTAATAGGCCAACTCTGAGGAAGTTACGTGCAGAAGACATGTTTGAAACGTGGGTAAGTCAAATTAATTAAACAAAACTACATGTTATCGCGAGGAAAAAAAGGATTTTGCAGCGCAACAAAAGTTTACACACTGTCACAAATACTTACATGATGACTAGGACCGTTAAACAACATTAATGTTAGCCATTTTACACATTAAAAAGAGATTCTTCTGGTCTCACGTGCAAGCGGTTTTATCTCTAATGCCCCCTGGTGGTCAAAAGAGGCCGTGTTATATGTTTTTCTTCTTTCTTTAAATTATACAGTTGTATTAATGATGACTTTGCACTAACATTGTTTGGTGTGTGTACTAATAAACATTTGGAATGTTTACATGACTAGAAAAATACAATTAAAAATTTTAAAATTCATTAAGTTACATAATGTTTTGGTCTTTAAGGCCTTTAAATTAGTGCAATGATTTAAGGAAAAGGGATTGAAATACTACAAATTCAGGTTCTGCTTGGAAAATTAGAGCAATGAATGTGACGGTTCGTTTTAATACATACGTTTTGTTTTAATACATACGTTTTGTTTTTTACAACACAAACAAAGGTATGTTGTTCCAAAATATTTTAGAGTAAGAGCAGTCCCAAAAAACATGGTATTCTTCAATACTTCGAAACTGTACTCTTGAGAATAATGACGTCAGTATTCAAACTCATTTAGTTATTGTTATTCATTCAGATTGTTTTTGTTACAGACACAAAGTCCTTTATTTGGGAATGTCGTCCTTTCTCAAACAAAGGACAATAACTCCTGTGCTGTGTTACTCTACAGGGCATGTTTTGGTCATTTTTGTAAGTAATGTGTTTATGCTTGATGAGCACCTGGCTGTTTGAATTGTCTGTCACACTCAAAACTGCATTCGGCTCATAAACTAAAACAACTGAACTAATCATTAACATTGGTAATCTGATGATTTTTCCAACCTTTGTAGGAGGATGACATTGAGGGCATCCACATTGTCGCCTTTGCAGAGGAGGAAGATCCAGGTAAGAACATGTCAGCTTTGTTTGGAAGTGGGAAAAACATGCTCATCTTCATATTTTTTCAGATGGTTTTGAGTTCCTGGAGATCCTAAAGGAAGTGGCGCGAGACAACACTCACCTGCCTGACCTTAGCATTGTGTGGATTGATCCAGACGACTTCCCTCTGGTACGGCACATGCTTCTGCAATTCTGTACAGATTTTTGCACATCTTTCCTTTTTTGAAACGGTCACAATAGGAACACTTTTCTTGTTATTAATTGTCATTCCTTTTATCCTTTACTTTTCCCGGGAGTGGAGTTTGCATGTTTGTCCCTGTGTCTGGATGGGGGGCTGCAGCTGCTTCTGACAGTTGCCCCAGCGGCATTAAAGGATGGCTCAAATGCAGAGGACACATTTCTCTACAGGGACAACAAAGTGTATCTTAACCTTAAGAAATAGCGTTAAAGCCTGGATTCAAGAGGCATTGAGCAACGATAACACCGTTGATATGGATTGCTTTAGTTGTGACTTTGTTTTCACTGTGTCCTTGTCAATCGAAGCTGATTCCCTACTGGGAGAAAACCTTCAAAGTGGACCTGTTCAGACCTCAGATTGGAGTTGTCAATGTCACAGATGTAAGTACAGTGTCTATATGAATATATGATGTTCTCCTGCAGTTCACTGAAATAAAAAAGCTCTCTAAACGCTTGTGTCTTCTGTTTTCAGGCCGACAGTGTGTGGATGAGCATCGACAGTGACGAGAACCTGCCCACGGCCCAAGAACTGGAGGACTGGATTGAGGACGTCCTGTCGGGGAAAGTGAACACAGAGGATGATGACGATGATGAAGACGACGATGATGATGATGATGAAGATGATGATGATGAGGAAGATGATGATGACGACGACGATGATGATGAGGAAGATGATGATTAAGCTCATTGCCCGATTTACTAAACAGACTGGGCTAAACATGAACTGAAGCAGCAAAGTGAGACACAAATGAAACCTTAAAGTAAGAACGTTGTTAATAAAGATGACTTAGGATCTATTGGTCTTTCCTTTTTCCCATAAATACATGGCAGTGACACGTAAAATTCAGTTTTTTAGTTTGGTTGATTTAATTAGCCAATTCAACATGGTAGAAATGTGTATTGCCCTCATTGTTACTTTCACTAGTAAAGTTGTCTGATTGTCTGTTGTCGAATCACACATTTCTTAGATTCTTGATTTTAAAGTCAATTTGTTATGGAATGGACCAGATGGCTAAACCATAATCAGTAACAATAGGACATAGCACCAATATGAAATACACAAATATAGCTCAGTACAAATATTTATTTTTTATACAAATGTGACATTAACAATATATTGTATAAAATAACATAGACAGTGGGATGTACGTATTAATGTTTTCCCTTGTTCATTTTTTCATCATGCATTCAGTTCCCCACACACTCAGGGTTATTGCATACAAACAGCTGAGACACAAATGTAGTTGGAAAACCATTAGCACAGAGCTTTCTAGCAAACAAAATGCTCAGCGACTAAAAACAAACTATTCCCCTATAAAGTCACCTTTCAAACTAACTGGACCGTGCCAGATGTTCAAACACAGTAGGATACAGTAGATGGCAGCAGAGTGACAATGAGTCGCTGCTATGTAGTGAGAACATGGCATGTTTTTGGCACAAACCCTTCCGCCTCTGCATATCATTTGTGATATAGCGCCTCTCAGTCATCAACTGTTTTGCCCATAAAATTAACAGTGAAATGGACCGAATGACATGATTAATACTATTCGTTGTTAGGTAGACTGAGATGTACTTGAAAGCTGAAATCTAAAATTGACTTCAGGTTTTACACATTTACTAAAAACTCAGCTCTGAAACAGAATCCAGATCAATAAAAAGCGCTACACATTAGCTACTTTCTCAGTTTTGGCATACAAAAGGACCAGTGTACACACCCTCTTGTATTTAACACAAGCTGTCTCTGTTGGCTGTTTTTGTGCATGGCATTCTGTGTAATGGACTCCAGCCTTTGTCTGACATTTACAAAACATTCAGATATTTACATTGGCTACCAGATATATTGACCAATACGTTTCAGACATACACAATAGAAATGATTCAAGCCATTTTCAGAAATTAAAAAAAAACATGGATACACTATTAGATACTAAAGTATAAATACTGTACAAGTATTTGCAAAAAAAAAAAAAAAAGAGTTAAATAGAGGCATAAAGGACCTTTTTGCAGCAATGGTTTCAGTTTGCAACGAGGCTTTTGTAAAATGCCCTGGTCACCATGGTAACACTTAAAAAGAGAAGACAAGCCAGAGACAGATCCCAGTGTTCGCCGTACCTATACTGTCTCCGAGACAAAGTAGAACTAACGCTGCCTGCATCCTGATTGGCTGATCCGGCCTGTGTTAATACAGCCCAGCAGGCACACACTGGCACATGCAAATAACAGCAGAGAGGGTCTGTAGTGCATAGGAATACCTGATCCCTGGTGCCAGGACAGAGGAACTCAAGCAATGTGCCTCCAGTGTGTGTCCATTTGTTTTGTGTCTCCAGGGACAGATACAAACACATAAACCCTTATGTGAAAAAGTACAAAAAACAGTAGAAAAACGCTTTTCCTCGTGAAAAATGCTTTGATTAACTTTCGGCTAAACTGAAGTTTCCGACTGGAGCAGCAGCAGAAACTTGTGGGACTTGGGGTCGACGTACTCCTCTGTGAGGCGGATGTAAGGGATGGCTTTCACAGTGACGGCTAAACTAAAGTCCAGACACTTGAGCAGGAAGTCTGTGCCCTGCTTCAGACCCGTGGTGACAGAGGCTTCACTCACTAAAGTCCACTGGTCAGCCATCCAGCGCTCAGGGCCGTACTGCAGGGTAGGCCCCGGGGCCAGGTACGCCTCAAGGAACGCCTGGACACACAGAATGCATTTATGACAAACAGACACACAAATGACAAACTAGAGCAACAATCTACAGAACATCATGCAAGATTCCCTCCTCACCTTTGGGCTCATGTTATTAATCAAGCAGAAGGAAAGGTGCTTCTGAATGCTTTCCATGCTGTGGCAGTGCTGCCTTCTGGTAGTACGGAGGTACTTCTGCAAGGCACGGGCCAGAGATGGGAACACAGCCAGAGCTGCTTCACGGACATCCATTATGTCAGAAGGAGTCGCCTGTTCATCCTCTTTCTTCATTCGGCGAACATGTGTAAAAGCCTCCTCCACAGCCACGACCAGCCTGTTAACACGAAGTGACAATTAGCATTCCATTTCTTCTAAGAGTCACCTTATACACAATGTGCAATTGGAATTTTATGTTAATTGATTCAATTACCTGAAGGAGGACATGTTATTTGTTTGGCCCTCACCTGGCTCTGCGCTTGCGTACTCTCCTCTCGTAGTCTGCCTCCTCATAGTAAAGCTCATTATGGGCGCTGTCATTGCGTTTGGAGGCAGCTGCGCCCATTGGCCGTGACTGATTGCCATTACCGGGCTGTGCTCCTGCAGCGTTACCCGGAGCTGTGCCAGAAGGACAGGACAAAGGCAAATTGGTCATATTGGCTCAATGTTGAGAGAGGGGTCTCTTGACCCCTCCACACCATGATTAATGACCTATGTCTCAATTTGTGGAGGGGCATGGGGTACATGAGACGTCAGTTATCACTTTTGTTAGTAGACTACAAATGATCACTGTCAGAAGCTGTTTAGAGATATCCCTCTGCCTTAAGTACAGTCTTTCTCTTAGAACAGCCAAGCCATTGTGAATATAATTGTGTTTGGATAAAGGCAAACACTATTATACCAATTATATGGTGAATACAGCCACGTCATTGTTTTTGAATGATATGGCTGCCTTCATCTCCTTTATACAGTGAGCATGGACCACTGCAATGAGACATGGTCATTTTTTACATATTTATGTATTCAGCACTTAATATGCACCAAATGTTAGCATTTTGGACAGAATAAAGCAAATCATCTTTAGTTATGAGCCTTTTAACTCTGAAGATCATGTGTTTATTTGGTCAAAACCATCAGCTCTGAATGGTTATAAATACATAGTGAAAAAGGTGGAGGTTGAAGAGAATTTAAAAGGCAACAGTGCAGACGGCTCTGCAGGAGGAAGAAGAGATGTGGCAGAATGTGAGAAACGAGTGCTGCTCTAATGAATTATTTAAGGATAGAAATTCCAAAGCCCTCTGAGGCCTTTGCACCACACTTTGATAGCGAGGGGGGTTGGGGGAGGGAGGTGCCATGAGGACATCATATCATGTCCTAAAACCCTGTGAACAGCACATATGTCTGGTGGCTCAGAGTGGACTGGTGACTGCTGTGAGTAGCATTTTAACTACAACACGGTGTGCACCATGTGTAACAGGCAATGCACCACAGGCCAAGCTAAGATGACTAGATCTGTGGTTTATGGACACTACTCATTATGGAGGGTGGTGCTCACTTCAACCATGCAATTTGCAAAGAATTGTGTCTATACTTACTCTCAAAAAGGTTTGTTCTTACGACACATGATAGAGCTGTTTATTAATAAATACACGAAATATTCAAACTGTATAGAAAAATAATCATTACAATTTTATACAAAATGACTTCTAAATCATGCTAAAAAAACTATAGTGGGATGGTATTATCTGATTACAAAGACTGACCATCCACGTTGTAGACCTTTAGTCCGGCTAAGTGCTTGGCTGAACGCTGCTTGGAGGCGGTGAGGAGGGCGGGGTTATGCACAGGAAAGTCTCTGTAGTAATACTCCAAAAGGGAAAGGGCTGCTCTCTGAATGCTGAAAGAGAAAACCATATGAACTTACTCCACCAAATTTCTTTCCGCAATCCGAACAACATTTGTGCCTCAAAGTGTTCCATAAATACTGGGAAAAGGGTTAATTTTGTATTATCTGTTAATCTAACAAGAACAATTTTAGATGTCTTAAATATCTCAAACAACCAGGATGTGAAACATACATAGGATTTAGATTCTAGAATATTGCCACAATGGCAAATGACCCAAGCAATGTGAGAAAACTGAGCGATTGGGTGTGCATAGAGCTCTGCACAGTCCCTATAGAGTCTGTAGGCAATGGATGCAATGAATGAGACAGCAAGATTGATGAGTGATTCAATTATTGCCCCTGCCTTTCTTCTCAGAGGGACATGAGCCTGCAATTACTTTTACTTCAGTGTGGCACAGTGTGGTAGCAGAAGCACAAATTGTGGTCTGTGTGCTTAGTCAAAACGGATCTACGTTATTTCATACATTTATGGTGTGCAGTAGTACCTGAGTTGGCCGATGTTGTAATAGCGAGTTTCTCCGTCAGTAGAACGGATCACACACACACTGTAACAGGGCTGAAGGTGCCGCAGCTCCAGTAAAACCACAGCCAGATAATGGACGAATAGCTGGGAGTCCACAAGAGACACCGCGAACTGGACAATACCATGATAGTCCTCATCCTGTGTGGAACAAATGGTCAAGTAATGCACTTGTCATATTAAACAGCTAATGCATAAGGAAATGTTTACTTAATTCATATCTTTTTGCTCTAAAATGCGAAAAACAGAGAAAAACGGCCTTCTTCATCTTACCTGAGCATCAAGAATCCGGACCCCATAGAAGAGCCAGTAGGACATAGTGAGCAGTAGAGTGAGTGTGGTGAGAAAGGCACGGTACACGTCCACTCGGGGAAGGCTGGCCCTGCCCGGTCGGAGGAACAGAGCCCAGATAGCCAGCAGGAGAATGAGGAGCTTGAATGAGATGGAGAGGAAAAGGCCCTCACAGGCGGATCCACACGCCTGCAGTTGGTCAGGCCATAACAGAGCGGGCAGCAGCAGAAACACTAAAGGTGTGGCTGCTACCAGTAAGCCCACGAACAGGCCCAGAGCCACGGGCAGATACCTCCGCAAATTCTGGGTGCGGTCCTGGATCTCCTTCCCCAAACCCACCACCTCCTCCTGGGACACGCTCAGCTCTGATGTCCCAGTCACAGCTGTCGTGGTCTCACCCCAATTGTCATCCTGGAACAGAAGCATTGAAAAATTACAGTTCAATGCATTAAATCTACGGTATA
This sequence comes from Chaenogobius annularis, assembly GCA_015082035.1. NCBI lineage: Eukaryota > Metazoa > Chordata > Actinopteri > Gobiiformes > Gobiidae > Chaenogobius > Chaenogobius annularis. The sequence continues at coordinate 142,796 of BJKM01000494.1, read as the reverse complement.
TATTGTTTTGACAATATAATTTTCCATTTTTACAGATAAAAATGTCCAGTGCCTCATAGAACAAACGTTATTTTGTGATTAAAAACAATGCTAATTTTTCCCATCAAACTGTTCATTCTTCATCATGTTTGAAGCTTGTGAGGATTGCTCATTATGTCAAGCCTTTAAAGTGACAGAGCATACGACAATAGCCCATAATCCACATGCTCATGGCTCATCTCTGCATATTAGAGTCATTTTTAATTCTTGCCACATGACAGGCTTTTTCTAACATTGAGAATAAACTGAAGAATAAATGACATCTGGTCCAAAGGGACATTTTTGTCTTTGTGGCTGTCATTAATACATGTCATTAGGCTTTATTTTCCCAGAAGCTTTTAGCGCGTTCACACGTGTGCGTTTGAATATAATTAAAAAGCCCAGTAGTGAATTTTGTTTAATATCAGAACCCAAATCCACACTTTTCAAACCTCAAAACAGAAAAAAACATTATTTGTGGTGAAATCTTAAGATCTAATTAGTGACCTACATTTACATTGTCTATTCCATTAGTGTTCACACCGAATGAATTTAGCCATGGCGAAAGAGGCAGTTGCAGATGAACGATCCCTAGTGGAGGAGGGGCTCGGAGAAAAGAGACTGATAGGTGGAGCTATGACATTAAGCTGTCTGGTTTACATAGCGCTCTGTCTAGTAAACTCCAGCAAATAAAAAATGTGGATCACTTTCTTTCCCCTTACAAATACATAAAGATCAAAAACATCAAGAAGATTCTATGAAGTAACTGCAGTCTCCACTTCTGTGAATGTGCCTTTCCACTGGGAATATAACATTATATCTTGGTACATGTGTGAAGGGAGAAACTGTATAGTCAGCTAAATATATTTCAGTGCTTCAGGCCCCAATGCGCGCACAAAGAAAAAACATATTTATGTCTTAAAGGAGACACATTATGCAACCTTAATTCCCTTTAAACATGTTATATTGGTTTTCATACATCATTGGCTTTGTCAAAATTGCATTTTGGGTGATTCATGTATGTTTGAGTAGTCCCTATTGTCCTGTGTTTGAGGCGGCATTTCACCTTTTCACGTTTAGAGTTGAACCAGCTGGTAACTACATCTGTGGACTGGCCCTGATATTAAAAACAGTTTGATTATCCGCTATCTCATGAAGCTGAGGTGAAAGAACACAAATAGTGAAGCAGACTGGAGCTGCAGCTTGCTTGGCACTGTTCTTATTTGGCAATGGATTACTGGAAAATGGCTGGGCACTTTTTCCATCACTAAACATCAATAATTAGCACACTTAAGGCTGCCAAATACAAAACATAATGCTAAGTGGAATTAACAATCTTGGTGCATGTAGCCTTTTCCCCAGAAATAAGTCTAAAATTATCACAATTTGGGGGATTTTTGCAAGAGAGCAGTGAATACATCATCTATGAAACAAACAAGTCTTTGGAGGTGCAAACATCTAAAGGAAACTGAAGCTACTGCCTTCTGGCACAAAGATTAACAAAGCACATGGCCGCTCTCAGTGACAGAACTGGCGCTCTTCCTCTGACTCACACTCACACTGGGACACAGGGCTGTCACCCAACACTCCCGCCTTATGTCATCGGCATGCGTGTAAACATGGAGGATTATTCATATCAGCTTTCCTCAAAGTGCAGTTTGTTAAGCTAATCTCACTTCGTGAAAATGTCTCTGTGACGTTGGCGTTAGAGTCGCTCCCAAAAGTCCCAGCTGGTTTGATTTGGAAATGGCAGTGGCGGTGGTAAATGTCGGCTCTTCAGTTCTACACTGTTTGAAATTATTTCACTGGGGGAGGGGCCATGCCATTACAATAGTAGATCAACTTACACTGGCCACAATGGACACCATGAGCTGACAATCACATGACAGTATGGAATGTGGTGGCCATGCCAAAAGGGAATGCCAGGAAGAGGAACAAAAAGGGACTGAAGAAATTAATGAAAGACTCACTGAAATCCCATTTCCACCCAGGTACACTCAAATAAATATGATCTAAACTATGCATATGATTTATAGATGACCCCGTTGATACATGAATGTTACAGTCAGAAAAAATGATATAATACATTTGATTACATATTATATTTTTCTATACCTCTATACACTACATAATATTGCATAAAAGCACTTCTTTTCTTTGTTCAAAGCCGTAAAAGTTCACTTTACTTTCCAACAGGTTTGATGCAGCTTCACACTCACTGTACATAATGTGCTCTATATAAATCCTGCAGTCCTTACAGTGGGTCAGGCGGTCAGTGAGCAGTCAGTAGTGAAAGTGACTTTATAAAGGTCATTATTAGGTCTTTAATTACCCCAGAAATACACAGCCACAGCCATAATTCTTGTGCAATATGGGTCTTTGTACCTGTGCGTCCTCTCCATGCTCAGCAGCTGGAGCCGGTTCTCCAGGCAGGGGCTCTCCGTTGTGGACAGGAGACTCCTGGGACGGAGTGTCAGGAGGGTTGATGACCACAGAGCGCTCTGAGCGACTGCTGTCTTTACTGCTACTGGCCTTGTGTCGTTCACGGCTCCGATCTCTGTAAAACATTGAATTACATTTAACATGGAGTTCAATCTAAATGGCCAAAGTGAATTGAAGCACAAGCAGCATTTTCATACCAGACTTTACACCACACTGTAAAAATATTGTGCAAACTAGTATATTTTTGTATGTTCTGGCTGAGCTTATGTCAAACCTGATGGAACCTGGATGAAAACTAAAGGTGTATATTTGCACAGATTAGGTATAAGGCCTGGACAGCTGGACATGGGTTGGAGCCAATGGATTGTGATGTTGTCTCTGTTTCCTGTCTTCATAACTATAGATTCTGGCCGCTTGTTTGATGTGTTTTTTTTACCATACAGCACAGGTCTGTATACATTTTTTGGGTAAAATATATTGATTTAAAGTCTGAAGTTTGGTTGATCACAGCCAGGACAGGGACGAGGTAATACTCACGTGTGTCGGTTGGACCTGCCAGAGCGGCTGGAGTAGCCCGAGTGAGTGGACTCAGTGTCCATGGCTCAGTGTCTGATTGGCCAGTGTAGAAGAGTGGGGAGCAGAGGGGCAGATAAAGGTGGGGTTCACTCCAACACTCAGGGAGAGGGGTGGGTTGCTATGGAGACAGACTTGAAGATGCAACAGCAACTAAGATGATCCACCACGAAAGCTTGTTTGGGACACACATTGACCTGAAACGCACAGATCGGGGAAGTGAGAACAATTCTAGTAAAAAACACATATTCAGCTCCAGTTTTCATTTACATATATTGATTGACAAATATTTACACCTAGCAGGGTTATCAATCATAATGGCCCGCTGAGTCCAGCAGCCCACAACAGTATCTATCCATCTACGTCATGCTCTTTTGATGCTTTGCCCTGAAACAGAAAGATCCCAGGTTCTAATGCATGCTGCCTAATGTATGTGTCTAAGTGCTTCCCCATGCATGACCGTCCATTCAGACCTTAATCTACTCTGTGTCTGTGTCCCAGCTGTTGCCCTGACAACCACCTGCCTGTCAACGGCCACGGGTGAGTCTCACTTAACAAACTGGGATAATCCTTAATTTACAACAGTATAATGTATGTTACAAAATATGTATTTAACATACAATTTTTAGTAAAGGCTGTGGCATATGTTCAGAAAGTTGAAAATATGACTGTGTATGTAGCTTTTAAAATGTCAACTTGCCACTAGTTTCACTTTAGAGTTATTTAATAATCAGGTAAACATATTTTGTATTACTGAAAACATAATTTAGAAACATGAATGACAGAAGACTGAAATTTAGGCAAAATATTAATTAGACTAAGGGTAATGAGTCTTATGACAGAAGACAGTCATCTTTCATCTCCAACCTATCACTGCAGCGTCCACCGTTACTGTGGTAACAGACGAGGCAGGGGGCCACATCAAGCAGCAATAATCAATCACCCCGCTGAGGGTAAATGTGTATTATATGCCTTTTTATAGGAGAGAGGGGCTAAGAGAACGGGCACAGAGAGCAAACAATACCTTTGGACTAAAATGGTTAAATTCAAAAAGCCTGTATTTGAATAAAAGCCGTTAACCCCCTGAGTGCTGATCTCTGGACGCGTGGCGGCAGTATGTGGGTTACAATCATACACTGAAGATGCACTGATCCACAAGATGAGCATGAAGGGCCATAGTGAACCAGGCCATGTGGAAAATCTGCACCACGGGGTAAAAAAAACTATCAATTACAAACCCGCGGATAGTTATGAATAAAGGATGCGGGGTAAGAGCTTGCGTCAGGGATGTGCCGTTTCCTCCTTTAGTCAGAAAGATTCAGCTGGCCCCTTTGATGGGACAGAGAGAGGTCGGCCTGTACTGTACGAGCGAGGCAGCGTCACTGGGAAGCATTCTGGTCGGCTGCACCTCGAAGGGAGTCACGAGAGCAGAAAGTGACACTAATGTAAAACAAACTCTGATTAGTGTGTTTGTTTAGCGCATTGAGCCGGACGCACAGTGGGAGCTGTGAGGGGCACAGACTCAGGGGTAAAGGCCACGTGGAAGTGTATATTCCTATGAGGAAGGCTGCTCCAAAACATGTTTCTAAGGATGCACTTGGAAAATGTATTGTTATTACAGTATTTTTGCAAACTGCACATGATTGTATCGTGTTTGTAACAAGAGCATTAAATCAAAAGACACAAATTGTAGACTGACCCAGATTTGGTGTTTGAGCGAGGAGCTTGTGTTTGTTGTATTCATCATGTTTTAGAATTTTGTCATAGTTTCAGATTGAGGGCCAATTAAATCCACAAATGACAACACATTTCTTATACTAAAGCTATTAATCATCTTGGTTCTTTTTTTGGTGACACAAAATACATTAAACTTTTTTTTTATATATATATATATATATATTAATATATAGTTTGCTAATGAATATAAATCTGTATTTTGACAAATAAAAGGCAAATGGAATTCTGACTCGCCCTCTACCTAAATACTAAACTATTGACAATTCTGATGTTGAACTATAAGGTTGTTGCAATAGTGAACAGCCCAACACTGAGCAGCTCGAGCCTGTAGGGCTGAAAAAGGAGGCTCCAAAAGGCCGCCTCACAGCCTTGTGTCGAGCACATGGCGAGGGCCTGGTCTATGACATCTGCGACTTCGCCGCAGTAGCTCTGTCTTCCTCTGCCTGCACTGGACATACCCTTGATGTACCATGTGATAATCTGCCTGTTACAACAACTATCACTTGTTCCTGTATACATTTTTCCGTGAACACCACAGCGTACAATGCACAGAATTGTGAAAGCCAACCCAGTTTTAAAATACCAAATTAATTAAAAGGAGCAGAGAGAGTAAGACAATCCTGTAAGCCTATAGTAAAACCTCTGTTAATTCGAAGAGTGAACGTCTTTGTGCTGGGGATATTTATAGTGATAGCCATCTCCAATCCCTCCCTGGACTACAGATAACCCAGAGGAACAGCTGCTGATTAACATATTATTGTATACTGCCCTCTCAGATCACACAAACTGCAGGCCAACAAACATTCCACATACAATGCCCTACATTTGCTTCATTTCAAAGACCTTCGCAACACATTTGGGCATTTTAATCTTAAATTCCTCAATCACCATTAGTTGCAAATGGCACTTGTGACGCCACAATGTTAAACTTCAATACCACTTTTTACACATAGGTAATTATTTTAAAAAATTTGACCTTTAGGAGCCGGTTGAGGGTCTTTGTCACGCCCCCCTCCATGCCCTCTCGCTCACACTCTACCTGCACTTTAACACAAGAGGCAGTAAAAGGAGAAAGTTAAGACCTGACACACAGCTCAGGAATGCAAACTTAAACCGCCTCGTTCGCTCAACTGAACTAAAAAAGAGCAGACTGCACGTGGTGAGGTATTGCAAACGATCAAATCTATCACAGGCAAACTACTAAGGCAAAATACATAAATAAATGCCCTTCTATATTCAATTAATTATGCTATTAATAGTTTGTTCAATGCGGTCTGGATTGGCAGTTTATGGTCGAGCTCCAACTCTTTACTTTGAAAATCTGACAGAATAAACATAATTCATTCATTGCTTATAATTTCTTCTAGATTCAGTCAATAATTTACTGAGAGGGGGCTTCTGTGGTACAATGGGAATCTCAACAAATGCAAAACACAAAGCCTTTGCATGATCCTTGTTTTATTCCGGTTGCGATTAGGGATGTCCAAAGTATTCGGTTAATCCATAACCATGATAATTCAGGCCAGAAAATCATCATAAGAACCAAAAAAATAAAATAAAAATCGTGAAAATTTTAGAAGCTAAATTAAGTATATTTTTTCAATATTAAGCCCAAAAACTTTACGTAAATGTAAATAACTTTTTTATCCGGCTGTTTTGTTTTTGTCACATTTAACTTTATTTTGTCTTTTAGAAAGTTACATTTCGTAAAGCCGGTCACAAACTTGAGGAACAGAAACATGTAACATTTACATTTCACCGTTGTTTGGTCACAATCTCAATAATCATGAAATAATCTTTAAATCGTGATGTTTTTTTCTCCCAATAATCGTAACAGTAAAATGTTATATCGTGGCATCCATAGCAGCGACGTGCATATATAGTTTCATTTTGCGGACATTTCAAGAGCTTTGTCAAAATATATAATGCACAAATTAGAAAACACTCTTGAATGCCTAAAATGTCAATGATTTCTACTCTGTCCTGCATAGATCCGTCCTTCCAGCCTTCTCTGCCAAGACCTATCAGCGCTCTTAAATAATCTAGTACCCCACAGTGGCCCTTTGAGACGATGGGCTTTTCCATTCATTCACATAACGCCCATCCATCCAGCTGTGTGCGCTGTATCCTCCAGGCAGCTGGTGATGATAGCGATACGCACCACCAAACCGAGAGGGAAAAGGGCAGCTTAAGCCTATTTTTTTTTTTTTTTTTAAAAGCAACTGGCTCCGCAAAAGTGACTGTAGAAAACACTATCCCTGGCGCAGTGGTCTCAGTTACAATGGATCCACTTTCATCCCGAAGCAATGAGATCACTGCTTTACTATAACCAGGGCAATGTATTTAAATTCAACATGAAATGCCTGATTGTAGGCTACTCTGTAAACGTAAACATGCAAATAATGACCCAAAGCAAAATCAAGGAATAGAGCTACACGCATGGATCTAAAGAACAGCCTTTTTGCTCAGTGGAACCAATGAAGTTCATCGTTAATTCTAGTGGGGTGTTGTACCTCAGGAAGCCTCATGCTGAATTGATAAAAGAAAATAACAGAAAATGAGTCCACCTACCGTATTTCTGCTTCACATGTGTGCCCCCATGTTTGTATCCTGTCCCGGTGCAGGGGGGGAATGTGTGTCGCCAAACGCTGCGCTTTTTTCCCGCTGTGAAGGGCGTCTCTTCTCCGGCAGCAGACGAGAGGCAGCTCCTTCAGACGAGCCTGGCCATTGTGGCGAGAACCGGAGGCAGGAGCGAGGTGGCAGCACTGACCGCTGGAGGTCGCTGTTTACGGCGTGCGGAAATAAAACTAGACATTTTGCCAATTTATTCATCAATGTGGGTTAAAAGTGCGCCTGGATTTGTGATAATAGCAGGACTGTTTATAATTATTTATTCATCTAGATAGTTCGTTAGTTCGGTTTTTTTGTTTGTTTAATAAATAAATAAATCTTAATACGAAAAAAACAAACATTTAGAGGGCATTTGGACTGGCGTATTAATCTTGTTAAGCCTATTCTCCTTAATTTAAAAAGGTAATTTGCTTCACCCACAAAATAATTTAGAGCACCATAAACCCACACGTGCGCACACACGCACACACACGCACACACGCACACGCACACACACACACACACACACACACACACACACACACACACACACACACACACACACACACTTTCTCTTCCCAAATCTGGATTCAGATGATGAGCATACAGCATCTTTTATACCGGAAGTGCAGCGCAGAGTGCACAAAGGCCTGTCCTCCTGCTGCAGGAGTGGACATGAACAATACCAAAGGCCCCTGGAGCCACATTACGCCACAGAGGCACACACAAAGAGAACAGAGAGTGACTAATGGAGAGAAGTGAAGAGACTCCACATCCTGAGCTCATAAAACACACAACCTCTGGCCATGAGTACATGTAAGGCAGCCAGAAGCCCCAGCTGCAACATAATGGACCATAGACCTGTGTTTTAGGATTGGTTTTAATGCTGTTATAACTTAATAAATAGACGTACAATATATTAACAATAATTTTAAATAAACAAGTGAAATAAGGGAGACATGGGTTTGTTGTCACACTTTATACTCAAGAGAACATTCTTCATCATCAGTACATCACACACATATTTCATATTTGAAATGAAAGCATGAAGGCTTGGTTCAAAATAAGAAAAACAAAAAGCATTTTCTTTAAAAAATATTCAAAAATATTCTGTAACTTTTTGTCTTTTGAGAAAACGTATTTCATCATCACATGATGTGTTCCACATGATGTGAGCCACAGCCAGGGACAAACAGAGACTACAGCGCATCGTGCGATCTGCAGAGAAGGTGATCGGCTGCAGACTTCCATCTCTGCAGGACCTGTACGTCTCCAGGGCTCTGGGACGAGCAGGTCGGATCACAGCTGACCCTTCTCACCCTGGACTTGGACTATTTGAACCACTCCCCTCAGGCAGGAGGCTACGGTCCATCCGGACCAGAACCTCCCGCTACAAGAACAGTTTCTTTCCCTCTGCCGTTGGACTCATGAACACTTCTTAAACACCTGCAATTTTAACTACAATTTAATCAATCACTCACTGCTCTGTCACGTTTTGCACTACATCTGTAAATTTAACTGTATATTTTGTGCACCTAGTAAATTTATTTTAATATGATAGTACATTTAAATTGTTTTCTTTAATGCATGCCCTTTTTGATTTCATATATGTTGTTGTTTTTATAATTGTTCATTGTTTTATGTTGCACCGAATCACAAAAGCAAGTTCCTAGCCTGTGAATTTTGTTCATTGACAATGGCAATAAACCTTTTCTGATTCTGATTCTAATGAATTACTTCATATTGAGCTGCAAAATGGGATACATCTTTTGAAGTTTGAGCTGCAACTCATTGCTTTAACTTGAAAGCTAAAAGATTCAATGCCCTGAGCATTGCTTTTAACTGAATATTAATATTATATTCTTTTTTAGGATTATAATAGGCCTAACCTACAGGCTTTTACAACAAAAATTACACAGGCCTATATAAAAAAGGCAAATTGTTTTCTCATTTAAGTGTTTTTGTTTTTGTGTGATTAGAACAATATTTGGGGTGAATAAAGAGGCTGTTTATTTTACTGTTTGATAACAACGTCATGTCACAACACCTCTTGGTGTGGCTACAGAAAGCTATGTGACAACCAACCCCGGTTTCCCCAACATAAAAAAAAAGTGCAGACAAATAATATTCCAGAATGTATAAACTGCATTGCTTAGAAAACCACTGGGTTCAACGTGACCTTTTTAAAGGCCATGTTTTTAAATGATTCGTCCTTCTATGTGTCCAAAAGTCAGGTCCAGCAGGTGGCTGAGGTAGCAGATGTAACGAATGGCCAGTCTGAGTATCTCTATCTTGGAGAGTTTCTTATCTGGAGGCAGGACGGGGAGCAGCTTTCTGAGCTCAGCGAAGACCACGTTGAAAGCCTCCACACGGACACGCTCCCTGGTCGCGTGCGCACAGAGGTATTTGGGGGTGGCGCGCCTCCTCCGCCTCCGGTCCTCCCTGGTCTGACTGGGCATGCGTCCTCCCTGGACCATCGGCGAGGCTGTCTCAGTCCATAACAAGGTCTCGTCCGATGTCAGCATCATCTTGTTGTCTACAGACGTAAACAGATGGATCTGTTTAATTTCATCTTTAGGTCATCCACGAAAGACAGAACAATTCATAAACATGTCAAGATTTGGCCCTCAATTTGGGATGTGGTCCCCCGTACAGTGACTATAAGGGTGCGGTTGTGCTGGCCTCTAGTGGTGGAAAAATACCTTTTACTCACTGGCGCTGTCCGACGTGCTGAACGTAACACAGGGTATGTTACACGATAATATATATTTCATCCCAATAGGCAAATATTTTGTTACAATTTCTCATTATGCTTTGAAGTTTAGTAAAACATTATAGAAAAGCTCGTGGGCTTTCATTACCTATGAAAGCGATTGATAGATTGATTCATTCATTTTCTACCGCTTGTTCCCGTTATGGATCACGAGTGACTGGAGCCTATCCAAGTAACTTTGGGCCGATAAAGGCGATAGAAAATAATCACAAACAGCTAAACGGCAAAAAGTCAGTGAAAGAGAAAATACGAACAAACAAGCAAACAAATAAACAAACTTGCCTTCCCGTAAGATTTAGGTGAGTCGAGAAAATCTCAAGACCAATTCGTGCTCACAATATGTAAGTTGTCCCTCGACTCGAAGCTGTAGCCTACTTTCCTCACGCGGTCTTGAAGGATTGCAGATAGTTTTAAGGTATAATATTCACCGTACACTTCTTCTCAATCTTAGTGAAAGAGTCAAGTCTGATCCGTTCACGCGGCCCCGCCTACACAGCTGTGCGTAAACCCCCCGTCTTTGTACGAAAACCACAGCCATATGAGGATGTCCGTGCGCTGCTTTATTCGTTTAAAACACTTTTAAAATAAATATATATATTTGTACATACAGTTAATGAAAATTATACGACTTTATTTTATTGCTGCCTGATATCACACGTGATCCATGTTTTAAAACAGTAAATACATTGTGTTTTAGTGGAGGTAATATAATTCTAAACTTCCTTTAGATGTATACCTTTGGGAAGGACACTTTTCAACCAAATTGAATCTGTGCACAATATAAAAACTGATTTGAAATATGAACTACACTACATCGCATGGCAGTTAACTCATTTGGGGTTAATTTGGGCTGATATTTTGTAGCTATATAGCATCAACCATTTTGACCTCTCAAAAAGACCTGTTTAGAGGTGCAGCTGTAAAATGTATATATCTATCTATCTATCCCATATATATGAATTTTCATGTACTGCATCCTTTATGTCCTCCCCCATTATTCAGCTCAGTCTGAACACCATCTGTCTAAAGGCCACAGACTGGCATCTGCACATCCGGCTCATATTATACATGCACCACTCTATAGGAGCATTGACTGCATGACAAATCTATTCAATTTATTTCTTTAATGAGTGAGGGATTTGAAAAGCTTTGAAAATGATTGCACAATTGATTTTTCATAAAGTTTCTCAATAGTGACTAAACAAACCAGAAAGGTTTGAGGAGTTCACTGAGCTGTTCACTTACACAACAGAATGCAGATTATTTAATAATATGAACGCAATGTATATATAATTTATTGCAGCACTTGAGGACAATATTTTTTTGGGGGAAAAGTCCTTGAAAGTTATTTATTGACAGGACAGTACAGAGTGAAAAGGGGGATGAGAGAGAAGACGGGAATCAACCTAACGACACTGCGGCCGGCTGCACTTGTAGCCCGGCATACGTGTGCTGACTGGTGATGTCCAAAATAATCTGCTATGGTTTGTTAATTTCAGTCCAATGCATATTTGTGCAACAGGACAGTCTAAGAACACATGATAATGATGTGTCTCCTGGCAACCACAATTTCTCCAACACTTAACATGTCCCTGTGAATATTGAGCACATTGATATGGTGTTATGAAAAAACATGTCATTCTTTCCAGACATGCGACTCTGTGGTCCTCCATTGTGAAGTACACACATTTTCTCATTCTTTGTCCATCAAAACATAATTACTCTCTCTTTCCCATTTTATTTTAATGTATTTAGTAGATTGGTGGCCCAGATTATTAATGCATTTATATAATTTATATATTATTCAGTTAGGAGGTTTTAATGGTCATTGCTTTGGTTTATTTCTTGATTATAACAACTTCTTATTTGTAAATACCTATAAAAGTACTGTTTCCTTCAACATAGCAAAGCTTTCTCCAGATGACTCAGTTGTTTGTCATCTGCCAGTATTCATATTCATATTCTGGATCACACCAGGACAGCGTGTTAGGGTTGAGGTTGGGGTAAGGTAAACCCCAGCCTCTTTTGTCTTTAGATAATTGTCGGGTTTAGCACAAGGTTTTTTGCCATGCCATATTAATCTAGAGATTGTTTTATTCCATTCATCAAACAGCCTGTTGGGCTGAGAGGCCTGTTTTTGACATCGCCATCCCACTTGATTTAAGAACTATGTATTTTGGACTCAAAAGCCCTACAGTGGTCACAATAAATGGATACCTCTGGAACATTCCCCTACAGGACACAAACTGATCACACGATTGAGAACTGGACTAATATTATAACTGACATGAAAATAGAAAAAAAAAAAATAGGTTCTGACTTAATTTGGAAATGAACCTATTTGATAGACTTGATGGGATTGTGATTTTACTTCTTTAGATGTTCTGTGTTTTCTTCAGTATTTTCAGCATTTTGTTTTCACACTTTAGTTTTCTTCTTTGTTCTGCGTTTTAGATATGTTTTTGTTGTTTTTATAAAACACATTGAGCCGAACCTATAAAAAAATGTGACCAATAAAAGGGTCTAATTAAAAGTTAATGATTATTAATTTATCAATCTAATAGTCCTACATAAAATAACTATAGGTCTACATGAAGCACGCCAGATGCTCGGTTGTCTGTGAGGTTATGATCTGTCAAAAGTATCCAAGAGTATCCAAAATGAACTTTTAATTACAAGAGTCCAAGTAGGCTATAAAGTCATGATCCAGAATAGTAATGATAATAACTTTACCCAGATTCCATTCATAATTCATTGCATCTGTTGCAGAGGCTGTGGACCCTCTGGACCTGGAGGACTGGCCAGCTTTCTTCTCCTCAGATGAGGACGACTAGTGAGTTGGAGGTATGTGCTCCTCTTGTTCCTCTGTGTCGCTGCCCTGCGTTTGCAGAAGAAGAGGAAGAAGAGAGTGAAAAAGAGTACTTACCTTGGTTCCTGCAGAGCTTCTACACTTCTGGCTGTGAAGAAGCTCCACCTGGATCCAGAGGCACATCCCCTTACCTCCGCCCCTCAGGAGCCAGCAGAGAGCCCTTCATTGGCCCTCGGAGCCATCTTGGAGGAGCCTTAGTCTGGTCACCTCTGTGCCCTCCTCACCTCCTGCTCCCTCTTTATCTTCGGCCCTGGACCCTTAGCGCCACAGGTATGAAGATGAAGAGGAGCCAAGCTCCAAGCGACCGCTCCTCGTCCCTTTTCGGGAGGTACTGAGTCTGAGACTCAAAGCTCGGCCGCTCAATTCAGTGACAGTTACCTCCTTCCACCATGCCTTTTCAGCTCATGCAAATAGTTTTTCCATTTAGGATTCTAGTTTCAGTAGTAAATCTTTATCAATATAAAACAATTAAGCAAGGAATACTATGTAAGATTTCCTAAAACATAAAAACCTTGAAATAGGTACTTTTCTCAAGTAAAGCAATATTTTATATGAAATGTGAGTACTTAAGTTTTATATAGTAGCTATGTGTTTGTGTTTAACAAAAAATATTAATAAGCAGGAATATAATAGGGTTTCATAAAAATTTTAGAAACATTAATGCCAGAAACATAAAGATTTCTCTCTGACTAAATTCTAATTCATTCATTTTCTACCGCTTGTTCCCGTTAGGGGTCGTGGGTAACTGGAGCCTATCCCAGTGCCTTTGGGCCTTGGGCAGGGTACACCCTGGACAGTGGCCAACTTGTCGCAGGGTAAAATTCTAATTGTTTAACTAAATTTAATGATACAGTTTTTACAGAATCACTCCTGCATAGCACACCATTTTCTCTGGGTACAGAAGGGTCAGAGGTCAAACTTTCACAGACAAAAATATACACTTTACACAAATTCTACAGGATACAACACTCCTTGCTCAGGCTTTAGCGATGGAACAGACAAGCAAGATCCTGTTCCTTTTAAAGGCAACTCAAAAAGGTACAAATATGGACCCACCTCTGCAAAAAGCAGTGATCTGGATTGTTCACTAACTCAGGGGTCAGTGTGACAGTCCCTGCTTTGGTTTAAGTTGTTTTGTTCGAGAAATTGTACATACTGTCATATGTTTTTATGTCCTTTTCCTCTGTAAACAGTCTTGTTTGGAGACTGTACATACATTGTGACTTTTTCTGGACTGAATTATACAGTAAAAGCAGAGCTCTGGGATTGTTCACTAACTCTCCAGTCGTTGGGACATTCCCCTCTTCTCCTGTTTAGCTTGTATTTTTATTGTAAGTCATGTTCACACAATATAAGCATTTAACTTGTAACTCTCGTTTTTGGTTTAATAAAAAACAAGTGCACATAACACCTTTGCACATCGCACCGTCACTGTTGCCATGGTGCACAGGTTTGGAGGGGCCAAAGCTGCGGTACAACCCCCAGCCTCACCTTAAAGTCCTTAAAGTTACAGGTAAAACCTACTGTGTGCCCGTGTGAAGGACAGAGACTGAGACAAGCATTCAAGGACAAACATGAATATGGTCTCTTTTTCCACATTTTTTGGTCATTTAAAATGTTTTATAGAATATTGAAGAGATGTTTCCTGGTCTGTGGGGCAACAGGAAGTTACAAAAATATACTTCTGGTGCAGGTAATTAACTGCTAATGCAAAATTACATCCAAAGTGGAATTTCTCTAGTTCTACAAAAAAAAAAAAGAAAAGAAGCATGTCCCGAGTGATCCACCAGAGAGAGTCCTGAGTTTAACATTTAACCTTCAGGCTTTAGGCTCCAAAATGGGACCAAACTAGGAATGGAACAGGATCCAACTAAGTCTACATCAGAACTAAACTGGGCTCAAACCAGGACCAAACCAAGAGTGAACAAAGAGAGAAGGCTGGTCATTTTCTAAAGTCCGAATGTTTGAATGATTTGCGTTGTAGTTTTGTACTGTGTAGTGTGTAAAATACAAAAGAATAGATATGATGAAGAGGAAATTGAATCCTGAGACCAGCATCACCCAATCATCCAGGTCCAAGGGAAGAAAACAAAACTCTTCCCTCGACACAAGTGACGTCATCCTGTACTAATGATGAGTTCATGTGTCCCTTTCCCCAATAGGAAAGAATTTTTTTCTCCAGGAGCGTTCAAACGCATTCAAACAAATCTGTACAGTGCAGCCGAAAAGTATTCCCACTTTTCCCCATTCTGTTATGGTACAGCCCAAAATGATTCAATTCATCACTTGTGAAAGAAGGTTGTTTGAATTCTTTGCAAATTTATTAACAATGAAAAAAACTAAAAAAGCCCTTGTACTTAAGAATTCACATTCTTGTCTCAAAACTTTGTTGAAGCAGCTTTGGTACTAATTACAGCCTCAAGTTTTTTGGAGTATATTGCTACAAGCTTGACACACCTATTTATGGGCAGTTTCTCCCATTCTCTGCAAAACCTCTCAAGCTCCATCAGGTTAGATGGTGAGTGTTAGTTCACAGCCATTTTCAGATCCCTCCAAAGATGTAGAACAAAGTTACATATATATTTCAGGCAGAAAAGGTTACAAATATATATATCAGGGGTCAAGTATAACACATCACTGTAAATTATGTACCCTATCCATACTTTTTGAAAGTGTAGCAGCTGGAAAGCAGGAAGACTATTGTGAGTTTATCCTGTGATTAAAGTACAAAATAGTGTGCAGCTGGTTTCCCAGTACAACATAACACAGCCATACAAGCTCACAAAGAGAAATGTCTTCCAGATTTGAGCACAGAAGTCAGAGTGAGCGGATTGACTTGTGATTGACAGCACCTGTGTGAGTGAGCCAGAGCCAATAGGATGGCATTATAAAAGCAATGGCTGAACTGGGCCTAGAATGAGCTGCTTCTTGAGAGTTGTTGCTGTTGACTTTGAAATGGGTGAGCTTACGTTTGGGTAACATTATTTTAACATCATGCTCAAGTTTTGTTGATCTGCCTGTCTAACGTTAGTGTTTTTGACTTGCAGCAAGCAGAGTACTGATTGTGTACGCTCACCAGAGCTCTGGATCATTCAGTGCTGCTGCCAAAGATGCTGCAGTGGAGGTTTTGAAGTCCCAAGGTTGCACAGTGGAAGTGTCCGATTTATATGACATGAAGTTCAAAGCCACTGCTACTGCTGAAGACATCACTGGTGCGTAGGACTTTCCCACCAGCTTGAAAAGTAGATTCTGAACGCCCTCTTGCACCTTTTTTGTGAATGTTTCACTTTTGCAGGTGAGGTGAAGAATCCCGAACACTTCCTGTATGCAGAGGAGACTAGACTGGCATGGGAGGAAGGCCGGCTGTGTGCGGATCTCACAGAGGAACAGCGCAAAGTCAAAGAAGCAGATCTCATCATATTTCAGGTGAGCTATGGAAGCTATTTTAAAGCGTAGCGCACTCAAAATGACAAACTTGCTTGTGTATTTCAGTTCCCCATGTACTGGTTCTCTGTGCCTGCCATCCTGAAAGGCTGGTTTGACCGGGTGCTCACCCTGGGCTTTGCCTACACACAAGAGAAGCGCTATAGCCAGGGGATCTTTGAGGTACGTTAGCATTATCACAGGGCGCCTACAGCGTCAAGGTTAAAACTGGGTGAAACCCACCTCAGACTGATCACTGCTGGAAGGGATTTTTTTTTGATTGTTCCTGAACTTGATGCTTTCAAATTTCAACGTGCACCAAAACGAAGGAACACTATTAGTAGTAGCTACTAAATTAGAACAATCTGTCTTTTGAATATTCTCTCCAGAAAAAGAAGGCCCTGCTCTCCTTCACCACAGGATCACAGGAGACTATGTTTTAGTCCAAATGGTATCAATGGAGACATGAATGTCACCCTGTGGCCATTACAAGTAGGTGCATAGTCCTTTGACAATTAAAAACAAATCACTTCTAATCTCAATTGCTTTTTTTTTTTTCCCCAGAATGGAATCCTTCATTACTGTGGCTTCCAGGTCTTGGCCCCTCAGATCTTCTGGGCCCCAGCGGTGGCCCCTCCAGAGAGCCGCAGCTCTATGCTGGAGTCCTGGCGCGTCCGCATGCAGGGTCTCCTGAAAGAGCAGCCCCTCTCATTCACCCCCATGTGTTGCTTCGACAGTGAGAAGGGCTTCCAGCTCAAACCAGAGGCAGTGCAGAAACATGCCAATGAAGACTTTGGCCTGACTGTGGGCATCCATTTAGGAAAACCACTGCCCCCGAACAACCAGATGAAGGCTGGGGCCAATGGATGTAATGGCTCAACTTGTATTTAATAAAAAATCTCTAAATTCTTCATGCTCTTCTGCAGTGTTGTCTTGCACCACATTAAGCATGACTAGATTCTACAGTTGAACATCAAACCCATTTTAGAAACTGCTGCTGAGTCAGTGATCAGGGCATAGCCTGAAGCTTAAAATGACAGTTATGGAGAAAAGTGGCAAGGTAGCTGAGTGGTTTTAAAATGTCCCAGTCATTTGAACACTGCGGTTAACGTAATCTTGGTCAAACTTTTGCGCTGGTGTGGTGTCTTGTAAACCAATGCAACTATACAGGTTTAGAGGCTGAAGTAATCTTGCACTGTTCCCAGAGAAGTGGCTTTTGATAAGGTATGGCGGAAATGAGATGGGTGAAGGCAGGCTCACTTAAGGAAATGTCCTGTACTCTGTCCCAAGCTCAGTGAATGTTCTGCAGCTGAAGTTTCACAAGGTCACCAAGTGTTATTGAGACATGTCCAGCTCCAAAATCACCTTTCTGCTTTCCCTTAACTTGCTGTCAAAAGCAATATTTTAGAATGGAATTACATTCGTACCCAAGGCTGATAACACTCCCAACAGAATGTCTTTTCCAATTTACAGTGAGCATGGATTAGACCTACTGTAAAACATATATTAGCTATTTATTCTATGTTGTGCAACAGCACCTGAAGCCTTAAAGAAGCCTGTTATTTTGGTCATATGTCAGCGGAGATGCATAGGTTATTCAAATGTGGTCTACTAAGCAAAATGAACTACATTTGATATGCTTGTCCCTGCTGTTTCCCTGTCGAACGAATAAATCTTAAAAGGGGCTAAAGAAAGGACAGCAGACCATGAGTAGATGCCAACAAACCTACATGACA
The DNA here is from genome assembly GCA_015082035.1 of Chaenogobius annularis. Classification (NCBI taxonomy): domain Eukaryota; kingdom Metazoa; phylum Chordata; class Actinopteri; order Gobiiformes; family Gobiidae; genus Chaenogobius; species Chaenogobius annularis. The sequence goes on along the minus strand of BJKM01000494.1, from coordinate 124,615 downwards.
ATCAGACAAAACGTCGGTGCTCCTGATAGAGCTTGTGAAACAGTATTGTGTAGGTCTAATATATGTTGATTCAAATCCACAGTCACCTGAAGTAAAAGGCCCAGAAAGGCTTCAGGGCAGTGGGACAGGGGTGTCCGGGACAGGCGTGGCCAGCACATGAGACATTGTGTCGCACGTCAGGAAAGGGCCATTGTGCAATTATCTGTGACCAGATCTACAGTTTGTGCACCAATAAAGCGTAGAAACATCACCGGATTAACTGGGCCCCTGGCCAGTTGGGCCTCAACATTACATAATAAATGGTTACTGCTTAAAATGTGGACATTTTTGTGAAGTATACATATTTATTGTATAGTAATTTTTAAATTGTTTCTTAATGCATGCCCTTTTTTGATTGAATATATGTTTTTTATTATTACTCAGTGTTTTATGTTGCACCTTAAGGCCGAGACAAGTTCCTATGTTTGTGAATTTTGTTCATTGACAATGGCAATTAACTCTTTCTGATTCTGATTCTGATTCTGATTCTGAAGAAAACAGGTGGAATTTCCTTTACTTTAGTGGGTTTCAGGTCTGTTTTTTAATAGTTGGCCTAGTTATAATAACCCTTACCCTTTATGTGCACACGTTCAAAATGATATGTTAACTATTTTCCTTTCACCTTTATGCCTTGAACATAGCCTTTTGATTTAATAAGATATATCAAATAAGGTAAATAAACTGCACTGCACTTAGAATCTCTGTGATTCTTTTTTTAGCCCATAGTTTGAGAGTCACTGCTTTTTAAAAACTTTCACACTTGTATAATTCTCCTGGCACTGCTGTTTTTCCAATGTGGAAGAAAGTGTCGGACTTCACGGAGGGTCGGTTACCATCTAACCTGCCCAAGTCACCAGGCTGTGTCTGCTGGGGACAAGAGCCTTATCTGAGCAAACCTGAGTTCAGTGATAAATAGTGGACTGGTGATATGCACCCAGGGGTAGACTTAACTCATTACAAATGCTCACATTAGGCTACTTTATATGAGTAATTGTACATTTTTGAGTAGAATTTGAAACGTGTACTTGTAATTGAGTGTAATTTCAGCCATGGCCATGAAATTGTAATTACATTTAAAAATTGAGACAAAATAAATACATACAGTAAAATAAGTATGTATAGAAAGTTTTTGAAACATCGGAAAGTTTGTTTTTGCTCTGCAACAGTCCTAATTTTTCATCACTCTAAAAAACTTTAAAAATGAATATTCAATAAGCTCTGGCCGTGGCAATGTATATAATCAACCACAAGATGGCTCAATTGACCCTTTTTAAAATCACTGCTTCTCTTAAGTCTATAAGGAGGTCTGTGAGCTGATAGGCTGTGCGTTTGTGTTTCATGTCCAAACTTGCCAGAACATAAACGCAGACCGGTGTAACCCACAGATCAAAACGCATTAAAACACATGATCCTGTTGGCGAGCGCCGCCTTGGGCCAAAGCAGACAATAAAAACTTCATGCAGTTCTCTAATAATGTGGTCATGGTGTGAACAACAGGAAAGCCACAAAACCAAACAGGCACAACATTCCTTTACTAATCTTACACTTCGATACGTTATCTTTTTCATATCTCTTGACTCGAGATGTCCAAAGTGTGTGTGGAATTCTTAATGTGCCAGATGCTCCCTAATGTACAGCAGTTGTTCATTAGCTCCCTTCTAGTCCAAGAGATGTCCAAATTGATTATGACCGCAGTGTGCCAGCTCAGCTCATGTATGACTTTGATGCCCAGTGACTGCTCCTCCTTTCTCTCTTTTCTTTTACAGGGCAGTGTTCGTGAGTGGGCCCAATCTCAGACAATGGTTTCTAACTGTTGGAAAGTACAAAGGGAAAACAGAGCTGGACAAGCAGTAAGAGAAGAGCGCTCTGCAGAACCTCCTTCATGTGGTTAGGAAACATCAGAATCAGAATAAGAATCAGAATCAGAATCAGAATCAGAATGTGAAGAGGTTTATTGCCATTGTCAATGACCAAAATTCACAAACATAGGAACTTGTTTCGGCATTAAGGTGCAACAAACAACGATGAACAATAATAAAAACAGCATATATGAAATCAAAAGGACGTGCATTAAAGAAAACAATTGAAATTTTCTATAGTACAAAATAAAAGTAGGCTTACTATGCACACAATAATTTACAGTCAAATTTACAGACGTAGTCCAGAAGTAACAGTGCAGTGAGTGATTGATTGAATTGTAGTTAAAGTGGCTGGTGTCTTCTCAATGAGGGAGCTCGCAATGTGGGAGTCCACGGTGGTGATGGGGGAATCTGTCATGGTGAAGGGGGGCTGGGGAGCTGTGACTTTCCTGAAGTCCACGATCATCTCCACTGTCTTCTGGTTGTTACCGCTGCACCAGGACACCAGCCGGTCCACCTCCCTCCTGTGAACAGACTCATCCCCGTCCGAGATGAGCCCAATGTGGGTGGTGTTGTCCGCAAACTTGATCAGTTTTAGAGTCGTGGCTGGAGGTGCAGCAATTTGTGTACAGGGAGAAGAGCAGAGGGGAAAGTACACAGTCCTGTGGAGGTCCTGTGCTGATTGTCCGAGTGTCTGAGACATTCTTCCCCAGTCGCACGCACTGCCTCCGATCCGTCAGGAAGTCGGTGATCCACCTGCAGGTGGAGTCAGGCACCTTGAGCTGGGGGAGCTTGTCCTGGAGCAGAGCAGGGAGGATGGTGTTAAATGCAGAGGTGAAGTCCACAAACAGGATTCTGGCATAGGTTCCCGGGGAGTCCAGATGCTGCAAGATGAAGTGAAGTGCCAGGTTGATGGCGTCGTCTGGTGAACTGCAGGGGGTCCAGCAGGGAGGAGGTGAAGGACTTGAGGTGGGGCAAGACCAGGCGTTCAAATGATATAATGACTACAGAAGTCAGTGCCACAGGCCTGTAGTCATTAAGTCCCGTGATCCGGGGCTTCTTTGGGACAGGGACAATGATGGACAACTTGAAGCAGGCTGGAACATGGCATGACCTCAAACCTGTAGTAGAAGGTTTTAAGCTCCTCGATCAGTTTTCGGTCGTCTGCAGCGTGGGGGGCTGAGGGCTTGTAGTTGGTGAGAAGCCGGAGCCCTCTCCACACAGAGACGGGGTTGTTGTCAGAGAACTGATTCTGTATTGTACTGTGATCTAGCTCTCGACACTTCTTTGCTCAATCCGTACTTGGCATCTTTGGAGCACTCTCTGTCACCAGCCCTGTGCGCTGCCTCCTTCTGCTGCCTTAACTGCCTCGGTTTTGGTGTGAACCATGGCTTGTCATTTTGAAAGTGACATTGGTGTGCGATGGTATGATGACGTCATAGTGTCCGTATACTCATCCAAACTATCTGTGGCAGCTCTGAAAACCTCCCAGTCTGTAATGTCCAAACATGCATGTAGCTCCTCCACTGCCTCATTGGTCCACTTCTTAAAGGCCCTCACTACAGGTTTTAGAGAGCTTCAGCCTCTGTCTGTATGTGGGGATCAGGTGGACCGTAGCGTGATCTGAAAAGCCCAGAGCAGCTCACTGCGCGAAAGGCGTTGCTGACTGTTGTGTAACCATTGGTCCAGCGTGTTCTGCTCTCTGGTCGGGACTTTAATAAACTGTCTGTACTTTGGTAGTTCATAGCTGAGATTCCGCTTGTTAAATCACCCAGGATAATACACAAGGATGATACACCAGGAGTCCGGGAAGGTCCACTCCAAACTCAAAACCTGGTCCCCGAATGTGCGTTATGCCTCCTGCACGTTTGCGATCGGTGGAATGTAAACAGCGGCCAGAAATGAATGAGGCGAACTCACATGAAGAGTAAAATGGTTTGCAGTTAATGAAAAGATATTCCAGAGCAGGAGAGCAGAGCTTGGAGACCACAGTCACATCGGATGACCCAGGCGTTGTTGATGTAAAAACAGACTCCTCTGCCCTGTGTTTTTCACCCTGGAGGTCTTTTCCTCTGTCGCCACGAAGAAGCTGAAAGCCCTCCAGCTGCACGGCGCAGTCCGGGACGACTCGCTGAGCCATGTCTCCGTGAAGCACAAAAACAGGAGATGAAGAAAAGTCTCTGTTCTGTCTCATCAGCAGCGCCAGTTCATCCAGTTTTTTTCTTGGAAACGAGAGGAAAATCCCAGGTCAGGGCGTCCGAGTGCCGCATCTACGGAGGAGGACCAGGGCTCCCGCACGTTTTCCCTGTCTGCGGCGTCTCACTCTTTTGAAAAAAAAGAGGACTAATTCCGCAGGGTAAAAAAACTGGAACTAGATCAGTAGGAGTTGTAGTTCTGATGGTTAAGAGCTCTTCATGGGTGTAAGAGTACGCTGACACGCGAAAAAACATAATGCAATGACACAGTATGGTGAAGCAGGCTGGATGCAAGCAAAGATTTATGCATATTGTAAAAACCCTTTTGTTTGGAAAACAAAAAAATAAACAAATTGTGAGATTTTTAGATATTGTCCAGTTATGTTATTTCTAACCTCTGAGGCAAGCGTTTGATGCTGTTACTTATGAACTTTTAGTTAGATTAAAAATCAAACACACGATAGATAGACCTATTTAGTACTTCTCAAATTGAACAATTCTTTTCATTTCTCATTTCATTAATATTACTTTTACTATTTAGTCTTTTAGTGCACGTGTTTTGTCTTAGTTTAAGATGGTTGCTCTGTACACAACGGTTCCTTCTAAAAACTTACAAAATAAAGCATTCAAAAAAAGAAACCAAATGACATTCAGGCCTAAAAGATATACAAGTAAACAGTATGTAGGCTCATTAGGTCGTCACGTTTTAATGAGTTAAGTATTTCTTACAGTCAGACCTGTCATAAATGGGTAACTTCTCCACTGTCATAAAATTTCAAATGCAAATGGTTAAAATTGTCTGTCTTAATTAAATTGAACTTTTAACCCGAAGCAGAACTCACAAAACTGAATTACTAAATTAACTTGAGTATAATTATCCAGACTGGTTTTCTTTATTGTTCAACCTGTTGTGAGAAAAAGGCACCTCATTTTTCAAAGCAAATGGGAAAATCTTTGCCTCAAGTAGCAGCTGGAAAGCAGGAAGACTATTGTGAGTTTATCCTGTGATTAAAGTACAAAATAGTGTGCAACTGGTTTCCCAGTACAACATAACACAGCCATACAAGCTCACAAAGAGAAATGTCTTCCAGAATTGAGCCAGAAGTCAGAGTGAGCGGATTGACTTGTGATTGACAGCACCTGTGTGAGTGAGCCAGAGCCAATAGGATGGCAGTATAAAAGCAATGGCTGAAATGGGCCTAGAATGAGCTGCTTCTTAGAGTTGTTGCTGTTGACTGTGAAATGGGTGAGCTTACGTTTGGGTAACATTATTTTAACGTCATGCTCAAGTTTTGTTTGATCTGCCTGTCTAACGTTAGTGTTTTTTAACTTGCAGCAAGCAGAGTACTGATTGTGTACGCTCACCAGAGCTCTGGATCATTCAGTGCTGCTGCCAAAGATGCTGCAGTGGAGGTTTTGAAGTCCCAAGGCTGCACAGTGGAAGTGTCCGATTTATATGACATGAAGTTCAAAGCCACTGCTACTGCTGAAGACATCACTGGTGCGTAGGACTTTCCCACCAGCGTGAAAAGTAGATTCTGAACGCCCTCTTGCACCTTTTTGTGAATGTTTCACTTTTGCAGGTGAGGTGAAGAATCCCGAACACTTCCTGTATGCAGAGGAGACTAGACTGGCATGGGAGGAAGGCCGGCTGTGTGCGGATCTCACAGAGGAACAGCGCAAAGTCAAAGAAGCAGATCTCATCATATTTCAGGTGAGCTATGGAAGCTATTTTAAAGCGTAGCGCACTCAAAATGACAAACTTGCTTGTGTATTTCAGTTCCCCATGTACTGGTTCTCTGTGCCTGCCATCCTGAAAGGCTGGTTTGACCGGGTGCTCACCCTGGGCTTTGCCTACACACAAGAGAAGCGCTATAGCCAGGGGATCTTTGAGGTACGTTAGCATTATCACAGGGCGCCTACAGCGTCAAGGATTAAACTGGGTGAAACCCACCTCAGACTGATCACTGCTGGAAGGGATTTTTTTTGATTGTTCCCGAACTTTATGCTTTCAAATTTCAACATGCACCAAAACGAAGGAACACAATTTTAGTAGTAGCTACTACATTTTAGAAAAACCTGTCTTTTGAATATTCTCTTCAGAAAAAGAAGGCCCTGCTTTCCTTCACCACAGGATCACAGGAGACCATGTTTAGTCCAAATGGTATCAATGGAGACATGAATGTCACCCTGTGGCCATTACAAGTAGGTGCATAGTCCTTTGACAATAAAAACAAAATGACTTCTAATCTCCATTGCTTGTTTTCCCAGAATGGAATCCTTCATTACTGTGGCTTCCAGGTCTTGGCCCTCAGATCTTCTGGGCCCCAGCGGTGGCCCCTCCAGAGAGCCGCAGCTCTATGCTGGAGTCCTGGCGCGTCCGCATGCAGGGTCTCCTGAAGGAGCAGCCCCTCTCATTCACCCCCATGTGTTGCTTCGACAGTGAGAAGGGCTTCCAGCTCAAACCAGAGGCAGTGCAGAAACATGCCAATGAAGACTTTGGCCTGACTGTGGGCATCCATTTAGGAAAACCACTGCCCCGAACAACCAGATGAAGGCTGGGGCCAATGGATGTAATGGCTCAACTTGTATTTAATAAAGATCTCTAAATTCTTCATGCTCTTCTGCAGTGTTGTCTTGCACCACATTAAGCATGACTAGATTCTACAGTTGAACATCAAACCCATTTTAGAAACTGCTGCTGAGTCAGTGATCAGGGCATAGCCTGAAGCTTAAAATGACAGTTATGGTTTTAAAATCTGACTTGGGCGCAAAGTCAACCCAGAGTTTTGTCTGCTTTATTCCCAGTCATTTGAACACTGCGGTTAACGGAATCTTGGTCAAACATTTAAGACTTTTAGCACTGATGTGGTGTCTTGTAAACCAATGCTGCAACACGGATTTAGAGGCTGAAGTAGTCCTGCACTGTTCCCAGAGAAATGGCTTTGTTTGGGTATGGAGAAATGAGATGGGTGAAGGCAGGCTCACTTAAGGAAATGCCTTGTACTCTGTCCCAAGCTCAGTGAATGTTTAAGGACTGGGCCTGTTCTGCAGCTGAAGTTTCACAAGGTCATCAAGTGTTGAGACATGTCCAGCTTCTAAAATCACCTGTCTGCTTTCCCTTAACTTGCTGTCAAAAGCAATATTTTTGAATGGTTGAAGCACTTTTTAAAACTGCAAGTTTACCCAAGGCACATCACTCCAGTGTCTTTCCAACTGTCCCCTTCAATGAAATTTGTAAATTCAGAATAGATGCCTTTATTGAACACACACAAAACAGGCCATACATTTGCAGATAAGATTTTTTAATTATAGTAATGCATAAATGAAAATAAGTCTGTTATCTGAAGGTCGGGAGCAGGACCACACCCCTTTCACGCCCCTTCCCGCAGTTACACTATTTAAGAATCCAGTTCACCCACATTGGCATTCGTGATTCCTAGATGGGGGTACCGAGCCCTCATCGCCGGAAGCCCCAAAACGGCATTCATTTCAATACATTCGTGTTGTTCATGTTTCTCGTATGTCAATAAACACTTTGCATCGTAGCTGGGGTTTGTGGTCCTTGCTAGTGAACATATGTATGTCATTGGATGTTCCAAAAATATTCCGTATTTAAAAAGAAAGAAAACCAAAATCTATTTATCCCTCCTTGTGTTGTGTCTCTCAAAGGCTCACAGTGAGCATGGATTAGACCTACTGTAAAACATACATTAGCTATTTATTATATGTTGTGCTACAGAACCTGAAGCCTTAAATTATGTTATTTTGGTCATATGTCAGCGGAGATGCATAGGTTATTCAAATGTGGTCTAATAAGCAAAAGAGAACTAGATTTGATATGCTTGTCCCTGCTGTTATATTTTCCCTGCCGAACGAGTTTTCCGAATAAATCTTTAATGAGAACGGTAACATTTTTATACCGTCATTTTGTTTTAATTCATGGTTAGATTTTTTTTAAAAGGGGCAAAAGAAACAAAAGGAGACCATGAGACCTGATAGAACTTGTGAAACAGTATTGTGTAGGTCTAATATATGTTGATTCAAACCCACAGTGACCTAAAGTAAAAGGCCTAGAAAAGCTTCAGGGCAGTGGGACAGGCCTGTCCAGCACATGTGACACTGTGGCGCACGTCTGGAAAGGGCCATTATGCGATTATCTGTGACCAAAACTACCGTTTGTGCACCAATAAAGCGTAGAAACATCTCCTGAAGACATGCCCGGATTAACTGGGCCCCTGGCCAGTTGGGCCTACAGTTGGGTTACATAATGAATGGTTACTGCTTAAAGTGTGGACATTTTGTGAAGAAAACAGGTGGAATTTCCTTTACTTTAGTGGGTTTCATACATATTTACATATTAAAATAAATATGTTTAGAAAATAAGAATGATGGGAAATGCTGCATGTCTGCAGTAGTCTAAGTGTTTTTATGTTCATTCTGTTAATGTTATGCCTCATGGTTTAGCTTTTATAGACCTTCAAATCGCATTTGAAAGATTTTTGTGCCAAAACAATTAGGGCAGGAGGCGAAAAAAAAACTGCAGCTGCCTTGGACACCGTTGAGTTTTAGTTCAGTTTGCTTCGAGGCCACTGCTGTTGTGATTTTGGGCACTACAAACACATAAATTGAATTGACAGTTTCTATTGGAGTTTAGCCCAGAGTTCACTCTTCTAAACAGTGCGTAATGAGAGGTGCGCCAAGGATGCGCTGAAAGTGTAGTAAAGTTGAAAACAACTTTGCAGGAAATTTGGGCTAAAACCAAAAGTGTGACCTGTGGGAGAGCTGAGACAGTTTGTGTGCATGAGGAAAGGAGCCACACCACTGGCATAAAAGATATGCAACGCATTGTTTTTTGAGAATTCTGTTGAAAGTTTTTAGTCTCTGATAGACTGTGACGAGGAGGCGAGGATCATTCTGTCTTTATTTGATGCATACAGGGAAACAGGCTAAACAGAGCTTGTTGTATTCTCTTGATCCTGAGTCCTTTTTTTCAACCATTTAACCGTGGTTTAAATGCTGTTATTTGGGTCTGATATAATGGCATGATGTCAGCTTGAAGATTATTTGTACCAGTGTAATGAGTTTGCATTATTCTTTAATGACAAAGTTCAGGGCATTAAAAATGCTTTACATTCTACAATGCAACAAATAACCCTAAAACCACCCACACACTAAGAGCTGACTCACTTTGCACCTGTAACTGACAAAACTGTCCAGGAGATCATCACCAGTCTGAGTTCATCTACATGCTGCCTCGATGTGTTACCCACCAGATTTCTAAAGTCTGTGCTGAACAGCTTTGTTAGCACCACTGACTCAAATAGTTAACATGTCGCTTCAATCTGGAAACATTCCCAAAGTCTTTGAAAACTGCGGTCATAAAGCCTCTCCTAAAGAAGAGCAGTCTTGATGCTGCAGTACTGAGTAATTACCGGCCCATCTCTAATCTGCCATTTTGGGGCATAATCCTTGAAAAGGTTGTTTACCAACAGCTCACTGATTTCCTCTTAATAAACAACTCATTTGATGTTTAGACCTCATCACAGCACTGAGACTGCTCTTGTCAAGGTGACAAATGACATCCACCTGAACACTGACGCGGGCAAAGCCTCAGTCTTAATTCTGTTAGATCTGAGTGCTGCTTTTGACACTGTCGATCATGGGATACTTTTACAGAGACTAGAGGACTGGGTGGGCATCACTGGCACTGCCCTAAACTGGTTAAAGTCCTATCTGGAAGACAGGAAGTACTTTGTCGAAATTGGTAACTGTGTCTCAGACCAGATGCCCCTGACATGTGGGGTGCCCCAAGGGGCAATCCTGGGACCCCTTCTATTTAACCTCTACATGCTGCCGTTAGGTCAGTTGATACGCAGCAAGAATGTGTCCTATCACAATTATGCAGACGACACTCAGATCTATGTTTCACTGACGGCAGGTGAATATGGACCAGTGGATTCACTCTGACACTGCATCCAACAGATCAGTGTGTGGATGCAGAACAACTTTCTCCAGCTGAACTCAGACAAGACTGAAATCATCGTCTTTGGCCTACAGAAACAAAGAGAAAGTGTTTGCAGTCACCTCCAGAGTCTTGCTCTAAAACCTACAAATCAAGTTTGAAATCTGGGGGTAATAATGGACTCAGATTTGAACTTTAACAGCCACGTCAAATCAATAACATCAGCAGCTTTAACCATCTAAAAAAACATTGCCAAAATCAAAAGTCTAGTGTCTAAACCAGACTTGGAGAGACTTATCCATGTGTTTGTCTCTAGTATATTAGACTACTGTAACGGCCTGCTCACTGGCCTCTCCAAAAGAGCTGTAAAACAGCTGCAGTACATCCAGAACACTTCTGCTCGGGTCCTAACTATAACCAGGAAGTACGATGACGTTAGTCTAAGACAGGGGTGTCAAACTCATTTTGGGCCAGGGGCCGCTTTTCGACGCTCAGGTTGGGTTGCGGGCCGAACATAATGTAAAAAATAAAACAATAAAAAATATAACAAATGTTATATAGCAGGGGTGTCAAACTCATTTTGGGCCAGGGGCCGCTTTTCGACGCTCAGGCTGGGTCGCGGGCCGAACATAATGTAAAAAATAAAACAATAAAAAATATAACAAATGTTATATAGCCTAGCAATAGTTATATGTGGACACTGTTGCACAAATCTGCAGTAGGTCCATATTCATGCAGCAGGAACAGGAACATGGACTTGTGATATGATTCTGATATTAAATGTTTGTGTCACAGACATGTTAATATTGCTGCACTAACTCAATATGAGCTCACTCTTTTTACAGTCTAAGCTTATTTTTAGTGACAAATTCTTCATGTGGTGAATCAAATGAGAGCTCAGAGCAGCTTCACTCTGTCATGTTCAGACTTTATTACACTCTGACCTGTGTTTTTAGCTGAGGCTCATGATCTGCCCAGGTTTTGCATTGGTTTGGATGTTTTCCTCACAGAGCTGTCATCAAAGAAGTTTGTTTTCTTGTTGTTAGCTTCAAATTAGCGCCGCTTTTAGCACAGCTCTAACGTCCACAAAACCGCCTTCTTTCTTTATTCCTCGTGTTTCCCACGATCTGCCCTGGGGCAGAGCACGACGTGTGAAGCTGTCGCTGGGCGCTACAGGTCATCGCTGCCGGTGTGTTCGATTTTAAACCTGCTGCGATGAGTGTCGCTGGTCGCTGTCGTTTGTCGCCTCCCGTGTGTCGAGCCCAACAGCCCTCGGCACTTGAGCTGGCAGCACACACAGCAGCACACACAGAAGCGCAGCTGCAAAGGATTGTGGGAATTGTAGTTCTACCGATAAAAACGCGATATATCTATTGGAAATGAATAATTATAAACAAGAAATGTTCGGCGGGCCAGATGAAAACGTCTGGCGGGCCACATCTGGCCCGCGGGCCTTGAGTTTGACACATGTGGTCTAAGAGAATAGACTTCAAAGCAGCTCTACTTGTGTACAAGTCTCTCCATGGCCTAGCACCAAAGTACATCTCTGTGCCATATGAACCATCTCGGACTCTGAGGACCTCAAGGACTGGCCTCCTGCTGGTGCCCAGTCAGGACTAAACATGGGGAATCTGCGTTTCAGTTTTATGCAGCTAAAATCTGGAACAGTCTTCTTGAGGATGTGAGACAGGCCGCTACTCTGGCAATGTTCAAATCTAAACTAAAATATGGCTTTGCACATGACTGAAATGCTTTTCTTTGCACTCTTCTCTTTTATGTCTTGAACTATTTGACGGATAGCCTGAAAATGGTACTTTTAAATTAAGATTTTGTAATTTCTGCCTTGTCTTTGTGATTTTAATGCATTTTTTTTTTCCTGTTGTGTGAAGCACTTTGAATTGCCTTGTGTACGAATTGTGCTCTACAAATAAACCTGCCTTGCCTTGCCTTTACAGATAATGAGGAAGTACACAGTGACAGAGTATTGTGTCCCACATGATACATATGACACATGATATAAACAAGATAGATGCATGAAAATCTTGGTCAAAGTTTGAAAGTACAATTCTTAACTTTTATAATTCTATTTGATTTTTTTTTTTTAAAGTAGAATGTATTTAATTGATCACAAAGTAAGGATGTTTTTAAATGATCAACTTTGTTGAAAAAATAGTTATTTAAATAAGCTGAAATATCCTTCGATTTAGTTAGTTTTGTTACATAAATCCTTATTAGTTTGCGATCGGTGGAATGTAAAAAGCGGCCAGAATCAGCTGAAAGCCCTCCAGCTGCACGGCGCAGTCCGGGACCGACTCGCTGAGCCATGTCTCCGTGAAGAACAAAACAGGAGATGAAGAAAAGTCTCTGTTCTGTCTCATCAGTAGCGCCAGTTCATCCAGTTTGTTATAAACGTTAGATGGTTAAGAGTTCTTCATGGGTGTAAGAGTACGCTGACACGCGAAAAAACATGATGCAATGACACAGTATGGTGAAGCAGGCTGGATGCAAGCAAAGATTTATGCATATTGTAAAAACCCTTTTGTTTGGAAAACAATAAAATAAACAAATTGTGAGATTTTTAGATATTGTCCAGTTATGTTATTTCTAACCTCTGAGGCAAGCGTTTGATGCTGTTACTTATGAACTTTTTTTTAGATTAAAAATCAAACACACGATAGATAGACCTATTTAGTACTTCTCAAATTGAACAATTCTTTTCATTTCTCATTTCATTAATATTACTTTTACTATTTAGTCTTTTAGTGCACGTGTTTTGTCGTAGTTTAAGATGGTTGCTCTGTACACAACGGTTCCTTCTAAAAACTTACAAATAAAGTATTAAAAAAAGAAAACCAAATGACATTCAGGCCTAAAAGATATACAAGTAACAGTATGTAGGGCTCATTAGGGTCGTCACGTTTTAATGAGTTAAGTATTTCTTACAGTCAGACCTGTCATAAATGGGTAACTTCTCCACTGTCATAAAATTTCAAATGCAAATGGTTAAAATTGTCTGTCTTAATTAAATTGAACTTTTAACCCGAAGCAGAACTCACAAAACTGAATTACTAAATTAACTTGAGTATAATTTATCCAGACTGGTTTTCTTTATTGTTCAACCTGTTGTGAGAAAAAGGCACCTCATTTTTCAAAGCAAATGGGAAAATCTTTGCCTCAAGTAGCAGCTGGAAAGCAGGAAGACTATTGTGAGTTTATCCTGTGATTAAAGTACAAAATAGTGTGGCAACTGGTTTCCCAGTACAACATAACACAGCCATACAAGCTCACAAAGAGAAATGTCTTCCAGAATTGAGCCAGAAGTCAGAGTGAGCGGATTGACTTGTGATTGACAGCACCTGTGTGAGTGAGCCAGAGCCAATAGGATGGCAGTATAAAAGCAATGGCTGAAATGGGCCTAGAATGAGCTGCTTCTTAGAGTTGTTGCTGTTGACTTGTGAAATGGGTGAGCTTACGTTTGGGTAACATTATTTTAACGTCATGCTCAAGTTTTGTTTGATCTGCCTGTCTAACGTTAGTGTTTTTGACTTGCAGCAAGCAGAGTACTGATTGTGTACGCTCACCAGAGCTCTGGATCATTCAGTGCTGCTGCCAAAGATGCTGCAGTGGAGGTTTTGAAGTCCCAAGGCTGCACAGTGGAAGTGTCCGATTTATATGACATGAAGTTCAAAGCCACTGCTACTGCTGAAGACATCACTGGTGCGTAGGACTTTCCCACCAGCGTGAAAAGTAGATTCTGAACGCCCTCTTGCACCTTTTGTGAATGTTTCACTTTTGCAGGTGAGGTGAAGAATCCCGAACACTTCCTGTATGCAGAGGAGACTAGACTGGCATGGGAGGAAGGCCGGCTGTGTGCGGATCTCACAGAGGAACAGCGCAAAGTCAAAGAAGCAGATCTCATCATATTTCAGGTGAGCTATGGAAGCTATTTTAAAGCGTAGTGCACTCAAAATGACAAACTTGCTTGTGTATTTCAGTTCCCCATGTACTGGTTCTCTGTGCCTGCCATCCTGAAAGGCTGGTTTGACCGGGTGCTCACCCTGGGCTTTGCCTACACACAAGAGAAGCGCTATAGCCAGGGATCTTTGAGGTACGTTAGCATTATCACAGGGCGCCTACAGCGTCAAGGATTAAAACTGGGTGAAACCCACCTCAGACTGATCACTGCTGGAAGGGATTTTTTTTGATTGTTCCCGAACTTTATGCTTTCAAATTTCAACATGCACCAAAACGAAGGAACACAATTTTAGTAGTAGCTACTACATTTTAGAAAAACCTGTCTTTTGAATATTCTCTTCAGGAAAAAGAAGGCCCTGCTTTCCTTCACCACAGGATCACAGGAGACCATGTTTAGTCCAAATGGTATCAATGGAGACATGAATGTCACCCTGTGGCCATTACAAGTAGGTGCATAGTCCTTTGACAATAAAAACAAAACCCACTTCTAATCTCAATTGCTTGTTTTTCCCAGAATGGAATCCTTCATTACTGTGGCTTCCAGGTCTTGGCCCCTCAGATCTTCTGGGCCCCAGCGGTGGCCCCTCCAGAGAGCCGCAGCTCTATGCTGGAGTCCTGGCGCGTCCGCATGCAGGGTCTCCTGAAGGAGCAGCCCCTCTCATTCACCCCATGTGTTGCTTCGACAGTGAGAAGGGCTTCCAGCTCAAAACCAGAGGCAGTGCAGAAACATGCCAATGAAGACTTTGGCCTGACTGTGGGCATCCATTTAGGAAAACCACTGCCCCCGAACAACCAGATGAAGGCTGGGCCAATGGATGTAATGGCTCAACTTGTATTTAATAAAGATCTCTAAATTCTTCATGCTCTTCTGCAGTGTTGTCTTGCACCACATTAAGCATGACTAGATTCTACAGTTGAACATCAAACCCATTTTAGAAACTGCTGCTGAGTCAGTGATCAGGGCATAGCCTGAAGCTTAAAATGACAGTAATGGAAAAAGTGGCAAGGTAGCTGAGTGGTTTTCAAAAATTGTCTTATTCCCAGTCATTTGAACACTGCGGTTAACGTAATCTTGGTCAAACATTTGAGACTTTTTGCGCTGGTGTGGTGTCTTGTAAACCAATGCAACTATACAGGTTTAGAGGCTGAAGTAGTCTTGCACTGTTCCCAGAGAAGTGGCTTTGTTTGGGTATGGAGGAAATGAGATGGGTGAAGAGGTGAAGGCAGGCTCACTTAAGGAAATGCCTTGTACTCTGTCCAAAGCTCAGTGAATGTTTAAGGACTGGGCCTGTTCTGCAGCTGAAAGTTTCACAAGGTCATCAAGTGTTGAGACATGTCCAGCTCTAAAATCACCTGTCTGCTTTCCCTTAACTTGCTGTCAAAAGCAATATTTTTGAATGGTTGAAGCACTTTTTAAACTGCAAGTTTACCCAAGGCACATCACACCAGTGTCTTTCCAACTGTCCCTTCAATGAAATTTGTAAATTCAGAATAGATGCCTTTATTGAACACACAAAACAGGCCATACATTTGCAGATAAGATTTTTAATTATAGTAATACATAAATGAAAATAAGTCTTATCTGAAGTTCGGGAGCAGGACCACACCCCTTTCACGCCCCTTCCCCGCAGTTACACTATTTAAGAATCCAGTTCACCCACATTGGCATTCGTGATTCCATGCCCCTCCCTCCCACCCTCGTTTAATTATTCTAATTATTCTAATTTATCTCCTAGATGGGGGTACCGAGCCCTCATCGCAGGAAGCCCTAAAACGGCATTCATTTCAATACATTCGTGTTGTTCATGTTTCTCGTATGTCAATAAACACTTTGCATCGTAGCTGGGGTTGTGGTCTTGCTAGTGAACATATTATGTCATGGATGTTCCAAAATATTCCGTATTTAAAAAGAAAGAAAACCAAAATCTATTTATCCCTCCTTGTGTTTGTGTCTCAAAGCTCACAGTGAGCATGGATTAGCTACTGTAAAACATACATTAGCTATTTATTAAATGTTGTGCTACAGAATGAAGCCTTAAATTATGTTATTTTTCATATGTCAGCGGAGCATAGTTTTCAAATGTGGTTAATAAGCAAAGAGAATAGATTTGATATGCTTGTCCCTGCTGTTATATTTTCCTGCCGAATTTTTCGAATAATCTTTAATGAGAGGTAACATTTTTATACCGTCTTTTGTTTTAATTCATGGTTAGATTTTTTAAAAGGGGCAAAAGAAACAAAAGGAGACCATGAGACCTGATAGAACTTG
>BJKM01000494.1:0-107491 GCA_015082035.1 Chaenogobius annularis | reverse complement strand
CTACTGATCCTTGACCCTGCGACGACCTCCCAGACGATGACCCTGGAAAGATAAGTGACACCACATGAGTACCCTGATTGTACCACAGTAACTGGTCTATGAATGTATACAATTAAAGTCTAACCAGAATTGTATTACTGATGTGCAACAGTGAAATTTGTATAAACACGGGAAATTGTTGAGAAAATGTACATATATGCTAAAGCAAAGACAGTAATATACAAATGTTCAGCTGTATCTTGACCTTTGTGTGGCCCTGTTGAAAGTGTGTCAGAGCATCTCAGCTACATAATGGAACAGGAAGTGTGCGGTCTGACAAGTGCGAAACTAGCACTCTGCAGCTTTGCACCAGAGAAGTATATATGTGTCTAAAGGGCTGCGCCGCTGTGGTCGCAGACCGTCAAATCCAGTCGAGGTCTAACTTACGAAAAAGGAATTGTCCTACGCTTGTTCAAAATGTATTCTTATGTACCCAAGCACCGCCTACATGTGTAAACTAAATAAAAGTTGAGCACGCCGAGACGGTGGGGTCTACTTAACTCAGCATAGTATGTGGTGTGAGTAGGATCTCACACACCTCCGTGCGCACTTAACTGAATACGGGTGACTGTGTGTCATCTTGCAAGGTGAACTTTCTGAGAGTTTCTGATCTGTGTTTTGCTGAATGATACACTGTTATTCACACTCTTGTGTATAATTCTTGAACAATCTCACTTAGCACTTATATGAGTAATTGTACATTTTTGAGTAGAATTTGAAACGTGTACTTGTAATTGAGTGTAAATTTCAGCCATGGCCTTGAAATTGTAATTACATTTAAAAATTGAGACTAAATAAATAAATACATTAAAATAAATATGTATAGAAAATAAGAATGATGGGAAATGCTGCATGTCTGCAGTAGTCTAAGTGTTTTATGTTCATTCTGTTAATGTTATGCCTCATGGTTTAGCTTTTATAGACCTTCAAATCGCATTTGAAAGATTTTTGTGCCAAAACAATTAGGCAGGAGGCGAAATAAAAACTGCAGCTGCCTTGGACACCGTTGAGTTTTAGTTCAGTTTGCTTCGAGGCCACTGCTGTTGTGATTTTGGGCACTACAAACATAAATTGAATTGACAGTTTCTATTGGAGTTTAGCCCAGAGTTCACTCTTCTAAACAGTGCGTAATGAGAGGTGCGCCAAGGATGCGCTGAAAGTGTAGTAAAGTTAAAACAACTTTGCAGGAAATTTGGGCTAAAACCAAAAGTGTGACCTGTGGGAGAGCTGAGACAGTTTGTGTGCATGAGAAAAGGAGCCACACCACTGGCATAAAGATATGCAACGCATTGTTTTTTGAGGATTCTGTTGAAGTTTTTAGTCTCTGATAGACTGTGACGAGGAGGCGAGGATCATTCTGTCTTTATTTGATGCATACAGGGAAACAGGCTAAACAGAGCTTGTTGTATTCTCTTGATCCTGAGTCCTTTTTTCAACAATTTAACTGTGGTTTAAATGCTGTTATTTGGGTCTGATATAATGGCATGATGTCAACTTGAAGATTATTCGTACCAGTGTAATGAGTTTGCATTATTCTTTAATGACAAAGTTCAGGGCATTAAAAATGCTATACATTCTACAATGCAAAAAATAACCCTAAAACCACCTACACTCACTTTGCACCTGTAACTGACAAAACTGTCCAGGAGATCATCACCAGTCTGAGTTCATCTACATGCTGCCTCGATGTGTTACCCACCAGATTTCTAAAGTCTGTGCTGAACAGTTTGTTAGCACCACTCACTCAAATAGTTAACATGTCGCTTCAATCTGGAACATTCCCAAAGTCTTTGAAAACTGCGGTCATAAAGCCTCTCCTAAAGAAGAGCAGTCTTGATGCCGCAGTACTGAGTAATTAACGACCCATCTCTAATCTGCCATTTTGGGGCATAATCCTTGAAAAGGTTGTTTACCAACAGCTCACTGATTTCCTCTTAATAAACAACTCATTTGATGTTTAGACCTCATCACAGCACTGAGACTGTTCTTGCCAAGGTGACAAATGACATCCACCTGAACACTGACGCGGGCAAAGCCTCAGTCTTAATTCTGTTAGATCTGAGTGCTGCTTTTGACACTGTGGATCATGGGATCCTTTTACAGAGACTAGAGGACTGGGTGGGCATCACTGGCACTGCGCTAAACTGGTTAAAGTCCTATCTGGAAGACAGGAAGTACTTTGTCGAAATTGGTAACTGTGTCTCAGACCAGATGCCCCTGACCTGTGGGGTGCCCCAAGGGGCAATCCTGGGACCCCTTCTATTCAACCTCTACTTGCTGCCGTTAGGTCAGTTGATATGCAGCAAGAATGTGTCCTATCACAATTATGCAGACGACACTCAGATCTATGTTTCACTGACGGCAGGTGAATATGGACCAGTGGATTCACTCTGTCACTGCATCCAACAGCTCAGTGTGTGGATGCAGAACAACTTTCTCCAGATGAACTCAGACAAGACTGAAATCATCGTCTTTGGCCCACAGAAACAAAGAGAAAGCGTTAGCAGTCACCTCCAGAGTCTCGCTCTAAAACCTACAAATCAAGTTAGAAATCTGGGGGTAATAATGGGCTCAGACTTGAATTTTAACAGCCACGTCAAATCAATAACATCAGCAGCTTTTTACCATCTAAAAAACATTGCCAAAATCAAAAGTATAGTGTCTAAACCAGACTTGGAGAGACTTATCCATGTGTTTGTCTCTAGTAGATTAGACTACTGTAACGGCCTGCTCACTGGCCTCTCCAAAAGAGCTGTAAAACAGCTGCAGTACATCCAGAACGCTGCTGCTCGGGTCCTGACTAGAACCAGGAAGTACGATCACGTTAGTCTAAGAGAATAGACTTCAAAGCAGCTCTGCTTGTGCACAAGTATCTCCATGGCCTAGCACCAAAGTACATCTCTGTGCCATATGAACCATCTCGGACTCTGAGGACCTCAGGGACCGGCCTCCTGCTGGTGCCCAGAGTCAGGACTAAACATGGGGAATCTGCATTTCAGTTTTATGCAGCTAAAATCTGGAACAGTCTTCCTGAGGATGTGAGACAGGCCGCTACTCTGGCAATTGTTCAAATCTAAACTAAAATATTGCTTTGCATATGACTGAAATGCTTTTCTTTGCACTCTTCTCTTTTATGTCTTGAACTATTTGACGGATAAAGTGAAAATGGCACTTCTAAATTAAGATTTTGTGATTTCTGCCTTGTCTTTGTGATTTTAATGCTTTTTTTTTCCTGTTGTGTGAAGCACTTTGAATTGCCTTGTGTACGAATTGTGCTCTACAAATAAACCTTGCCTTGCCTTGCCTTTACAGATAATGAGGAAGTACACAGTGACAGAGTATTGTGTCCCACATGATAAATATGACACATGATATAAACAAGATAGATGCATGAAAATCTTGGTCAAAGTTTTAAAGTACAATTCTTAACTTTATAATTCTATTTGCATTTTTTTTTAAAAGTACAATGTATTTAATTGATCACAAAGTAAGGATGTTTTTAAATGATCAACTTTGTTGAAAAAATAGTTATTTAAATAAGCTGAAATATCCTTCGATTTAGTTAGTTTTGTTACATAAATCCTTATTAGTTTGCGATCGGTGGAATGTAAAAAGCGGCCAGAATCAGCTGAAAGCCCTCCAGCTGCACGGCGCAGTCCGGGACCGACTCGCTGAGCCATGTCTCCGTGAAGAAACAAAACAGGAGATGAAGAAAAGTCTCTGTTCTGTCTCATCAGTAGCGCCAGTTCATCCAGTTTGTACGTTAGAGAGGAAAATCCCAGGTCAGTCCGACTGCCGCATCCCCGTCTGCGGTGTCTCACTCTTTTGACCAAAAAGAGGACTACTTCCGCAGCCGAACAAAACTGGAACTAGTCAGTAGAGTTGTAGTTCTGATGGGTTAAGAGTTCTTCATGGGTGTAAGAGTACGCTGACACGCGAAAAACATGATGCAATGACACAGTATGGTGAAGCAGGCTGGATGCAAGCAAAGATTTATGCATATTGTAAAAACCCTTTTGTTTGGAAAAAAAAAATAAACAAATTGTGAGATTTTTAGATATTGTCCAGTTATGTTATTTCTAACCTCTGAGGCAAGCGTTTGATGCTGTTACTTATGAACTTTTTTTTTAGATTAAAAATCAAACACACGATAGATAGACCTATTTACTACTTCTCAAATTGAACAATTCTTTTCATTTCTCATTTCATTAATATTACTTTTACTATTTAGTCTTTTAGTGCACGTGTTTTGTCTTAGTTTAAGATGGTTGCTCTGTACACAACGGTTCCTTCTAAAAACTTACAAAAAAGTATTAAAAAAAGAAACCAAATGACATTCAGGCCTAAAAGATATACAAGTAACAGTATGTAGGCTCATTAGGTCGTCACGTTTTAATGAGTTAAGTATTTCTTACAGTCAGACCTGTCATAAATGGGTAACTTCTCCACTGTCATCATAAAATTTCAAATGCAAATGGTTAAAATTGTCTCTCTTAATTAAATTGAACTTTTAACCCGAAGCAGAACTCACAAAACTGAAATTACTAAATTAACTTGAGTATAATTATCCAGACTGGTTTTCTTTATTGTTCAACCTGTTGTGAGAAAAAGGCACCTCATTTTTCAAAGCAAATGGGAAAATCTTTGCCTCAAGTAGCAGCTGGAAAGCAGGAAGACTATTGTGAGTTTATCCTGTGATTAAAGTACAAAATAGTGTGCAACTGGTTTCCCAGTACAACATAACACAGCCATACAAGCTCACAAAGAGAAATGTCTTCCAGATTTGAGCACAGAAGTCAGAGTGAGCGGATTGACTTGTGATTGACAGCACCTGTGTGAGTGAGCCAGAGCCAATAGGATGGCAGTAAATATAAAAGCAGAATGGCTGAAATGGGCCTAGAATGAGCTGCTTCTGAGAGTTGTTGCTGTTGACTTTGAAATGGGTGAGCTTACGTTTGGGTAACATTATTTTAACATCATGCTCAAGTTTTGTTTGATCTGCCCTGTCTAACGTTAGTGTTTTTGACTTGCAGCAAGATCCCAGTTGAGTACTGATTGTGTACGCTCACCAGAGCTCTGGATCACTTTCAGTGCTGCTGCCAAAGATGCTGCAGTGGAGGTTTTGAAGTCCCCACCCAAGGCTTCCCACACGCGGACAGTGGAAGTGGTGCCCCGATTTATATGACACTCTGCCTCCCTGAAGCGCTGTTCAAAGCCCACTGCTACTGCTCCCTGAAGACATCACTGCCACACACGTGCGTAGGACTTTCCCCGCCCCCCCACCAGCGCTCCCCTGAAAAGTCCAGATTCTGAACGACCCCCCCGCCCTCTTGCACCTTTTTGTGAAACTGTTTCACTTTTGCAGGTGAGGTGAAGAATCCCGAACACTTCCTGTATGCAGAGGAGACTAGACTGGCATGGGAGGAAGGCCGGCTGTGTGCGGATCTCACAGAGGAACAGCGCGCAAAGTCAAAGAAGCAGATCTCATCATATTTCAGGTGAGCTATGGAAGCTATTTTAAAGCGTAGCGCACTCAAAATGACAAACTTGCTTGTGTATTTCAGTTCCCCATGTACTGGTTCTCTGTGCCTGCCATCCTGAAAGGCTGGTTTGACCGGGTGCTCACCCTGGGCTTTGCCTACACACAAGAGAAGCGCTATAGCCAGGGGATCTTTGAGGTACGTTAGCATTATCACAGGGCGCCTACAGCGTCAAGGTTAAACTGGGTGAAACCCACCTCAGACTGATCACTGCTGGAAGGGATTTTTTTTTTTTAATTGTTCCCAAACTTGATGCTTTCAAATTTCAACATGCACCAAAACGAAGGAACACTATTTTAGTAGTACTAAATTTAGAAAAATCTGTCTTCTTGAATATTCTCCAGGAAAAGAAGGCCCTGCTCTCCTTCACCACAGGATCACAGGAGACCATGTTTAGTCCAAATGGTATCAATGGAGACATGAATGTCACCCTGTGGCCATTACAAGTAGGTGCATAGTCCTTTGACAATTAAAAAACAAATCACTTCTAATCTCAATTGCTTTTTTCCCAGAATGGAATCCTTCATTACTGTGGCTTCCAGGTCTTGGCCCCTCAGATCTTCTGGGCCCCAGCGGTGGCCCCTCCAGAGAGCCGCAGCTCTATGCTGGAGTCCTGGCGCGTCCGCATGCAGGGTCTCCTGAAGGAGCAGCCCCTCTCATTCACCCCATGTGTTGCTTCGACAGTGAGAAGGGCTTCCAGCTCAAACCAGACAGAGGCAGTGCAGAAACATGCCAATGAAGACTTTGGCCTGACTGTGGGCATCCATTTAGGAAAACCACTGCCCCCGAACAACCAGATGAAGGCTGGGGCCAATGGATGTAATGGCTCAAACTTGTATTTAATAAAGATCTCTAAATTCTTCATGCTCTTCTGCAGTGTTGTCTTGCACCACATTAAGCATGACTAGATTCTACAGTTGAACATCAAACTCATTTTAGAAACTGCTGCTGAGTCAGTGATCAGGGTATAGCCTGAAGCTTAAAATGACAGTAATGGGGATAAAGTGGCGAGGTAGCTGGAGTGGTTTATAAAATCTCTGACTTTGCGCTAAAGTCTAACTATGTTTTTGTCTGCTCTTATTCCCAGTCATTTGAACACTGCGGTTAACGTAATCTTGGTCAACCTTTTGCACAGGTGTGGTGTTTTGTAAAGCAATGCTGCAACACGGGTTTAGCGGCTGAAGTAGTCCTGCATTGTTCCCAGAGAGCCTGTGGTACCAGTGCCCAAGACCACCTTTTCAAGCACGTTGCTCTCGCATCCCATCTGACACTAGCGCGGCTGGACCACCTCTGCTAAGCCATGCTGCAGTTTGCATACCGGCCTGGGATTGGAGTGGAGGACGCAGTCATCTCCCTGCTGCACCGCTCTCTCCCGGAGAAGCCTGACAGCGCTGTGAGGATCTTTTTTGCCAGCACCTTCAACACCATCCAGCCGCTGCTCCTGAGGGACAAGCTGGAGGCGGCTGGTGTGGACTACGACTTGGAGTGGATCCTGGATTACCTCATAAACCAACCCCAGTTTGTGAGAGTGCGAGACTGACACTCAGACTTGTGGGGACGCCCCAGGGCACCGTCCTCACACCCTTTTTTTTTCACCCTCTATAATGTAGACCTCAGACACGACACGGACAGCTGTGTCCTGCACAAGTTCTCTGATTTTGCCATCATCGGACTCTCAAGGACAATGCAGAGGACTTGCGCGCAGGACTTTGGACTGGTGTCAGCAGATCCACCTCCTTATCAACGCGGAGAAGACAAAGGAGATGGTGGTGGACTTCCGCAGACGCCACTCTGCTGCCCCCTCACCAGTGAACATCCAGGGAAGGGACATTGAGAGAGTGGACTCATACAAGTACCTGGGTGTTCATCTGAACCACAAACTGGACTGGACTCATAACACAGACTCACTGTACAGGAAGAGCCAGAGTCGACTCTACGTCCTGAGGAGACTCCAGTCCTTTGGAGTGACAGGGCCACCCATGAGCACCTTCTATGACTCGATGGTGGCATCAGCCCTCTTGTTCGGTGTGTGCTGGAGCAGCAGCATCACAGAGAGGGAGACGAAGAAGCTGGGACAAAGTCATCAAGAAGTCAGCTCCGTCCTGGGCTGTGCTCTGGACTCGGTGCAGGAGGTGGGGGACAGAAGGGTCCTGGCTAAACTCACGTCTATGCTGGACCATACATAAGTCTCGCCCCCTGCAGGACCCTCTGTCCGCTCTGGAGAGCAGCTTCAGTGACAGACTGATCCACCCTCGCTGTGTGAAGGAGAGGTTTCGCAGGTCTTTCCTTCCTGCTGCTGTCCGACTTTACAACAAACACTGTTAGTCCTGAACGTGTCATTTAGGTTTCATAATCATGTGCAATACTGTGACACAATGTCAATCATCCCTGTGCAATATGTTCTGTCCATATGACTGCTGTAAATAAGAGTTATTATTAAGATTATAAGAGTTTTCTTCTAAGTTATTGTTTTTTATAAGAGTTTTTTAATACTTTTTTATTTTTTTCTAAGTAATCTGCTTTTATTATTGTACTGCGCCTAATCTGCTTCTGCACCCTTTGTTGCAACTCTCGAATTTCCCCACTGGGACAAATAAAGGTGATCTTATCTTAAGTGGCTTTTGTTTGGGTATGGAGGAAATGAGATGGGTGAAGAGGTGAAGGCAGGCTCCCTTAAGGAAATGTCCTGTACTCTGTCCCAAGCTCAGTGAATGTTTGAGGACTGGGCCTGTTCTGCAGCTGAGGTTTCACAAGGTCACCAAGTGTTATTGAGACATGTCCAGCTCTAAAATCACCTGTCTGCTTTCCCTTAACTTGCTGTCAAAAGCAATATTTTTGAATGGTTGAAGTAAATTAGCACTTTTTAAAACCGCTTGTTTACCCAAGGCTGATCACACTCCAAACAATTAATCACAGAGTAAGGGTGTTTTTAAATGATCAACTTTATTTACTAAAGAGTTATTTAAATAAGCTGCAATATCCTCGATTTAGTTAGAAAATGATCTCCCACATCTAAAAAACAAACAAACCTGTGTTTTTTCTATGTTCACCGATTCAATTATTTACTGTGTTCAATAAATCTTTATTATTGCTTATTTTCTCAATTTGTTTTTCATGGTACAGTTTTTTTTTTAAAATTTTTTAAACTTTGTTACATAATTCCTAATTTACAGGCTAACTGATTCCCTGTCATGTTTCAGTTGTGTTATCTCTTTCTTTCATACGATCCTTCCGTTCTTTATCCAACCATGATGTAGTCGTTGCTCTGAAACAAACTTCTTAAGCGGTGCATTATGATCTACTAACTTCATAAATATGTTATTGAATTCATGCAACGTTTCCAGGTCTGTTTGAGAACGCACATTTGACCAACTGCAATTCTGTACATCATGAAGATATTTTTCTATTCTAAAAAATGTATATGGCCTTTTGTAAGTGATTTTGAGACCAGCTTTTGTCATTTATTTTTTAATTTTCCATTTATCCTAATCAAATTATTGTCACTATATCTGTCTGCTGTATGTGGAGGATCCTTTACCATCTGCTTTTAGTCAAGTGTGAGTGGGTTTATATATGACCTGAATCAGACCACACATTCTTGAAACATCGGAAAGTTTGTTTTTGCTCTGCAACGGTCCTAATTTGTCATAACTCTAAAAAAACATGCATATTCACTAGGCTATTGCAATGTATATAATCAACCACAAGATGGCTCAATTGACCCTTTTTAAAATCACTGCTTCTCTTAAGTCTATAAGGAGGTCTGTGAGCTGATCGGCAGTGCGTTTGTGTTTTCATGTCTAAACTTGCCAGAACATAAACGCTGACCGGTGTAAACCACAGATCAAAACGCATTAAACACATGATCCTGTTGGCGAGCGCCGCCTTGGGCCAAAGCAGACAATAAAAACTTCATGCAGTTCTCTAATAATGTGTCATGGTGTGAACAACAGGAAAGCCACAAAAACCAAACAGGCACAACATTCCTTTACTAATCATTACACTTCGATACGTTATCTTTTTCATATCTCTTGACTCGAGATGTCCAAAGTGTGTGGAATTCTTAATGTGCCAGATGCTCCTAATGTACAGCAGTTGTTCATTAGCTCCCTTCTAGTCCAAGAGATGTCCAAATTGATTATGACCGCAGTGTGCCAGCTCAGCTCATGTATGACTTTGATGCCCAGTGACTGCTCCTCCTTTCTCTCTTTTCTTTACAGGGCAGTGTTCGTGAGTGGGCCCAATCTCAGACAATGGTTTTCTGACTGTTGGAAAGTACAAAGGGAAACAGAGCTGGACAAGCAGTAAGAGAAGAGCGCTCTGCAGAACCTCCTTCATGTGGTTTGGAAACATGGTGCAATGACACAGTATGGTGAAGCAGGCTGGATGCAAGCAAAGATTTAGGCATATTGTAAAAACCCTTTTGTTTGGAAAATAAAAAAATAAACAAATAGTGAGATTTTTAGATATTGTCCAGTTTGTTCATTTCTAACCTCTGAGGCAAGCGTTTGGTGCTGTTACTTATGAACTTTTAGTTAATAAAAAGTCGAACACACGGCACTTCTCAAATTAACAATTCTTTTAATTTCTCATTTCATTAATATTACTTTTACTATTAGTCTTTTAGTGCACGTGTTTTGTCTAATTTTAAGCTCTGTACACAAATGTTCCTTCTAAAAAACGTATAAATAAAGCATCAAAAAAAGAAACCAAATGACATGTTAAGTATTATAAACTGTCATAAATGGGTAACTTCTCCACTGTCATAAAATTTCAAATGCAAATGGTTAAAATTGTCTGTCTTAATTAAATTGAACTTTTAACCCGAAGCAGAACTCACAAAACTGAATTACTAAATTAACTTGAGTATAATTATCCAGACTGGTTTTCTTTATTGTTCAACCTGTTGTGAGAAAAAGGCACCTCATTTTTCAAAGCAAATGGGAAAATCTTTGCCTCAAGTAGCAGC
Source organism: Chaenogobius annularis (assembly GCA_015082035.1). NCBI lineage: Eukaryota > Metazoa > Chordata > Actinopteri > Gobiiformes > Gobiidae > Chaenogobius > Chaenogobius annularis. Next base: position 96,943 of record BJKM01000494.1, on the reverse strand, counting down.
TGGAAAGCAGGAAGACTATTGTGAGTTTATCCTGTGATTAAAGTACAAAATAGTGTGCAGCTGGTTTCCCAGTACAACATAACACAGCCATACAAGCTCAGAAATTCTTCCAGATTTGAGCACAGAAGTCAGAGTGAGCGGATTGACTTGTGATTGACAGCACCTGTGTGAGTGAGCCAGAGCCAATAGGATGGCAGTATAAAAGCAATGGCTGAAATGGGCCTAGAATGAGCTGCTTCTTGAGAGTTGTTGCTGTTGACTTTGAAATGGGTGAGCTTACGTTTTGGGTAACATTATTTTAACATCATGCTCAAGTTTTGTTTGATCTGCCTGTCTAACGTTAGTGTTTTTGACTTGCAGCAAGCAGAGTACTGATTGTGTACGCTCACCAGAGCTCTGGATCATTCAGTGCTGCTGCCAAAGATGCTGCAGTGGAGGTTTTGAAGTCCCAAGGCTGCACAGTGGAAGTGTCCGATTTATATGACATGAAGTTCAAAGCCACTGCTACTGCTGAAGACATCACTGGTGCGTAGGACTTTCCCACCAGCGTGAAAAGTAGATTCTGAACGCCCTCTTGCACCTTTTGTGACCGTTTCACTTTTGCAGGTGAGGTGAAGAATCCCGAACACTTCCTGTATGCAGAGGAGACTAGACTGGCATGGGAGGAAGGCCGGCTGTGTGCGGATCTCACAGAGGAACAGCGCAAAGTCAAAGAAGCAGATCTCATCATATTTCAGGTGAGCTATGGAAGCTATTTTTAAAGCGTAGCGCACTCAAAATGACAAACTTGCTTGTGTATTTCAGTTCCCCATGTACTGGTTCTCTGTGCCTGCCATCCTGAAAGGCTGGTTTGACCGGGTGCTCACCCTGGGCTTTGCCTACACGCAAGAGAAGCGCTATAGCCAGGGATCTTTGAGGTACGTTAGCATTATCACAGGGCGCCGACAGCGTCAAGGTTAAAACTGGGTGAAACCCACCTCAGACTGATCACTGCTGGAAGGGATTTTTATTTGTTCCCAAACTTGACGCTTTCAAATTTCAACATGCACCAAAACGAAGGAACACAATATTTTAGTAGTAGCTACTAAATTTAGAAAAATCTGTCTTTTGAATATTCTCCAGGAAAAGAAGGCCCTGCTCTCCTTCACCACAGGATCACAGGAGAACATGTTTAGTCCAAATGGTATCAATGGAGACATGAATGTCACCCTGTGGCCATTACAAGTAGGTGCATAGTCCTTTGACATATAAAAACAAACCCACTTCTAATCTCAATTGTTTTTTTTTTCCCAGAATGGAATCCTTCATTACTGTGGCTTCCAGGTCTTGGCCCCTCAGATCTTCTGGGCCCAGCGGTGGCCCCTCCAGAGAGCCGCAGCTCTATGCTGGAGTCCTGGCGCGTCCGCATGCAGGGTCTCCTGAAGGAGCAGCCCCTCTCATTCACCCCCATGTGTTGCTTCGACAGTGAGAAGGGCTTCCAGCTCAAACCAGAGGCAGTGCAGAAACATGCCAATGAAGACTTTGGCCTGACTGTGGGCATCCATTTAGGAAAACCACTGCCCCCGAACAACCAGATGAAGGCTGGGGCCAATGGATGTAATGGCTCAACTTGTATTTATAAAGATCTCTAAATTCTTCATGCTCTTCTGCAGTGTTGTCTTGCACCACATTAAGCATGACTAGATTCTACAGTTGAACATCAAACCCATTTTAGAAACTGCTGCTTAGTCAGTGATCAGGGCATAGCCTGAAGCTTAAAATGACAGTATGGAAAAAGTGGCGAGGTAGCTGAGTGGTAATAAAATCTCAGCTTTAGCGCAAAGTCAAACCAGAGTTTGTCTTATTCCCAGTCATTTGAACACTGCGGTTAACGTAATCTTGGTCAAACATTTGAGACTTCCACTTTTGCTGCTGGTGGGTGTCTTGTAAACCAATGCAACTATACAGGTTTAGAGGCTGAAGTAGTCTTGCACTGTTCCCAGAGAAGTGGCTTTGTTTGGGTATGGAGGAAATGAGATGGGTGAAGAGGTGAAGGCAGGCTCACTTAAGGAAATGCCTTGTACTCTGTCCAAGCTCAGTGAATGTTTGAGGACTGGGCCTGTTCTGCAGCTGAAGTTTCACAAGGTCATCAAGTGTTATTGAGACATGTCCAGCTCCAAAATCACCTGTCTGCTTTCCCTTAACTTGCTGTCAAAAGCAATATTTTTTGAATGGTTGAAGTTTATTAGTACATCTTAAAACAGCAAGTTTACCCAAGGCTGATGACACTCCCAAAAATCCGAAGTATGTGCACACTAATTGGGCTGAATGTTGTAGCTTTTTAACCAACATGGTGACCTTTTAACTGTTTGCTTTCAGACATGACTGCTCCAGGGCCTAGTCTGTTTATGTATGTATGTCTCCAGCTATGGTTACTGAATCGTTGTCCATCCTGCGCTCCTATTGTCCATGTGGCTTTCCCAGCCTGACCATTGAAAACCATTTTAAACTGCTTCAATGTGAGGAAGTGGGCACACATTTGCCCAACACGAAACAGAGGCGCCGGAAAAACAGTCTGCAGCTCCTAATGTTTTAAATACATCCATGTATGTGGTTAGAAAATAGAAACAAAAGCAAAGATTAATCACTCCACTCACTGGAGACTTTGATAGTGAAGATGTGTTAAAATAATGTAAATACAAACTCATGTTTAAATGTATATTACTAAATAATATTCCATAAACTGCTTGATAATAAGTTAAAGTACATATGACAGGTTTTCATGTTTTTCTAATAATTACTTTGTTTGGTGGGGTAGAATCTGTGGTACATATGTATCATAGTTTCACACCAGTTCAGTGAAGAAAAACTGAAAAACGTTGAAATTACAGGAAGTAGAGCTGAGCTCTAAAACAGTGTGATGTCATCAATAAGCGACATTCCATCAAAGATTTAGGGACAATTTACCCACAATTGACACACTTTCCTGATGGTTTGAACTATAATTTAACAATATAAAATTGTTATCAGGTATTATAATTGATCAAATAATAACTATTGTGTAATTTATATGGATTTGGCCCTTGTTTACAGTCTGGTTGCTAGGTAACAGTTGTGGCATTACCTCTGTATATGATACATCTGCTACTCATGTCTAACCAGGAAGTACAATTATAAACATGAACAAAATGTTCAAACTGGGGAAAACTGGGGAAAAATAGGCAACATTTTTGTAAAATCATAAATATAATGACGTCATATGTCTTTGAAGTTGTGTTATTGCCACCAACTTCAAGCATAATTTCAACTTTTGCCACAAAATTCTAAAGGTTGTATGACTGGTATTACTCAAAATCTGACCTCGTACAGCAATGAGTTGCTATAATGGTTGCCTAGCAGTGCTAACCTAGGTCTAACTGACCGTGCTTGGCTTTGGACTGTTTTGACTGATCCATAAATGGATCCTTGTGTTTGCTCCAGATGTCAGCGGGTTAACAACGGGCCAACCATTAAAGACCAGGAGAAGAACGATGGCACAGACACACAGCTGAGTAACATGTCAAACTATTTACCATCCATCCCTCCATGCTTTCATGACCACATTAAAAGTCCATCTATTACCCGTCGGTTTGTCAAACTGCGTGTGAGGCAGCGTGAGCGGGCCCATGTGTGCTGGACAAGTCAGGCATCGTTTCTATCAAGATTGGCAGCAGGAAAGCGCCTGTAATGAGTAACTAGCAGCATTTACCTCTGCATGCTTTGAGTGAACTTCCAAATGGCCCTCTACCTCACTATCACAGTATGTTCATTGTTTGCTGCTGTCATTATAGAAGCGAGGAATTCACGCTGACATGTGAGCACCCCACAAAACCCACCCATCACTGTCGCCTGCCAAAACCACCGCATGGGCTTAAAAAGTCCACTGTTGTAAAATTATGAGCTAACAAATATAAAGGCTTTAATCCAATAATAGGTATAAAACAAATTCTATCATTAACATGCCTTGGAAACTAAGCTCGTGGCTTGTTTTCAGTTTCAGGACAAGGCAAAAGCAAGTATCCTTAACATTCTGGTTTTCATATTCTTCCCAGTGAGAATTTGCATGTTGTCAACTTAAGTGTGGAGCTGCTGGCTAACACTGACTGCTAACAGATGTTCTGGCGTTCTACCTGATACAATGCAGCATGTGCATAGGTTTTGTCAGAATTGGCACAGCATGGATTCAACTTGCATTAGCGATAAAAGCTTTTTTAAATCAGGGCTCAGTGGTGAAAGAACTACATTTCTTTACTAGAATAATTGTACTGATGCAAGAGCACAAAATATACTCAAGTAAAAGTATCAAATCAAAATTCTTGTGAAGAATATTTTTAAGAACGTAGCCTATTAAAGCATAAAACAGTGAAAGTATTTTGAGAAAAGAGTTTTGAGTCTTGATAAAGAATTATGCAGATCAGGTCCAAACCAGGGTAATGGAAGAGACTTAATCGGTTTCTTATTCTTAGCGAATGCAGGGATGTCACTGTAAACATGTTCAAAGCATACCCCTTGACCATTTCACCAGGAATCAAAATGAAATTTTGTGGAGAAAGTGCAAAGAGTTGAGAAGCCTTTTGTAATTTCCATCACTGCCATGTATGCAGATACCAGAGTCTCACCGGAATCAAGGCCCTGCTTTCTGGGCTAAGACTGGGCACGAGCAGGAGCAGTTTCTGATGAGAATGTATATAATAATGAAAAAGTTGCTGTAATAACTTTTGGTCTGACAGCTGAGGATGTGCGCAGCCAGTCTGCATCTGTCCATAAGTAAGGTAACAACAGCAGATGGACTGAGATTTGCACTGCAGTATATATTGGCATAACTGACAAAAGGTATACAAGGCGTGTCCTCTTTAGAGAAGTTCAACTGAGCCAACTTTACCATTGTTCTTTGTTATTGTCACTTCTTTGTCCAGGCCTTGATTTGGTGTTATTGTTGTAAAAAGAGTTTATAGCCGTTTCAGATTTCTCAGAGCGCTCTCCCAAACAGCTGGTAATAACTCGATAAAAAAAGGTTAGATTACAGCAGCTGGAGAGGAACACAGCACAAACAGACCCGTGTGGTCCTGAAAGTAGCAAACAGGCCGAAGAAAATAACAACAATCACTTCCTCTTCATGAACTGTTGCAGGATGTATCCTTCATGAGAGGCTCTCTTCATCCTCTGCTCCATCCTTCTTTTGTTGGGCCTTATCCTCTCTCCACTGTGAAACTTTCCACACTCACATTTTCACACATCGTTGGCTTGTTGAGAGTAAGTGCGTCGGAACCATTTGGGTATATACTAATTGCCCTATAGCTGCTTTGTAAAATGAGCAGGTGCAGGTGAATGTTGAACTTGTAAACGCCAACTCAAACGCATAATACTTTACCAAGGAATGCACGGAAGAATTTTAATTCTATTTGCAAGAACAAGGGCTCAAGTAAAGGTCATAAATAAAGTGTCTAAGTTGTTGGTCCTGTAAAAATGTAATGTTTCTTTTATCATGTCTCTAGCTTCAGCACTGACAAAACAACAAATTATTTCACTTTAAAACATTGACTTTCTGTCATAGCAATTGATTCCTTTATCACATTCACCACTATTTTTAGCTACTACTGGCCTACATTTGGTTTTGCTATCATCTTCTTGCTGTACATTACACACAAACCGATGCAACAGAGATATGTACTGTAGTCAGCAAATTACATATTACTATGACTATTAAACTTAAGCCGATTGAAGCCATACAGAATGTCCCTGGTTGCTTTGCCTGGATTTTAAAGCATTTTTCAAGTTACAGGGCAGTGGAAGGACTTCCCCACACACAATAATGATTTAAAAACATGCATTAAAATTGTGTCTGTTGTGTATCTATTGTCTCGGCATGGAATGTTGTTTCTTGATGACAAAGATAGAGGGATTCTGTTTGCAGCACTACTTCCTGTAATTTTCTTGTCTTTTTTTGGTAGTTTTTTTAAAAGGATTTTTATGTCCCGTAGGCTTTAGTAGACGGGACGACTTAGCGTGAAATGGGGATGAGAGAGAAGGGAGGACATGCAGTAAACTCTCGGAGCCGGGATTTGAACTTGTGACACTGCGGCCGGCTGCACATGGAACCTGGCAACAAACTTCCTGTAATTTTCAATGGTTATTTTGCATTTTTTCTTGACAAACTGCAACTTGATTGATGTAGAATTTTGATGAAAACTTACTAGAGGCACTATACCATCATAATTAGAAAAACAGACATGAGACATGAAAACCATCATATGCACTTAAAGTTTTCAAGTTCAATTTCAGACCAATCTATTCACCTTATAATGTGAGCATATTTGAGCATCTTAGTGGATAGGGTAGCAAGTTTTAGAAAATATTTGTGTAAAAACATTTGTAAATCATCTATTGCTATGACCAAACCAACATAAACTACTTGCAAGCACGAAAAGCTACTGGAACAAATGCCAGCATACAAACGCAACCAAGTTCAACTCACGCATTTTGTCAGACACCTCACTCACTCAGACAGTGATAGAACCCAGACGGACCTGCAGTTGGCTGAAAGGCCTGCATGGAGAGGTCTCGTGGCTGAATGAGTGAACACGGGGCCCTGGCTGTGATGTACGACGCGCCTGGCATTGATAAGCTGAGCGACTCGCCTGTTTTTTATTTACAAGCCGCAGTGGAGTGCAGTGTAGACGAGGCTGACAGAGGGTTTTGGTGGTTATGGGCGTCGCAGTGACAGGGTTAAGACTGCAGCCATTACGAGAGTTCACAGATCCACGCTCCTTATAATTGGAACCTGGTCTCGGCTATCTCCAGCGCGACGATTGATGGAAGAAACACATGCTTCAAGGCAGTACATCCTGTCCTTCACTGGCTTCTGCCCTTGACTTTGTTCACCTCTGCTTTGTACTTTTATGTTTCAAATTGTCATACAAAATCTCCCCCGTTTCTCACTGAAATGACAAGTTCAGAAATATTTACTTACACATTTCAGCAGAATTTCAAGAGGAATCAAAACAAGTACATAGTGACCTTTTGAGTGTGCATAAACAATGATAGATTGAGACAGATACATTTTAGGCTGGCCTGAACAGAGGTTTTACAATTGTTTGGTGAGAAGAGGCAGGTTATTTTGCATTGATTTAATTGCACATGTTTTTATTGCTCAAAAATAACAATAAATCCACAGATCTGTGTCGCTTGCTTGTGTTTATGGATATAGAATACTTGAATGCCATACTTTGGGATATTCTAGGCAAATCAATAACGCTAATCTCTAATCTCTATGGAGACCAGCAGGTAGTCAACCCTTTACATATTGCACCTTTAAAATAAAAGTCTATTGACAAGTGATACGTTTTTTTGCTTTCGGGATAGTCCTGCAGCTCCTACAAACCCATATCTGAGTGGTAAATAGTCTAAATTCTATTGATGGGTTTCAGCTTCCTATGATATATGCAACTTTTTTGTTTTAAATTGTTATTTGTTATGGCAACAGTCCTAATTTCTCATAATTCTGAAACCTATAGATAGCGTGTTTTGACCGGTGTTGGACAAGTAAACCACAAAAGAACCACTCACACATTCACATGCACAGACATTTAACAGAGGAGTAAAGTGTCTTGCCCAAGAACACAACAGCACTACTGCTGCCCCTACAGGCTGATAGAGCTTTATACACATACATAAAGTTTTGCCTATTGAGAAGAAGACACTTGCTCCTTTGCAACAAGTCATCTTTGTGAATGATATGTACATGAATTTAACCATCAGGAATCATGGCTAAAAACATTTACCACAACTCACAAAGTGCATCTACTGAACAACGTGCTGGACCAAATACAAATTTAAAGGGTTTTTTGACTCGTTGCTGTTTAGTGCGGATCACACGCTGAATCCCTTGGGTCCAACTTCAATGAGCCGGACTAGATAAATGAGTGTAGAACAGCGCCCCATTCCTCCCCGCTGCAGGCGCCGTCAGCCCAGCTCCAGATGCCACATCCTGACTGTAATTCCTGTGCAGTGCATACATGAGCATGCACACATCCACAGTGCAGCACAATGAATGAGAACCACCTGGGACCTCAAGTGTCGGGTAACTTTCCGTCATACTTTACACTTCTGATCAACTTTTCCTTGGCTACAAGTTAAAATGACTCATTTTGTTTGTTTATGTTAGTTATCTCATCAGCTTGTTTGAATGCGGTAGAGTTGTGTTTACGTCCAATAAAACTGGTAGTGTTTGGATTTCCCTTACTGCTCACCCTCAATCACAGTGCCATGTTTGTCTCAGTTTCAGTGGCTTGTTTAGTTCTCCCTAAACCACCACCTTCAGACCTCGAACTTTATGCACGCACTCGCTGGCCCACAGGTGATGTATGGTGAAACTGTTCGCTTCTCCAAAACACCAGCACATTCCAGCAAAAAAGCTCATGGTCCATTTTTCATATAGCGTGACAAGACAATAGGGGTGAAAGTAAGCTACCTTATCTACAAACTGGATGTCAGTGGCATTTTGTAAGAAGCACCATCCACGCAGCATGGATAGGATTACTGGTTTGGAGGTAGGTGCAGCTCCAGGCAGTCATAGACACCTCTTTATGGATCCCGTGGAGAGATTCTGTCATGCACTAATCTCTACTGGACACTATCTGTCCCCCCGAGCAAAGCTTTTCTTCAACTTCTCCCATAGCTTCTCCTGGCGTGATCCCGTTGACCTGTCTCATATTGTTCGACAAGGTTTCTATGTGCCAGTGCATGCACGGATACTGATCCAGGAAGGGGGGGGGGTAGAAACCAATAGCAGCTTTGGGAAAACAAGAACTTGCTTTTAGTTTGAGTTACAGCGGCATGCACAGATGATGGACAAAGTCAATGGAGTGTGGCAGCCACAACCGGTCATGGTCAGCACCTGAGAATCAAGCACTGACAGATTAGAAGTTTGAAAGAGTATTGCTTGGCCCTGCAACAAGAACAAGCGCCACAAAGTCTTGCAGTTTTGACTTTTTACTGTACTGACATACATTTGACTTTGCAAACGTCTTTGGCAGGATTAAAAAGGGATTGCACAATTCTGACCATCTGTAAATTGTGTATATATTCAGACCAAGTCTATTTTTTTAACTTGTAAATTCAAAATTGTATGCATGCCCTATTTGATTTATTTAGCTACCATTATTATTCATTGTTGTATGTTGCTTTGGCACTTTAAAGATTACCTCTTGTTATGATTCAGCATTGTGCACAGATTTGAATATCAATGTTTAAGTTTGGCACAGGCCAGATGCCATTCCTGATCCATTACTCATCTGGCAACCCTTGATGGAGTATTTCAAGGGTTTTTGGGAATGCATTCATTTGTTTGTTTAAGCAGATTCTGTAACATCTTGTTTACTCTACACTTAACACGGCGCATCTACCTCAAAAGCATAATGTAAACAACCTAACTCCTAACCTTAACCCTTATGTAATTACTTGTTGATACTATAATTACAACAAATACTGTAATTTAAAATGTGACCCTATTGCTTCTCTCTATGCAGTTTTGGCTCTTTCTGCTGGTCATTTGTCTCAAAAAGTCTGGTCTATGCCATCTTTCCAAGTCCAACCATGCATACTTCAAAAGTAACTGCACATTCCAAGAAAATAAACACAAAATGCCCTATGCAAACTGTCTAGTCCAGCATTGTACTCCTCAATGTACTGTCACAGAACTACTTTTACTTTATATACACTATTATTCATATTGAACATCTGCCTTATAGCTTTTCTTTAAACATCTACACAATGTCACGCTGTGCTGCAAATCTCTTCTTTCATATTGGATCCTGCATTGAAAAAGTGATGGCGTGTCAAAGCCTGGAATGTGTTGCTTTGCATTTCCTGACACTACACCTGCACAAACACACCCCTGAGAGGTGCAGCGTATCACCTCATTACCTGCATTCACACTATCAGCGGTGACAGGTGGCTCGGAAAGGCAGAACAATACACAATCAAGGTGCCAGTTTTTCGCCTTTTATTCAGTGTTTCCATGGTCTTTGGCCTCCTGCATGTTCACCCGGCTCACCATTTTATCTCGGTATATAATTGGACACGAGTAAGTGATTGGATGAGAGCAGGAATGTGCAGGAGGTCGGCGGTTGAAGATGTTTTGGTCCAGAGTGAATTGAGGTGAATGGACATTAGCACAAAAATAGCCCACATCTGTGAGACCCCCCACTGAGATTCACAGCGTCGTTACAATAGAAACGCCGACCATAGGAATAACTCTTTCAATACTTTCTTCCTCTTGTTTTCAATGGGAAAGTATTGAAAGTACTTAAACACACATGAATAGTTCAAATAGAGCAGTTGTGAAAATGGCAAATTTCTGAGAAAATAATTGGTCTTATTTTCAGTTAATGTGCTGTATTTTTGGTTTCTTTTTTTTCGAGAGGAGGTAGCAGTATGTCGTCTGTATAATCCCTCAGCCCTCAAGGTATGTTCCATAGTAGCAAAGGTTTCAAGTAGCTACTAACCGAGCAAAGCTTTCCATTTTCAGAACCATTGCCGTTATATAATAATATATCATATATAATACTGTTATCCCTGAACTAAATTATGTTTATAATATATTTAAAATCGTTCTTTGTGTTTTTATGTGTGTGATTTTTTTCTTTTGTTGGTGCGTTGTTGCTCTATTTTTGTTATAATTATATGTTCTAATTAAAATTAAATAAAAAAAGAATAAAAAATCTTTGTTAAATTAATCTCTCTACTCTGTAAAAAGCACCACTATAGCACTAATATCTTCAGTAGTATCACAACTCTCTAAGTCCTTCTACTTCGGCTCGAGTACAGATCGCAACTCCGTGGTTATGGTTCCTCAGCCTCGTGCACCCCCGGCCTCCACCTCTCACCTCTCTCTCGCTGACGTCTGCACAGCCTTTTAGCAGCCGCCCTCGGTTTTGCATCTCCTTATCCATTCATCATGTTTATTCACCACGGAGACTGTCAGAAGAATGGAGCAGAAAAAACTATCTTGATGTCTGCTGCTATAAAAGAATAAACGCGTCAAATCTCAGTCAGGGGAAATGTTTATCGCTCAGAGCTATTGTTATGTGAAGGATTGTGGCCTTTGAGAAATGGCCTGATTATTTATATAGTCATGCTTCTGTGTGGGTTATGTTTAGTGACATTTAACCAATATCAATGAATGAGGAATATTTGTGTGCAATATAAGATTCTGCCTCTATACTCTAAAGATTGAAGGGACCTCCATTTGTCACTTATTTGTAGTAATATATTGTAGCATGATACACGATAACAGCATACAAAAACACTTTTACCATCAAGGACAGTTAAGTTCTAAACAAAGCATAAATCATTGCAGAAATAGTGCGCTATGATGTCTCCATTATCTTCAAGGACAAGCCTTCAAAAAATCAGTTTATCTACAACCGAAACTTCAAAAAGACATGAAATATTGACTTTCATTAATGGACCAAAACCTTCCAGCCTTTCCAAGAATCTTTGGCTGATGTAATTGCCAACAGTAATTGTTTTAAGGAGGATTTTCAGCCTCTAAGACTGCCTTGCTGTATTTACTTAGTCTCGTTATGTCAACCGCTCCCACATAGCTTAAGCATTTCAAATATACAGCCAATAGTGAAAATATATGAAATCTAATTAAAATGTGACTTGATCTTACATAGTTCCCACTGCCTGCGAATGAGGTATAGCTCTGTATAGAACTGTGGTTGGTAGCAGCTTATGGATGCTTATCAGGGAGTCTTACAACCCCCTCCGATGCTGTTGATAGGGAGGACAATGGGTGTGCGTGCGTAGTGGTAACCCGGTTTGGAGCCCTTGGAGAAACTCACCACATTTCCCTGGTCGGTAATGAGGTCAGGGTGGCCTGCTGGTTGTATTTCATCAGGGAGAATGCAGGGCGTACCGTCATAATAAACTTCAGAGGGGTGAACCGTACCAATCGCTGCGTATCTTCTTCCTGAGCAAACACTGCGGACACATTGTACCTGGTTAAAACAATACTGGGAGGTGAGGACATCAAAAGCCCATTTCTGTCACAAATGAACACCATCAAAGTATGTTATGGTGATTTGGCGATGCTATAAAGATTAGGGTGGTGTTTTGGAATGGCCTGGTGTTGCTGCTTGGGAGGGTTGAACGTGGGGTTAATTGCTCCTGTGGGAGAAGAAAACCAAAGAGCTTTGTGTTTAAGGATGTGCGGGTAATAAAACGCAACAATGAAATTATCTCACCATAGCAGCATTTATTCACCACTATTAATCAAACTATAGCAATTGAATCTAATTTTAATACGGTCCTGACCTTTGAAATTTGAATACATTTTAATCGAGTAAGCTCAATAAGCTATAGAATGAGCCAAAAATCTATAACTTGTGCCCCATAACAAATGTTTAATGGCTTGATTCATTAATCTAGGCACAAAAATCCCAAGTTATAGTCTGCTGTATATGCCCTATTAGGTAGAGTGACTGGTGTAAAACACAAAGAAATGTGCACATAATATATATATTCATTCATTCTAGGAGGTGAGTGATAGGACAGCAGTAAGAAAAGTTGAAAATGAAGACAAATTTGTTCGTAAAACGGTTCCCTAATTGATCCTTTTGTCCACATTGAAGTAAAGTGCATAATTTGTAACACTGACAGTTAGTGCAGGTGTGCGCTGTCACCTTTAGTGGTCTGGTTGGAAAACGGTTCAGCCCATGTGTTGGTTTTGGGTGGAAGCATGGGACAGTTGATGTGGTTAGCTGCTGTCTGCAGATCTGGTTTCATATTTAGGTGACAGAGGGCGAGGCATGGGTGCAGGCAGCCACAGCCCTTTTACCCTGTGACTCCAAGTCTGTGTATTGTGCTGCCTGCGACGTAGCCAAGATAATAATATACACAAAATGTGAGTTATGACTTTGACTTTAGTTGCCAAATTAAAATGAATGCGCAAATTATTTAGTTAATCGAAACAATAAATCTCAAATTTGTTCAAAGTAGTCTCACTATGTTTTACTCAGTAAAAACATACAAAACATATAGGCAATATGAAATGTTTAGTGTTACTTGTTATGCATTGTATGTATACAGTACTGCCATTTTAGTCAATAATGCACTTCAGTTATGAAAGCCCATTCTATTATCTATCTATTTTTATAATTTCTTATTTAACTTTAAACTATTAGCCGAAGTATTCAATTCATTAAAATAGTCTATATGATACGTAGCTCATAATAATAAGGCATTATACTATCGGCCAAATACTGACGCAACACGTGCAGAAGTCTTGGTCGAAACTCCGATGGCAGCGCGCGCGTGCTCACGCAGTGGTTATTGGGGTGATGCCATGTCAATATGCATTAGAGCTGGTCCAGCCCCCGAGGCGTAGCTCTCGTGAGTTTCAGCAAGTGCAGCGAGAGAGGCGCAGAAGCTCGGCTCACATTCATGGAAGGAGGCGGAGAGAGCGCACGAGCACACAGTAGCGCACTGTAGCCTATTAAGCACAACTCAGTTTAAACTGTACCTTCAACTAAAGAGCAAAGGATATTCCCACTTTGGAAAAATAATACAAGGTAAGCGGACTTTCATATGTAACTTTAGTTTGCTTTTTGCAGAGATTTTTTAATATACTGAGACGCTTCTATGGGGCATTATCCTTGCGTTCTAAACGAGTTTTCGGAGCTAAACCGACTTTGTAAGATTAAAGCATAACACGCTTCGTACAAAAGGCGGGCCGTGGCTTTTGTCATCTTTTGTTGGCGGTAAAGTAAAAGCCGGTTTACTACCGCATTACTAACACTTAACCAACTCTCCATCCACTCGCTGCAGTGTATTTGCGCCCCATTCACACTCTAAGCCGGGCTACTGTGTGCTGGGGTGACATCAGATAAGTCTGTCTCCAACAGATAGAAATCAACAATGCCAACAATGTACGTTTGCATGAGCTGCACTGGGACATGTCGCTGGTTTGGCGCTTGTGCGTTATGACGCCAAGTGTTAAACGTCATATACTTGTGCCACTCAGCCCTGAAACCTGACGTTCCCGTTTAAAAGATTGTATCCTAACTAAAGAATGTAAACAGGGTGAGACTGGAGGAGAAAGTCGGGCAAACACGCTGCACCTGCACTGCGCTTGTCGGTCCCATTAGCACAAGAAACTAGCCTTCAAACGCTTTTATTGTCTGTGTATTGAAATACAAAAGCCGTTTCAGCTCATTTGAAAGTGGATGCTCGAGTCTTGGGACGGGAAGGCAGAGGGAGATGCGCTCACGCATACAGAGCTGTGTGCAGCTACTTTATCAGATGGACTGGGTGTTAAAAGGGTTAATTACTAGAAGCCTGTGGGGCTACCTGGCACCCACAGGTATTTTCCATATAATATGAAGGGAATTAGACAGAGACCATTGTGAGGGATTATCTCTGCATACAAAAACCCATAAGTACAAGTCTTATGAATATAAGTGGTGATGGATTGCACAGCTTTATAGGCGTTTACATCCCTCAAACTACTAGTACATTTGTGAAAGCGTGCTCTGGTTTAAAAATAAATAAATATTTAACCCCCAGAAATCTTTATTTAGGATTTTCTCTAAAGGTGTTACATCACTTCCACTACTGACACGTCACAGTCTGAATCAGATAATATTGTGAAAGAGAACTAAGTATTCATAAAAACCATGCAATTAGTCAGACACCCAGTGACGTTTTGGCAGAAAACTCAGACAAGAAATATTTTTTCCCCAGGGTGAATATAGATAATGTTTAGATGATGTTTTTACTTTCTGAGCCTACCTGTAAGTACCACAGTACCGTCAAATCCACAATAATATTTTGATCTAATCTCTTTGGGGGTCTCTAGTTTGATGATTTGCAAACTTAGAAAACTGTAACCCACCGTGGCTGGCTAAATAAAAAGTTGTTGCTTTTTTTCTCCCGTCTAGACAAGTCTCTCTCAGAGAGATGCACTAGTGCTCTTGTTTCTCTGCTCATGGTCGTGCTGTGTCACCCACTGGTCACTGACCCATGCACGGGGCGAGGCGTCGAGCTCCCCACTGCTGTCTGAACACAACTTACTCTCCAGGTGTACATCAGTCCAGGCCGTGCAGGTTAAGCCACTCGTGTTCTGCTTGTGATCTATTACCTCTCACCTCTGAACCTTCACCAGTGCAGCTAACCCACAGTTAGAGCAGAGACAAGGAGAGAGATGTCACAGCTCAGACTTGTGAAGACAGGCCAGACAGAACCACGCAGCGACAGACTTTTTAACCCTAACCTTAAGCATAAAAAGGGCATTCTACGTAGTTTTATGAATGCCGAGTTGCCCGCTGTGATCTTGCAAATTACTTGGGCCACCTTTTGTTCCTCTACACATGTAGGGCATTTGAAATTATGAGCACATACCTCCGTCTTATTAGTCGCAGATGTTGTAAAAGGACATTTTGAACCTATAACCTGCCGTTTCTTTGATCATGCACATGGTGACAGCTCCTCAGCTTTACCTCTAGAAAAGATGAGGTATATTTTATTATTATAAGAAGCTAGTTAAGGAAAACATTCCTCAAAGTGGCATCCAATTTCCCACCCTTGACCAGCGCTTTATCTCGGAATGCCCAGAACGCTCCGGAAATAGTTTGTGTTTAGATTTCTCAATCCCACTTCCTTGTGTCCAATCTGCACTCTGCACCGGTGGAGCTAATGTAAACATTTATTGTACGGCCCCTTTGACTGGACATCACTCACATAGAGTGCTTAGGTTTGTGACACGACAACACCGGGCCTGTATGCGGTCCTGAATGGCCTGTTTTAACAAGCTAACCACATTAAGATTCTTCAGGATCTGGTGGCAGACCGCAGGTACTTCATGTTTTATTAGCTCAAGCAGTCAATGTCCAGAGGGTGCAAGCAAATGTGACGGAAAATTGCTTTTTAAATCGGATACCCAGGGATTAACTACAAAAATAACGGTAGCTTTAACCACCAAATTACTTAATATTTAATATTTTGATCACTAAATGTAAATGAAAGTGTTAGGATGCATGAAATAAGTAATTTTTTGTTTTTGTTTTGTATAGGAGGTAACCCCATCAGAAGAACGGTCCGTGCTCTTCAGCCAGCCCTGCAAAATGAGCTTGAGCACCAGCGAACTGGAGGACCTGTGGGAGTCCTTGACCTCCAGTGACTTCAACATCTCAGAACACCTGGGCAACATCTCCAGTGTGGACACAACGGTGTGCGCCACAGCCTTCAACCGCAGCGCACTCCTCACCTCCATGTGCGTGCTCTACTCCTTCATCTTCATCATCGGTCTGGCCGCCAACGCCTTAGTCCTTTGGGTGAACATCCGTGCCCAGCGAGACGCCACCCCTCGCCACGAGACGCACATGTACATCGCACACTTAGCTGTCGCCGATCTGTGCGTGTGTGCCACTCTGCCCATTTGGGTCAGTTCTCTGGCACAGCATGGTCACTGGCCCTTTGGAGAGATGGCCTGCAAGCTCACGCATCTGATGTTTTCAGTCAACCTCTTTGGCAGTATCTTCTTCCTGGCGTGCATGAGCGTGGACCGCTACTTCAGTGTCACCAATCATGCCGACAGCGATGGAGGAGCGAGAAGGAAGCTGGTTCGCCGTGCTGCATGTGTGGGAGTGTGGCTGTTAGCATTTGTCGCTAGTTTGCCTGACACCTACTTCCTTCACACGGTTAAATCTTCACATGGGGATTTGATGCTGTGCCGGCCGGTCTACCCAGAAGAGAACCCTAGAGATTGGATGGTTGGAGTTCAGTTGAGCTTCATCCTGCTTGGCTTCGTCCTGCCGTTCCCAGTTATTGCTGTGTTTTACACTCTTTTAGCCCGCACATTCAAACGCTCCTCTTCAGCAGCACCTTCAACAAGTGTGGAGCAAGAGCGTCGTGTCAGTCGAAGAGTAATCCTTGCTTACATCATTGTCTTCCTCGGATGCTGGGGCCCTTACCACAGTGTCCTATTTGCAGATGCTCTATCTCAACTCGGCCTGCTGCCCCTCACCTGCGGTTTGGAGAATGTCCTCTATGTGGCTCTACACCTCACCCAGTGCCTGTCCCTGCTCCACTGCTGTTTCAACCCCATCCTCTACAACTTTATCAACTGGAACTACCGCTACGACCTCATGAAGGCATTCATCTTTAAATACTCCACACGGACAGGGTTGGCGAGGCTGATCGAGACGTCAAACGTGTCTGACACAGAGTACTCGGCGGTGGCTGTGGACAATTCACCCCAAATCTGAATGGAGTAAAAACAACCAACCAACTAGCATTTCATATACACTGTCAAAATCATCAGTGACTTGTACAGAAAATTACTGAATTTCCTTTCATATCTTGTTAAACTGGATATCAGACTGAATCAGAAGCACTTAGAAGGCAGTTAAGCTAATAAAAAATCAGATGTTGTCACTATTCCTTATGCAAAACAGTGACTGTAATTGTGTACATTTTTGTGTGTGAATGAATGTTAGCCCTTGTACTTCGAAAGTAATGTTTTTTCCGATATGTATTCACTTGTATTTATAGACGTGTACCTTTTAATAGCCAAATTTGTTACACTGGTGTCTCCACAGTGCTCTACACCATTCTCTTACGTAGCTGCCTCATTGTTTTGGTAGAGCCACTGCTTAGCTCAGTGTTGTAGAGCTGCTGTCCTCAACAACCTCATGTTACCTATTATTTCATATGTAAATTATTTCATGGAGCTGTTGTGTGCATCCTAATGTCAAATCTGAAATTTTTTGGCAAAGAGCAGGAGAATATTGAAACTTCCTCCTAATGCTGGGAGGCATCCGCTGGAACTGCTGAACTTATATGGTCAATCTGCAAATAATATTTATATGCATGTGGTTTTAATCTCGCAGGCCATTGATAGCTTGAAGTCTTTCGACCAAACATCACAAATGAATAGCTTTACCACTCGGGCGTGCAATGACTAAGTGTTTACTGAGGACCAAATAAAGAATACATCACGGCATAGCTTCAAAGTTGTGCATGTGTCTACGCTCTACACAAACTTTAACTGTTTACCCACTTTCTGTAGTAGGAAGACATATCCTTTTGAATTGCAGACATACAACATTGTGTCATCGGATTGGTTACACAAGTCTGCTTCTACACTGAAACAACCTGATGTTGTGATTTGAAAAGACAAGAACAGATGCATTCCCTTTTGTAATGTAATGTACAACATGTGTTTTTTGAATATTAAATACTGAAAAATGTATTTTGGCTCACCGTATTTTTTTCATAAATCAGAAATAATCTAGCATCTTCATTTTCTCTGCACCCAATAAATGTAGTTTGTAAGTGAGAAGCTCCCGTGGGCTGAGTTTCAGAAAAGCTTTTACTTAATTTACACAAAACAAACGGCACTAAACTAGAGGTAAAACTTCACAGCGTCGTGCGTTTGCCCACATCTGGAGCCTATACAGCGGATTAAACCCTGGAGCTGCAGGATCATGCACAAATGCACTTTCTGTCACAAGCATTACATCAATGTATTTCTCAAATGATGTTTGAAGTACAAGTCTGTGAAATGCTGAGGCTTCTTGTTACAGACATCATACCGTGCGGTGAAATATCAGAGAAAGATAAAAGCCAAGCACAAATTGTCAAAACGGACACAACAAAGTTTGGCATCACCTGAATTGGTTTAGTAAAGAATTAATTAATGCAGGAGAAATTAAAATAATGTGGAATATAATAATAGTAGAGCCAGGAGCTAAATAACTTAACTCACATCATTTGAAATTTCCAAATGAATAATTGATTGCTGAATGACATTTGACATTGGAGGAAACAAAACGTACTGTTAAGATCCAGAAAACTCTCTCATTTTCAAATTGGTTCCAGTTTATTTATTTATTTAAACATTTTCAATCAAACTGATGCTGAACTTGACTTGCCAGATGGTCTGTCCCGCTAAATCATCAGGATGTTGTCATTCCCCAGACATGCTCATAACTGGCACTACCACATCTCAGGGGGCTTGTAAGTCCTCACCAGGTCTACACCACCGCCTTTAGAGAAACAGATGGCTTTGCAACCACATGTCATAAAACCACAGCTAATGTTCACTGATATTATTAATAACACAACAATGGCTTTTTAAATAGCATTTCCAATCTCTACTGGATAATAGGCTCAAGTTTCTCTTTTAGTCATGCTGGACAAAAGGGAAGGGACTAGATGTACTTAGTCACAGGTTTTAAGTATCCGTCTCCACACTACTATAATAGAAAGACTAGTCATTTACAGAGGTTCACGTCATGTCCAGCCTGTTCCCTGTCCACCGCTCTCTTTTTAGGACAGTACGTGTCCATAGGCCCCCACCTGTTCCACTCTTACCATTGATCACTTTGAAGACTAAGTCCCCCCCTTCATCTCAGCTGGCTCTTTCATTCCTTTGTGCCGGTCAAAGCCAGTTCTCCCCTCTTGCTACTCCTGTGACTTGCTCGCTGACCTATGACCCCTGATGACCCCACTGTAAACCTCTGCTTTTGACCCAATCCCCTGGCTGCGTCTTTAGCCTTTAAACTCCTCATGTGTTTTATCTGTCTGCTGTCTTTTGCTTACACAGCACAAATGTCTCTCTGTGCCGATTTCCTGTTGCCGCGCAGCTGTCACCTTCCACTTTGCTCCTTGTTCTTTTTGTTTGCTTCTGAGACGTGACCTTTTGGCCATCAGATGTCTAAGCTCGTCTGACCACGGCACAAGCGCGGTTTGTCTTCTTCATCGGACTTCCACCCCTTCACAGCTACCACCAATTTAAGCTAAATCTGAGCGCACAAAGCTAGTTCTAAACCTCTTTGTGTTCTTTTGTGCATCTAATCCTCAATACCTACACTCTTTTTGAGCCGAGGCAAAGGAGTCACTGTCCCTGAACAATACAAAGACCGAAGCAGAGATTTTAATTGTCCACATCTCCTGCTCCTGGCACCTGTTAAGGGCTTTCCACTTGAGTTGCCGTCCAAAGATTGCAGTAGTTAAAATCTCCATCACTGAGGCCCTTCAGACAATGTAGTTCTGCAGGAAGTCACCACCGGACACTCTGATTGGAAAGTTTGGAAACTTCGCTGCTCAGGATTGTGTGCGTCACTCTAATGATCCGCTCTGGCAGGTTCACAAGTGATTCATGAGATAGTATCAAACACTAATACCGAACTAATTATTTATAGTTTAACATATCTTTTTTCAATCCAAAAATAGTAAATATAAAGTTCTGAAAAAGACCATTATAGTAATCACAAAATAACTTTTTGCATAGACTGTATATTCTAGGCTTGACTTTGGGTTTCTTTCTAATAGTTTGCGGTTTTGTAGTATAATTTAGCATTTAAGGGTGGACTTTCTAAATGTATCAACTATCAATTATTAAAATGTGATAATAATATTACATTTGGACAAGTACCACCGTAAGTAACTCATCACTACAATGTGTTTTGAGACCGCCCCAATGCTCATAAACATTGGACCGAGCTTAATGAGGCACTGCAGACTGTCTTCAACACCAACACTCCATTTGACCTTAAAACAACGAATCTCAGACAAAAAACTCCAACAATGGAAATGAGTGATGGATACCTTAACTTAAATGGAGCAGATGAGACTGATACATGTGGGGGGTTATTTCTTGTATTATTTTTTTGTCTTCATAGTTGCTGTTGTTCTGTTTGCCTTTTCAGAATAAACTGTTCCCCTACTCTTTCCTTACAAATATTGTAAGTTATATCATAATATTTTAAAATCGTTGATGATATTATATTTAAGAATACATGTTGTTCTTGGACTGGATGTTCATGGCATTTTAGAAGAATAAGGAGATCAAACTATTAACTGGACTGGCTCATTTGTTTAAACTGCCGTAACATTTCACACACTTCTTGTATACACCCATGAGCACTAAAAAAAATACTAAATAGGACCTTCACTGCTTGTATATCCAATCCATTCTGATAATGTGGAGCAAGATCTGGAGCAGGCTGAGGCAGAGGTAGTTTTATCTCTCACCTGGAAATATTTACAGTCCCAGACCAGCATATTTTTCAACTGAACACTTTGCTGTAGCATCTCAGTGGAACTATAAATCCCATTCTTTCGCCGCCCTCTACAGCAATGGGATGCCTATTATTCTTTGTGGAAACACATTGCACATATATTTCAATAGGCAGCTTTTTATTTCCTTGTTGAAAAGTAAATACAGACCACATTAAAAGCATCATAGCAGTGTCTGGGAGTAAATCAACAAGATGGAAGATACCAGCACAAGTACTTCAAATGAGTAATACTATCTGTGACTTGTACTATGAAGCATATATAAATTACAGAGTAGAAATATACACAATCCAGCCACAAGGCACCAGCTTTTAAATAGACTTTTTAATCTCTACAGGATAATAGGTTCAGATTTCTCTTTTAGTCAGACAGGACAACAATAGGATGGCTACAAGACATAATTAGTCACAGGTGTTAAATGTCCCTCTCCACACTGACAGTAATGGAACGCCAGACTAGTAATTTACAGACCTCCACGTCATGTCCAGCCTGTTCCCTGACCACCACACTCTGCATTTAGAACAGGGCATTGGCGCCACTGGCCCCCACAAGTCACAAGGACATTGTGACTTTTAAAAAAAAAACTTTAAGGCTAGCTCTTAAAACCAAATCATGTGCAGGTTAGTTGTCTCACAAAGACAATACTCAGATACAATTTTATACTAAAACAAGCTTATTTATTTAATCAATATACATATGAGGACACATTTTGACCTTTCCTGGATAGTTTAATGATGTATCTACTCTATCGGAGCAAGTATGAGACAATATGGTCATGTTAAAGCTGAGCTAAATGGGACTTTTTTGGAGGAGGCTTCACTTCTTGCTTGTCTTTATGGATTGTCTAACTTAAAGCTGTATTACTCTTATCAATGAGTAAATTCAGTTTTTTCCCCAGGAAGTGAATTGTAAAACTTTATGACACGCTAACTTTAAGACATGCTAGCTGTTTTAATCCAATTACAAAACATTTTATTACTCAAAAACTTGCAAGACAAAGCCACGTGAGTCACTTTATTGGATGATTGGCTGTGCAAGGGTGGTCCACCCCACTTCCCAGCTGTGCAACTGGGCAAATAATCCATGCGTGTTACTAGTGATGTACTAAAGGGTTTGGGAGAGCTAGGAACTAGTTAATTCCTAAATACTTCCTTGTTTCATGGTTTAAAAATCTGGTTTAACTATAGCATAGCATTTATTCAATGACATTAATTTGTTTTCTTAAAAATGATCTAGCCTAGTGACATCAACCACAAATTTCTGCTATGCTATAGGACACACCTGGGCATTTGCGGCCTCAGGGGCCGGATCAGGCCCTCGGCCTGTTTTAATCCTGTTTTAATAGTTTCTTTTATTTTTACCTGTCTTGGCGCTGTAACATGTGTCTGCACTTGAGTCCTTAATAAAGATGACATGAAATGAATGAATAATAGATTCAGTAGCCAGTATTTTACAGTAAAGTGCTTATAATGATAAGAATTTTTTACACCAATGATTGCGGGACGGCCCTCCGCCTGGATTCCTATATGGCCCTCGGAGGAATAATAACTGCCCACCCCTGCTATAGGATCATTAAGTGTGACATCACTTCCAGGTCCAAGCAGTGCAATAAACAACTGATTTGAAAACACAGCGTGGTGCTCTGTTTTGTTTTGTCCAAATAGATTAGCAGTCAATAAAAATATTAGAGAAAAGCTTTCCTTTTATTGATTTCCATGGGATGAGAAAAAAGAAATAAGTGGCTTGAATTTATAAGGTGAGTTGGCATTAAGAGCTAACAGCTGTTTTGTCGATAGCAAGAATTTACTCATTTGTTACTATCTACCTAAAAACTGCACACTCTGATCCAGGCGCATTGACCAAAAACACACAACACACAACAGAACACGCAGGAGTCACAATAAGAAGACATTTTAGAGTCTGACTATAGAAGAGTTGAAAACACAACTCAGACCAAGTCTGAAACAGTTCTGATATTAGATGCTTAAAAGTAAATCATTTTTGTTACTTAAATTATTTGTGTAATATATTATACATATTTGCATAAACCTCACTCTCAAACCTACAGAAACAGTTTAAGACTTGTCTATACAAAGTTTCCTTTTTACAAAAGTGTTCTGTTTGCAAGTTTTGTTTGCAAAGTCAGATCCTTCAAACATTCAGAACTTCCTCCTGAAGTGAATGGTTTGGCAAAATGTATGAAAATGTGCCAAAGCGATTGAAAAAAGCCCTTTTCACAACTTTAAGAACAGAATTTACCATAGAACATTCCAGGCAAAGCAAAAACATCTCCATGGAGACAAGCAGGTGACAGACCGTCCACTAGAAAAGTTACAGAGTGGACCTTTGATAAAGAAACAACTACAATTTTATGCTGAAAGTTTCATGGTTTAAAAAATTGTGTTTTTATTATCATATCGAAATCAAGCTGTTTCCTTACGATCTCAATTGAGTTTTAAATGTTAGTAGCTTATCATGACATTAGATTACTGCAACAGATGATTTGCAGGGAAGTTCTTTTTTCACAAGATTTTCCAATTTCCATCACACTACGGATCAAGAGTGGTTGAAAGTAATCCGAAACGCAAATTAAATATGGCTTGATATTTGTTTAAGCTTCATTGATAATCTTACTTCCAGATGCTGTGCTCAAATGATCCACACAGACGTCTGGTACAAAAGCGTGTGGACTCCTTGCTGGTCCAGAGAACAGCTTGTGTTTACCTTGGCTTACTCAGACGCTGTCAAGTGTTTTGCTTCCTTTTACACGTTGCCAGTTATGATTCGACATTGATTTCCTGCGTTCCCATTATTATTTTCTCATGCAGGATATGTCAAACAGACAATCGCAGCAGGTCGGACTTCAGAAACCTTATCACGGTTGACTCTGCGGGATACATAAGGCTGTGTTTTTGATTTAGCGAGCCGCGGAAACGGGCCAGATGAAGTCAAGCTCTTTATAGTGAAATTATAGCGTGTTGCCCTAAGACTAGATAATATTTATGAAAGACAAAACATGGTGGAGGTGAGAGGTGGTGAGTCATTCGAAACGAGGAAAGCAATTATTTCATCTGCCGGCACGAACACATTTTTTTAAACAGACAAACATTATTTTTGGCCAATTTCCTGACCTTTATAATGAGTTCAATGAGGCGCGGGATGTGACGGTTGCCAGGTTAGCCGCAAGAGAATCAACGCATTGTACTTTGAACTCTTGAATTATTAATGAATCATAAAAACCTGCCAGAGCTCAAAGGGAGTTTTCAGTGCAAATGCTGAGGAAATGATATGGTTAGTTTAGCTCTTCATCAGTGTGAAGAGGGGGAGCGCAAGGAGCAGATGTTGGACAGATGTGTAGTTCAAGTGCAGCGGTACAGACCAGTTGCAGGATCGGGCCACACTGATTGCTCACATTTATTTGTCTAGATTGGCGGTTTATTTAACCTTCTCAGGCCGTGCTGATAACATTAGGTGAAGCTGGTGCATGTGCTGACAACAGATCCATCAAAGCGAGGTCTGGACTCTCATGGAGGTTCTTCAAGTGAAAGCTGCAAAAAGACTCGCTGCCGTGCAGTGAACAGAACAGAGTGGGCCAAAGTCTTCAAAGTTAGAGGGCCCCAATAATTCAACTTCTACTTCTTTCTTTGACATGTGCTCAGTAGAGCCACTATAGATCTACAATGTGATAAAAGGCTGTCGGTTTAGAATAAAAGCAGTTTACAGTTTTTACCAGTGAATTTGTATCTCTTTCGTAGACTATATCCCAATATCAGAATAGTTTAAAGACTAGACCTCAATTTGGCTAAATTATGTTTACTAATAAAGCTTTTTGGAACTAATTTGTCCATATTATTTGACACTGTATACTAGGAGAACACAATTTACATTTTCTGAAAATGTAGATATTCAGTCAGAAATCAGGTCTCCGCGTGGTAAATCTTTCACAATATAAGATATACATACATTTAGGATACGGTTAGTAATTATGGTTAAGGTTAGCACCAGAAAACGAATACAAGTCAATGTAATGGCTCCAAAAAGCTTGGATACCCAAGCAATGTGTATGTGCTTTAATGTACAAGGACCAGCTTATCCACATGATAATACATGTCAAAAAGATTAGTAGTTCTGTACAGTGTGCGTCATACATTTACAGTATTTATGCCCCCACTTTTTTCGAGCACTTTCAAATCTTGAATAATGTGCTGCGTTGCTCGGATGATGATAACCCTCGTAAAGCATGCCACGACCCATCGAGGGCAGGTTTAATCTACTCCAGATCCGACCGTGTAAAGGGCAGGAGACAGGGGTGTGCAGGGGAACACTTGGAGGCCAGTCAACAGGTCTGCTGTTTTACCCTCACCTCATTAATTTCAGTTCAGTGTTTGTCTGCTAAAGTGCTGCTGTTGTTTCAACCTCAAGTAGATCGGCTGGACTTGGGGCAGAAGTGGATTGTGGAAATGTGTTAGGGAAGAAAGGCAGCTGCTTAAAGGCTCTGAAAAGAACACACTGCAAAAATGTAAAGGAGTATCATTATTGGACAGTATACGACATTAATATGAAAGTCTTTGTGACGTTCATCTCATTATCCCTTATTATGGAAAAAGGTTCAAAAATAAAAGAGTGAAATTTATTCCAATCCCACCAAATTAACAACTCACACTTTATTACAAATACCATTCCTACAAAAAATTAATTATTACCTCACCACCACAGCGACAACCTAATGAACGACTTCCCTGTAGGCAGGTGGCTCAAGAGCTGTTGCTAGAATTCCCACTAATATGATTTCCTGATTAGAAATACCACCCAGCTCAGTTTGCTCCAATTTCCTTCTCCAATCTCATCTTCATTTACGGTACCCGAGTACCATAGTACACAAGCTTGTTCTGATGGTACGCGGACTCTTCTTCAGGTGTAATGTTGGCTAAAGTTTAATTTGGATTTTGGGGTTACTCCTTGTTTATAACTTCATTAACCTTTTCCGGAAGTTACCATGAGCGCCACCAGTATGAAAGATTTTGCATACAACTGCCACGACCGCAAATAAATTCTACACAGACAGCAAAGTCATTCTCAAGCCACTCAGAGAAACTCATTGCTGACTTGTTGGCGCACATAATCATTGGACATTTTACAAAACCTACTTTATATAATATTTTAGCAGTGAGACGGAATTCCTTCTTAACCAAAAATGCCAAAACAACGGGAAGTGTTGATCTGTAGCAGTCAGAAGTAAAAGTGGGCAGGAGGGAATAAGGTGAATAGCAATGTTGTCGTATTTTAGACCTAGTTTAGTCCTACTTTAACCGAGCTTTAGCTCTAGTTTAGACCTGAAATAGCCCTGCTTTGGACCTGGTTTGGACCTGGTGGTACTCGGAAAGCTTTTCTTTTGTGGTAGGTTTGAGAACCCACTGGTCTATTGGTTACCTGGCACATGCTTTAACAAGAGAGACTGTTTCATGAGGCACTATGCTGTAGCTAAATCACAAAGTGCACATATTTACTCTACTTTTCACATCCGATGCAGTGTGCACAGTTAATCATCCTGATGGACACAAAACACAGTGAAGCCAGGAGGCCGCATGTTACAGAACTACAGTCTGTTTACACTTGTAATTCACAGTTTTTCTTCTCTTCTTTCTCTCTCTGTTGGCCCTACAGGCTTAATGAATGACTTATGGAGAGTCCTTTGAGGTAAACTACAGGTAATGATAGCCTACACAGCTTCTAAGACAAAATGACAGAACACTCTTGTATGTTAGTTGACAGTTTGTAGTGAATAAATTGAAAGTAGGAATATCTGCCACACTGAAGTGATTATAAAATACCAACTTTTTAGCTTTGCACAATGTTTTGTCTGTTCCAAAGACAAACATCCCCTGTGGTGCCTGTCTGGGTCACAATCTGGCATTCCTAAGAAAAAAATAAAACAAAAGAAGGAATCAACATGGTATCCCTGAACCACAACTTGCCATATTAAGTTGCATTTTTCACACCTCAAGCTCACACCGTTGGGAAGTACTTGGGAAATTTAGCAGGTTTGCGTGCCAAGAATTGGTGTGGAAAAATCTGTTCACTCATGTAAAGCTACCACAAAATTTCAGTTATGTTTTTATATGCACCAATAATAAGAGTCAGATGAAATTGAATCTATTGAAGAGGAAAGTCTATATTCTGAATGAAATTAAATCTATTCAAACTATATGCATTAGTGATGCTGACACGTTCTTTGTTTTGGGGAAATGTATTTTGCAACAAATAATAAATAATTAAATAATAAATAATAAATAATAAATAATAAATAATAAATAATAAATATATAATAATATTATTTGTGCACGGTGGCATAGCGGTTAGAGCTCTCGCCTCCCAAGAAGGAAATCATGGGTTCGATTCCTGGGCGAACATTACATCACATGATTTCTCTGGGTGGAGTCTGCATGTCCTCCCCGTGTTACCGTGGGTTCTCCGGCTTCCTCCCACCGTCCAAAGACATGCATGTGTTAGGTAAATTGGCAACTGTAAATTGACCCTAGTGTATGAATGTGAGAGTGAATGGTTGTCTGTGTGTCTATTCTCTGTGTTAGCCTGCGACGAGTTGGCCACTGTCCAGGGTGTACCCCGCCTAAGGCCAAAGGCACTGGGATAGGCTCCAGTCACCTGCGGACCCTAACGGAAACAAGCGGTAGAAAATGGATGGATGGATAATAAATAATACACAATACATAATATATAATAATACATATAATAAATAATAAATAATAATAATAATACAAAAGAAGGGTTGTGAAATTAATCAAATTTGGATCACAATTTTGGTTATTGGTCTAATCAATGAAATTTTTTTCAAAAAGTGCAATCAAGTATTCAAGATTTTTTACAATAACCCTTAAGTGCATTCAATGAGCATGTACGGGTTTCCTTGAGTGGAACAGTTACTCACGAATTGTAACTGTCTACTATCTCCATTTCTGGTTTCTAACATTACTAACATTTCTGTTCGATATGTCATCTATCTGTCATTCATTTCGTCTGTTTGTTCTCTTCATTTTAGCTGCGCTGATGCCCCACCTCTTGGAGAATAAATGCTTGAACAATTACGATTTCGTGCCACTCGGCTGGCTGCACAGGGAGCCTGGCATATAGTTTAGCAGGATAATCAGGCTCCATGTGTAGCACCGTCCAGAGTTTGATTCTGGCTCCAACAATTTGCTGAATATCCTTCCCTTATCTCCACTTCATTCTACTGTCCTGTCCAATAAAGCCTAAGAAACAAAAAAATAAATGTGATTTCAATTATGATTTAAATAATCGTGTTTATTATTTTTCAAACGCATCTCTCCAGCATTTATCTAATTTCAAGTGTATTTTTATTGTCCAAAAATAACTAAACACAAATAAACACGTTCTTATTATGATTGGCACCTCTGCACTGATCTGAATTGTAACTATGCCAAGTGGCTTATTACTTGCCTGTCTCCATAGAGATAGATAGATGAGTTAAATGCCATAAACGGAACATTGAGATTAACAGGTCTATTGAAACAAGCAGAAGTTACACAATGCACCTTTAAAGTCTAAGTCTTGTACTTCTAAAGCAGCAAAGTGTTTTCTAAAGCACTTGGACCACTCCGAGTACTGAGATCCGAGTTTGTGTTTAGTGTTAGGATCTCAACACTCCCATGAGTTTCAGCTGGAAACCATTAAATATAATTATAAGACACTTGAATATTTAAAGACATTTTATGGAAAACATCCCCCAATGTGCAAGGAGCAAAATGAATGAATAATTGTAATGGATTTGTCATATATATATTATTCATACAGCTCACCTGCTGATTCCATTATGAGGTCACACGGGTAACACCGCACGAAGCCAGAATCAATCTTTGTTAGAAAAATACCTCAACTGGAATTTTCAGTCCATTTCAAAGTCTACTTTTGATTTTTACCCCCGTCTGTGTGGCATTTCCCCAACTGCTCTTCACAAACATCTCATTGTTGCCCTTAGCCCAGCAGTAATTGTCTCCGTGTTTGGATATGTCTGTCACTGCACATATCTCTGCCTTATTCCCTGCTCTGCTTTGCGGATAAGCAAAGCACTGATAGACTGGGATCAGTTTACAGGGAGTTTTCTCTCACTCATGGATTCACACCCTGAGGTTAACTCTGAGGTCTGCGTGTCATTCAGCGATCGGTGTGGACTGTCCCGGCTGAGGCAATATGCAGAGAATACACAGAGACAAAGATTCACTCATCTGTCTAGCTCCACCCCACAGGTTAGATAGAAACACCTGACATGTTGTGTTAAACATTATGACCATTAGGGATTGAAGCTGTCTGTAAACTGAATTCTGACCTGATCTTTCTATCAAAGACCATCATTAACTTCTTGAGCAATATGAGCTATAAACTCAGCTGGATTGGACCTCAAAGTCAGCCTTCCCCTCCCATGTGTATTACATGAATGCTGGTTTACCTTTCTTTCAGTAACCAGTGTTGATACGTATATCCTCACGCCAATGTAGGCTCCATGCATCCCATCTGACTCAGTCACAACATAGAAACCTTTATCAAACTCATTCCCGAATACCACATTAGATGAAAGAGAACTATGTTGCTCAAGCAAAATACTAATAGATCACATCACAGAAAAAATCAGTGTAACTTCTAACTCCTAACCAGAATTGCAGAACTACAAAATCACTCACTGCACTGTCACTATCTGTACATTCTTCTGTATATTGTAAGCCAATTTTTCTTTTTCATTTTATACTATAGTAATTTTAAATTGTTTCCTAAGGCATTTCAGATGTGATTTCAGATGTGTTGTTTTTATTATTCGTGTTGTATGTTGCACCTTAATGCCGAAACAAGTTCCTATGTTTGTGAATTTTGTTCATTGACAATGTCAATAAACCCTTTTCTGATTATGATTTTGATTCAGAATAAATTAAACCAGACATGGTTAATATGATCCTATTATAAATACAGTAGTCTAGTATCGGTTATGACTTGTGTAGTCTGGGCACAAAACTACATTGCAGAAAATATGTATTCTTGATAAGTTGCTTATAACCCCTCTCCCCAACTTATGTGAGTTTGTTTCACACACACCATTCAATAGACTTTTGTGTGGTTGACAAATTGGTTTTGTAAAAGGGCCTCTGAGAAATAAAACAAAAGTGTAGTGAGATGAATGGAGGGAGGAAGCAGTAGTTTCCGTCACCGGTGAGGGTACTTGGGTGTGGAAACCGAGAGTGGACACGCCCAGTGCGTGTGTGTTTGTGTAGGTGTGCCTGTGTGCGTGTATGCGACACCAAATCTGACCGTTCAGAGGCACAATCAGCTAAATGAAAACAAGCCACACATCATAATGCCCAGGAGGACTGGCGCATGAAAAGGTACACAGCTCACAAGAGTTGAACTTGAGTTGGTCCTCCTCTATCCCCTTTTCACCCCACTGGCTTTTCACAACTTAATGTATCTATTACCAATTTTATTGTTGTCCCAGCAAGAACTATTGCATTGTGCTTTCATGTCAACTTGTTAAAAGCACAGCAAATTGCTGCTTTGTAAAGATAAATGGCACACAAGCAGGTATGATGCAATTCAAGGCAATTATAAACACAGTGACCTTCTGTTACAAGTGACCCGCAATTCTAGACCTATGCAGGTCTCTTTACGAGTTCAGTCAACTAGTTGCCAACTATAATAACAACAAAAACAATAAAAGGTTTAAATACAAAATAACACTTGACTTTTGAAAAATGATCACATTTTATCCATTACATATCTTACAGGTGTCAAGCGTCACAGCAACTAACCTTTGCTGGGACACCGTTGAGTCTTGACAACGGCTCGTTTGAAAAAAATTCAATTTGAGTCAATGGTAGAATCCTTTTAGGTAAATAACTTTAAGGTAAAGTAGATGTGAAACACAGACATAAACAGTGTGGTCAGTTTCATGCTATTCTGAGTCCTCTTAAATGACTCCACCAGACATACTGTACACAAACAAGGTCCTAATTTGACAATGAGTGGTGTCTGTACAACATCTGAACTCCACCTCACACCAGAACCTGAATCCACAGTTTCAACATGGAAAATGTCACATTGGAAAGTCCCCATAAAGCGCACTCTGAATATACATTACACTAACTCCCAACAAGGGTTCAGTATTCTCCTGGATCTACACGAACTTTGAGACACGTTGGGGGACTTTTGGGTGAAAAAAGTGTGTATTTTTCTAGCCTGCTCTTTTAACCTGTGTCTGTGTTATAGATTGATGGATGAATATTTTGATTGAGTTTGATGTAGCACAAGACTGAACTCATGGTAGGCCGTATATCCTGGAGTATATGATTTGAGCTGTAACTTAATAACTGTAGTGGGGCACTTGGATAAACAGTGGGCTATGGGAGGTGTGCATTTGAGCCATGAGTATATATCGCTTTCCTTAACGTGATTGTCATTTTGGCATCAATAAAGCTAGAGTAACCACTAAAGGACAGCAGCATCAGTGGCACGTCACTCATTCTCACCATCCACTTGATCCATCTTGTGGAAGTGTCCGCGTGTAGACAGCGCTAACGCAGGCAGACTCAGGGCTCCAGGGCTCCCAGGCATCATCCATCACTGCAGCCCAGCGACGGGGGCCTAGTGGTGGACACACACAGGCGCAGAACCTGATCCCCTCCAGGCCGCAGACCACTGAGACTGGACAAACACAAATAGACATCAAACACGGGGCGTCTACACAGGTGGCCCCGGCACATTGGCTCAAGCTTTCCAAATATTGCCCAAACTGTAATGTCGGAGCAGCGAGTAATTATTTTCAGATTGTGTAAATCCAGTTTTTAATTAAAGCATGATTGGTTCTTTCCGCTACTTTTTGGGTATTCATTCCAAGCTTGTGTAACTGGGATTATGTTTACAGTGGGTAAACAACACTTGTGGCTTCAAATGAAACTGTACTGTATGAAATAGGGCTGAATGATTTTGGCAAAAGATCTAATTGCAGTTTCTCTGACAAGCATTGCAATGTGATTACATTTTCGATTTTTTGTATTAATTGTAGAATTCTGTACAAAGATCACATTTTAAACATGTCAGGAGCATTTAGAATTGCATGCATTTAAGAGCATGTTAGTACAGGTCTAAACTACAGGGTTAGCCGGTTTTATTCATTAGTGAGACTGGAACATTGTTGTTTGCAAAGAAAATTATGTCACCAAAATAATTGCAGTTTTTGTGATTCAGAATGATGTGATTTTGATTCGATTGTGATATATCTTGCAGCTCTAGTAAGAAACAACATATGTTAAACTTCTTTCCACAGATTGAAATGATTTTGATTGACCAGCAATGATTGGTTTTCGTGTATCTTTCAAAGGCCGAGCTGACAGATTGGCGATTCGATTCAATCAGTCAAATTGCCATTGCACACACATTATCACACTGTAAACATACTGGAATAGAAAAGATAAGTCATGAATAACGACATAGTTGACACATGAGTTATACAAACAAAAAGAGTAGTAACCAGAATAGTAATATAAACACATACAATTCTAACGTTCTTCTTCTGGAAAAGTTTAATCCTCTTAACTTTACTTTCCAATTCAATTTATTTTTGTAACGCTCAAAATCACAGCAGCAGCTAACTTCAAAATATACTGTATGTCTTCATTAATCCCTCTTCACTTCAAAGCTGCCAATAGCCCGTAGTCACTAGAAAAGGCCTGTCAAGAACGTAACAAAAATGTTAATGTGGCACAGTGAAAACACCTCTGTCATGCCCTGTCCATTTATCCATGCCGCCTGGTGTTTCCCAGATGTTCCTAAGCCTAAGTATGAGACAGTAAATCTCCAGGATCGACCGGGCATGTCTGAAGAGGGCTGCGTGTGCCAGGGGATAACCGCATGGCACGAAAGGTTTAAGTTTTTCTGAAGACGGGCTTAGGAAAAACCACAGATAAGCTTTGCAAATAACTCATTCCACGCACATATTTGCGCGCACAGACAAAACCTTCCCCTTTTTATCCACAAGACGAGCAGGAATGATGAGAATGTTGGACTGTAGACGGGCAGGTACATTATCAGGCCAGGTTTCTGTTGCCATTTAACACCCAAAGTGCAGTAATTCCCACTTTTGACCTGTTTATTCTCAAGTGGCAGTAGCACACACACAGTCTTATCGCGCTAAGAGCTTTTGCCTCTCATCCTGTCATCAGAAGTGTAATTTATGATCTAGTGCCAGACACAGATATTAAGTGCTACTGGAGTGGATGGGGTCAAAGCTTCTGTTCAGATTTTCCACAAAGTCTGAAGCAATCTATTTTTTTTTATTATTTTTTTCCTGCAGCAGTGTCAAATTCACACAAACAAAAAACTTATGGCAGATTTGTTTTTGTGTATTTGCTTTATGTATTCAACTGGAGAGGATGAATGGTGTAGATAATCACTATATGGAATTATCAATTGTCAGTATTTGTCTTATGTTCTTTTTGTTGCATTCGCAGGGACATTTCTGCTTATTTTTTATTTTTTTGTAGCATATATAACATTGGAGCTGTAAAAGGTCAAAGAAAAAACATTGTGTTAATGCTCAGGTGCGGTAGAGCAGTGCTACACATTAAAATGTTTTTTTTACAAGGATAAGATCAAACTTTTAGCACAGTTGGGGAGAACCTTTGGCTATGAAACAGAAAATA
Organism: Chaenogobius annularis; assembly: GCA_015082035.1. Taxonomy (NCBI): domain Eukaryota; kingdom Metazoa; phylum Chordata; class Actinopteri; order Gobiiformes; family Gobiidae; genus Chaenogobius; species Chaenogobius annularis. The sequence goes on along the minus strand of BJKM01000494.1, from coordinate 63,119 downwards.
AAATAAAAAGGGTGAGATGGGGTCAATGTCAGTGCGGGTTGTGGCAAGACTTATACATTTTTAGCAAAGGCAACACTCTAAATCAATGTGCATTTTGGAGCCAGTTCAAAAAGTGCAGCGGACATCCATTCGTCAAAACATTGTCATAACATTGGAGCAACACATTTATTACTAATCAGACCTATATTAGCGTGTTTGCAATGCCAAATCCCACTTCGAAAAATATATGAAGCAATGATCATATTTTACTTGTGCTGTTACAGATTAATGTTGCTCTGACATTTTCTATTGCTAAAACAAGCACACAGAGTTTTCTAACCATAACTCATGCTCACTTTACCTGACTTCAGAATAGATTTGTAGATGTATTACTTTTAGCTTGAAACATGTCACGTGTGTAAGGTTAAAGCAAATAGACACAAGGCATTTGCAGCTATAAACGTCTTCATTTAACCTGCACAGTGGTGAAAGGGAAAGAGGGCTAGTGTGTCAGCCAACTGGGATAACTGCAAAATGGAGGCTTGGGTCTGCAAATGATTCCACAGAGATCCCCAGTGCTGCGAACTAGGAGTCTTAACTCAAGGATTAAGTAAAATTACACTTCTGCAATCCAAGTGGAGTCATAATACATAACAAATTGACGGAAAAGTGTTGTGTGCGGAGGGGAAGAGGAGATCTTTTGGCAGCAAGTCCTTTTGGACAACTGTCAAATCCTCACATTGCAGTGAATGACCTGGAAATATGCAGGGAAACAATGGTGAAAGCTGTGGACAAAATAAATCGACAACACCTCCAAGACACTGCCTGATAATTGTTTCCAAACAATAGTTGAAATTCTGACCCCCGATGCACTCCATAAGTCTATATTGAAAAGAAATATATGAACCATAATTGCAAATCCAGGTGTGCAAATGTGTTGGGCCAAAACAATTCATTTTATGTCATATTTTCCTATTTTGAAAAACTGAATTTAAGACGCTTGGTGACGGACACAGTTGGCAATGCTAAATACTTCACGGGTTTGGGCGGGGGAGGCGGATTGCTCTTCGCGAGGGTGGGGGCAAATCTCAAACTAAGCCGTTTGAATTCCCCGGTAGGGGAGCGGGGTCCAAGATATGGGTGATATTTTATGTTATGGGTGTTGCACAACACTTATTATTATCAACTATGCCCTTAGGGTCAACTATGAATCGGGAAAAATAGCATAATATAGGATCTTTAACCAAAAGTGTCTCACTGATTCATTCATTTTGTATGTATTATTTTGTATGACGTAAAACTTGTCTCTACATTTCTGCACAAACCCATTAGGTTTATAGAGCTCAAAAGTCCCACCCACTTCAAAGTGGTAAAATGTAAAAAGTAAAGTAAATTTCTCATTCATTTCTAACTCAGGAACTTAGAAAAATCAAATATTAACAGTTAAAAGGTACGACAGATTCTAAGCGACTTCGTACCAACCAATGTCCATAACCCGACTGTTTTCGGTCCAAAAGCAACTCAGAATTCAGCTAAATGTTTTCATAACTTAGCGGTTTCTAAAGTTTCAGAAACTAATTTTAGATATAATTTTAAGCTCAATAATTACAGAGCTGATTATCCCGGAGCTAGTTTTCAAACATATTTTTATCGGAAACTGTATGTGAAAAATGTATAGAAAATGTACTTCCAGAGCCAAGCGGTGAACGGTCACTGTTGAGCTCCATTTTGACAAGCTAACATATCATTTTCTCATCTTTATCAGTTAAAAAAAACAAGAAACTTAGAATATGCCTTATGACAGACCAGACATGTGCCAATATTAACTTTTGATGACGCAGAACTCCAAAATAACTATGGAAACACGTCCCAAATGGGCAGAAATAGATACTGGACCATTTCACATAACCTTTTTAAGTAATCATCTGCATCCATAAAACGCTGTGGGATCCAGTCTCTAAATCTTGGTAAAGAAGGAGAAAAACAAGTCGTCTCCTTATGGGCACAAGCTTCTTTCAAAGTTGTTGCTAAAGTTCTGTTATTTGAGTAAACTAGCCCAGGTTTATCTTATCGTCCATCTGTCTGTAATACGATCACATCCCGCTCCCCTTTCTCCAGCTATTTATTGTTTAACAGGATATTATTGCCGTTGTGTTATGCAACAATACATTTGACACAGACATGGTTCTGTTAAAACCAAATTGACCATGACAGAGATTTTGAATAAGAATTTACAAAGTCGAAAGCTTTAACCGTCTTGATGATTTATGAGAAAAATATAGATGCTCTTCTTTGGGATTCCAGATTTGGTGAGGTTGACCTTTCCGTGACCTTTGAGAGGGGGGAAAAGGCGGGGTCAAGTTGAGCCCAGAAAAGCAAAAACAAAAACAATGAAGCATGGGGGAAATTCCTGCCAAGCGTCTTAATACAACTGGAACATATCGGGGACATTTTTTATAAGCTCGCCATGGCAACGCAAAGTTTACCAAGCAACATAAATCCTGGTTATCTCGGGCACCGGCACCACTCCGACTGCTGGTGCTCCTGTTTATTCCGTTTTGAAAGTGAACATGCTCAGGCCACGCTTCCCGCTGTAGCTCTCAGGTCCTGTCGTGACAAATTTGATAGTGTAAATGTTTGACTTCACTTTTAAAGCCATGGCATGTCTTTGATGGGACACTGTGGGTGGTCTACAGTAAATCAGATTAGGAGCTAACGCTGATACAAGGGCAAACACTACGAAAAAAAATATCTCCAATACAACAAGCCGCCACAATTAGCAGTTAAAAGCTGTTTGCGTTAACAAATGACATTCTCTTCTGAGTGTGCTTTGACTGTTAGTTTACTATATGGGCCACTTCGGAGAGTTTCCTCTGGGGAAATCCAGCCTAATGAATCTTCAAGACTGCATAGACCTTATGTAACCCACAAGCAGGGAACACCCCAGCACCGCTGACAAACAACTTGCAGTGATTTGTTACATATTTGCTTTTTTTTTACGGCTTGGGTGGATCTTCTCAGGAAGTTGCCAATGTTTCAATTCTGCCTTTTAGAGACATAAAATAACAGGATTTGTAGCACTAAAAGTAGATTGGTGTTGATTGTTTTTAGACGGTAGTACATTTTTTAAAGGTATGTTCTTCACACTGATTTTTTTTCAGTTTTGCAGTGGCCAGGGCTAAATCTATTGAATGGCTTTCTTTGGAAATGGCTTTCTCTCCAACATTTTTGCATGGATCTTTTTTTTTGCGGTTTGTCTTTTCTTTTGTTTCATGTTTTTGCAGTTTTTGTGTGTATGTTTTGTGTTCGCCCTGACAGAATTGTAATCAATGACAAATTTGCAAGGGCAATTACAATACAGCTAATCCAATGGCAATGGGAAAAATATGAGTAGCATCCTTTAATGTTAATGGACCATCTACATCTAGAACATCTACAACGTCGACAATTTATGTTAAGGTAAACTTTATTGACCCTCAAAGGGAAATATGTCTGTGCGCTTGGGTGCAGGTTGTGCATGGGTGCAGAGTCATAAGAAAGAACAGAAAATGTGGTTATACTAGACTGCACTTCATACAAGGGTAAACATAAAAGGGGAGTGGACGTATTGGTGTCAAGTCAAGCAGCTTTTGAGGTTTGAACACAAAGATGGCAGATTTGTACTGGTTAAAAGAGCTATTAATGGAAAAGTTTTTACATTTGTCTTGGTTTTTTCAAATGTGAAAATGTTTTTTTACATTTGTCAAATGTGTACACTCCACCAGGAAGTGATGTCATATTGATCTCTTTATCTCTTTGTGTGTTTATGTATCATATTAAAACAATAGAAAGAAAATTAAACCTGCAAGTGTGATTGGTCAAACATGCATAGTACATAGTTGTACATTGATCCAAACTTCATAACACAGGGCCACCCCCAGGTTGAGGAACCCCTTTTTTTTTTTACTTGGATAGCTGTAGTAGTAGCCTTACATCTACTTCATGTTATCTTGAAGTTAATCTTTTCTTACTTGATTGACTCTTCTCAGTCACCAGCGTTCTGTTTTTCTTTTTTGTGTAAGTGTGAATTAAAGTTGTAGAAAAGTATTTGTTGAGGCTCGTAAGGAAGGTTTACTCTGCTATGCACTCGGTCGTATAGCTATTCCCATAAAATGAGTAGCTTGAAAAATATTTTTGGCTTTGCGCCCACTGATCCCTGCTTCTCTGTGGGTTATGCTTCTCTGCTAACGCAATAAAAAAAGTGCCATTTTGTGCTTGAAAACCAGCAGGTGCATGTCAAATAGTGCACCGTCCATTAAACTGGTTTATTTGTCTTCAGTGGTTTTACAGAACTATAAATAGACACGTAAAACAACATATTAAGGGTCTTGTTCTGGCAGTTTTCTAATGTTTTCAGCCAATGAGAAGTGACTGGCTTGGCCCATTATTAGCCACTATACATGCTGGAGATGTGCCAGGACACTCTGCTAAGCCACTCACAGCGGTCAGCTCCAGTCAAAGCCCTGAGCATTCCCATGTCAAAGCAAAACACATCAGCAAAGTCAACACTCCGTGCCAACAAACAGCAGCGTTACAAAGGAGGTGAAAAATACCTCCGCAGATATCTAGAGGGTGATTGAAAACAAGAGCATGGGGAAGTGGCCTCACTAAGATCACAGCCTGGTCAAGTGCTCCCATGGGTGCTGGAGACCTCAGGGCAGGGTAACACATCACTCTTCTCCTCCCACTTACAGAGGTGTAAAGTACTTTTACACACAAACTTCATCCTAATGCTAAAAGTGCTTATTGCTGTCTTGCACACCGCCCAGGTTTTTGGATTCCTCACAAAATCCAAGCAAAAGCGTGCATAGAGTAAGCAAATGCATTAGCAACAGTAAGAAGGGAAATATAGGAAAAGTAAAACTCGCACATGGTTGCAGTCAGTGTATTTTAGAACTAGTATTATGGTTGATTACTGCAAAATAGGCCTATCAATAATGATTATTTTGCTAATGGATTCATCAAGTGAATATTCTCTTGATTAATCAATTCGTTGTTTGGATTGCAAAAGGGTAAAAGAGTTTTACAAGAACATCCGAATGGAGTATATTTGCTCTGTTGTTCTGATAGTGCTCTATATATATTGTATTTAAGCCCATTTTATGCTTACACATTTTATCAAAGTTATTTTTTTATTTAAACTATTATTATTACTATTACTATTATTACTATTATTATTATTATTATTATTATTATTATTATTATTATTATTATTATTATTATTATTATTATTATTATTATTACTATCATTATCATTATCATTATCATTATTATTATTATTATTATTATATTATTATTATTATTATCATTATTATTATTATTATTATTATTATTGTAGCATGTTTTGGACTTGATTATTTGATAACTGGCTTCAGACTCCTAGCTTGTTTATTTTTACATGTGGACTGCACGATTGATAAGTAGACATTTTATTTGTGGCTACAGGTCATGTTCTAACACATCTTTAATCCCAGATGATCCTGGGGTTTAGCGGAGTGGACTTCTATTCCGAGCTAATGCTAATGATACAACACAGCAGAAGCTTGATAGCCCATGTGTCAAAAAGTACTCTTTGGCAATCCTCCTCCTTTGAAGTGACAGGTAAAAGTAAAATAGTCGTTTTTCTCTTCGGGGAGTCTCTTTCTGTCAAACCTCTTTAACCTGCAGACAGGAAGAAGAGACAACGTCATGGTTTGTATATGCTTTTGCTCAAAAGTCCTTCGCACGTGTTTTTACTTGTATCTATGTAACTGTGTCCATGTGCCTTTTGGATTGCACAGTGCTACAATTTGGTAATCCCATGTCCCGCTACAGTTGGTCCGGCAGCTGTTCGATTCACCACATGGGGCGCCGGTCTGTACTCCCACATGGATCTTATGATAGCAGGGTTGGATTTATCCTTCTTTCTCAACGGAGTCATTTATTTTGCCTTGTTTTCGTGCACAGCTGAGTAAAGTGTTGTATTCTTAGCACTCGAAGCATGTAAACTGTTCCCAGTGGAGGAGCAGATCCCCACGATAAACAGGAGAGGCGATGCTCCAGAAGAGCAGTGGGCAGCGTTTTATTAGCTCTTGATTCATAGCCATGTTTACCACAGTACTAAATACGTGAGGCTGGGTCTACAGACTGTGTACATGTGCAATATTTCATAGACTATATTAGGAGTTGACAGTAAGCAGCAAGATGCATTTGCCTATAATACCAGAACTGGGTTAGTCAAAATATGCAGTCAAGTGGAGTAGTTTTTTGTTCTACTGCTATTTACACTTAACACTAATTTAACATCTTCTTTTGACACAAATAAAATGCAAAATATACAAAAAATATTGCTTATGAAAGGACATATTTTCAAGCATTTGACACAAGTACAGGCCGACGACAACTGGCTTTTACTACACTACTTCAACCTCTCATAACTATGTTTTATCTCAACTGTTCAAAGTTATACAGAGTCTTGGAAGAATGCCTTGAATTTATTAAAATCTCTCTTTCATACCTTGAAATTGCACTTGTACTAGTCTGGGAGCACATGTACAGCGAGAATATTAAATCCTGCTGTGCTTTTCATTTGCTCCTGCATGAAAAAGCTTTAAATATTAAAGATTATATCAGATGGATCAGTACTTCATCACCGTAAGCCTTTTTCATAAAAAGCTACTCAGGCTCCTGCAGGTGCTAAATCTTTATTTTATTTTATTAGAACAAATGAATGTGTCGCAAGGTGCAATTTCCTCTAAGGCCCCATTCTTAGACTTCTGAAGTGACATTCTCTTACAGTGAACTGTGCTCTATTGTACTGGGGTCATTTTCACATCAGGAGAGGCTTTCACAGACTATTCTAATGACACACCCCCCCCACTCAGCGCCACGCAACATGAGCTGGTACATGAAGGTGAAAGGTCAAATGGTGGACATGGGTGAAACTCAACATACAGCCTGAGGGCCAAATTAGTCTCTGCCAATGCCAAATGACATGCTAAACGTCTAAATTAGCGTAATAGTAAACTTGAAAATGAATGCTCACTATAACAGAGGTTGTTTGCCAGTATCACCTCTACAAATACCTCATGACAATAGAGGAGAACCTGATGCAGGGCTACACTGGGGGAGAAGTGTGTTCTGGCAAGCTGTGAAAAGGACAGTTAAAAGAAAAAAGTTAGTTTTTATGAAGAAACAATCCAAAAGTGCAGTTCACATGAGATTGGGTGGTGTACAGATCATTCCAAAGACGAGTATGCAAGGGCTGCATTTAAAGTTATAACAAATACAATTTCTGCTTGAAACTTGCCCAGAGCATTGCCCTCTTTGCTTTTAGTTCACAGATGTTTTAGAAGGTCAGCAACCTCGCACTCCAACCGCGTCCTCTTTTGTTCCCTCGCTTTTGTTTCCGCTCTTTTGTTTGTGCAGTTACGTGTCGGGCGAGATCAAAAACAAGGGGAGAGCGAGGCGGGTCATCCAAGTCAATCTTTAGTAGATCTTAAAAGAATTATCCACTGCAGCCAATTGTGTCGTCAGGTCATGCAACAAGTCAATATCCCAGGGGCTTAAATGGTATCCCTGGTTACACGTTAACAGACATGCTGCTGGGAACAAACTGGACATCTATCGAAACAGAGAAAAAAGGGCTTTGGATTCCTGTCGGGTGGATGTGTTTCTTAAAATTTGCCATAAAATATTACAACACAACTTGTTTAACAGAACCACCGCAGTGCAGAGACCCTGGCTTTTATGTTGGTAATCATTACAAGTTGGGGGCCCATAGTTCTGCATCTTTACTGCATTCCCTTTAAGAGCAGGTGCCCCAGAGTTTATAGATCCACTTTATTCTCATGAGCTAGCGTGCCTATATACTTTTTATTACCATCTGTGAAACCTGAAACCCAATTTAGTGTCTTGCAAGTAGCTAAATATTCAGATGTATTCATAGATTCTTAAAATAAAGTCTTGGTTGTTGACTTTTATTAGGATTAACAGAGCAAAGAGTAAATAATGTGTGAAAGATGTTTTATGCATTATTTTGTTTTCACCGTCGACGGCACAGATCGGACGCTTTTCTGTCAGGTTCACCAAGGAAATATTTCTTGAAGTTTTTTAAATAATATAAATCAATAAGAAGCAGCAGAAGTACTGGTTCTAGAAATGGCAAAACTTCAACTATTCTAGAGGTGGGAGATATATCGAAAAATGGACCATCCCTCAATTGTTGTTTTGGAGATATGCAACATTAAAATATTGAGCAAAATATCAGACCACTGCTAAACTACACCAATATCTTTATAAATGTAAGTATATTCGACGTGTCTCTCACATCCATAGCATGATGAAAGTCTTCCTGTCGTGCGTCCTAGTGTATAGACTCACGCAACACCTTCCCTATAAACCTTGGACAGGAAGGCACACTTGATTGGACACTTTTACCATAAGTTGAGAGGAGGTGGCACCCTTCCGTTTGATTCTCCGGACTCCCACTAGGACCACATAAAGCAGAGGAAGGGAACGGCGTGTCGGACACTCGCGCTGCACTCTTCCTCTGTGCAAAATCAAGAGGTTTTCAATCACGATCTGTTTGGACAGGAGGCCCGAGTCAACTCCTAAAGGGAAGCAACAACAAGACAATGCATGAAACACTTGGAGCACAGCCACTTATTTTAATCATAATAATGAAGCATGGGAAATTAAATAAGCTTCTTAATGTTATCTGAGTTCCTGCGCTTTAGTTTAAAGGTCAGAGGTTGAGTAAACACACCCTGTTTAAGGTTAAAATTGTACACATCTTGAGGAGCACTTAAAGCACACTATGGAATTCTTCTCTGTGTCCAATAAACATACATTTCCCATGTAGAGCAGGGATGACAGTGTAAAAGCGCAGGCTTCCAGGACATTTGTGGTTAGGGACAGCAAACTTTAGACATTAGATGAACAGGCAGATCGAGACACAAAAAGAAAAAACACATATCCGTGTTTACTTCATGACATTATCTTAACTATAATTATTATGATTCTTTTTTTTAATTTATTATCATATTCTCAAAAATAGCATGTGTGTGGTATCAAATCAAAGGATTCCTCCAGGAGTGAAAAGAGTATTTATTTGACAAACTGTATATGTCTCCCAAACAAATATATTGTTGATTTAATCTGAAACTCATAAATATAGATTAGATGAAAATAAAGGAATGGGATTCATTAGTGTTCAATCACCACATTCACACCAACAGCCAAAATCCATTTTTTAATTGTCTTCACAGATGACTGAGATGCAGGAATGCATGTAACGAGGAATGGCCAGTCCGCGAGCTCATTAGGATCACACTCAATACATTTTACACATGAGCAAGTCGGAGAATATATACACAGTTCTCAGGCCATGTTGATCAAGCTCTCACAAACTACAGTCATTAAATCCTTTGAGATTCGTTTTAAGTTTAGAATAATACAACTATAACACGGTCAAGATGGTTTCCAGATATAAAGCAGGTTATTTATCGTTTTTTTAACTGAAGTACCCAAAGTCTTAAGTTTAAAAAATATATATACAACAACAACAACAACAACAACAACAACAACAATAATAACAATAATAATAATAATATAATAATAATAATAATAATAATAATAATAATAATAATAATAATAATAATAATAATAATAATAATAATAATAATAATAATAATTCGGGTTTTGAAGAACTAACCCAAACTGGATGAAATTAAAATAGGACCAGTGGTGAAAAAAGCTATGACTAAGGCCTGGATCGACACTGAACATACGGACAAACGAAATAAATCTAAAAAAAATCACTAACATTTAACCAAAACTGGACTGAATGGGACACTTATCTTAGCCCTTATGTGCCTTAAACTTTGATGCCTTATTTTTTCCTCTGGTCCCGTCTTGTTTTTTTTTTTTTTTTTTTTTGTTCGTCGTTTTTTTTCTTTATTTTGAAAAATTTGTGAAACAAATTAAATAATAACACTAATCTGCACTAAACTGCAGCATTGGTCCCTCTGTGGCAGGGGTGTCCAAATTATGGCCCGGGGGCCAAATGTGGCCCTCAGACCAATTTTTGTTGGCATCAGGCTTCCTGCTGCTATGCCCAAAAAACAATAAATAGTACTTTTTACTGTAAAATTGGAAAAATTCAAACATTTTGACGTTATATCAACCTAATATTAATGTTCCAAGTCTTATTAAAGGTGTGAAGGCCCATCGAAACTGTCAATTGTAAAATGTTGAATTATTCACTTCATTGTCATATCGTCTGTGGCCCTTTGCTCTGTATAGGTTTCAAAATGCGGCCCTCGGTGAAAAAAGTTTGGACACCCCTGCTCTGTGGGTAAAGTGTCTTGCCAAAGAACACAACAGCAATTTATTTATTTATTGCAGGGACAGTGAATATTAATAAACATTTCTGTAAATATGCCATAATTAACCAAAAGGATATTTTTCAATTTCCACTAGCCATTGCTGCCACTGTGGGCCTGGTCTTCCCCGTGAGGCTCTCCCATCCAAGTATTAACAGGGCCCCACCTTACTGAGCTTCTGAGATCTGACAAGATTAGGCCTTGACAAGCAATGGTCAAAATGAAAGAAAAGTTGAAAGAAATTTAAAGCTGAATTAAATCTGTGATCTCAAGATGAATGACAAAAGAAAATTTGGCCTGACTGTACGTCTGCCAGAGAAAAACCAAGGCTAAATAAAAGTACATCAGCACTGATCACACTGACCATCACAATACTAAAAGTCACATTCCTGAGCGGTCTCCTCTGCCCCGGACCAGACGAGGTGTGTGCAATGGGGGCCTCCAGTAAACAGAAGCCTACATGACTGACTGACTGTGAGCACACGCTGAGCAGCCTGTTTACAGTGAGTTGAGTAATGTGCCATCCTACAGCTGCTGTGAAATAAACCATCTTTCTAATAAATGATATTTTAAACCGGTTGTCATAACGCATTCACCATACGCGCTACTACACACTCCTTAAAGGGCATAAATCTTAAATATTGTCACACACAATCGGAACTGAAATTTGACTGCAAAAACCCAATTATGCCATATTTTACAACTTTAATACCATTTTAATTCTACTACAACAGTAAATATCTTTTTTATTTCTACCAATACCATTTACTGTTAATATCTAATCACCTATAATACAAATACTAATGCTAAAACGTTTAGATTAAATGTGAAGGCCAGCATTTAAGGGGAAAAATGTTGTATTGAAGTGGCAAGAATGTAGCTGCCACTCTTGTTACAACCTCTCTTCTGTGCACTCAATAAAATCCAAAGCTCAAGTCATTTTACAGCCTGGTGCAAAGTCAGAAACTATTTTACTACTCTTTGTCAAAATGTTGAGCATTTTCTGAAACTAGTTCCCAACCAACTGTGGTCTTTTTTTGTAAATGTGATGTCAAGAAAATTTTATATTAAAAAAATGTGAGAGACGTCTGGCTGCAGACGCTAATCCCGAGTCTCCAATCCCCAGACCTTAACCAGGAGGAACCTCTCGTTACTTACCTTCATCCAGAGGAGGAGGAGGAGGAGGAGGAGGAGAGGAGGAGAGGAGGGAGAAGAAGAGAAGAGAAGAAGAAGAAGAAGAAGAAGAAGAAGAAGAAGAAGAAGAAGAAGAAGAAGAAGAAGAAGAAGAAGAAGAAGAAGAAGAAGAAGAAGAAGAAGAAGAAGAAGAAGAAGAAGAAGAAGAAGAAGAAGAAGAGAAGAAGAAGAAGAAGAAGAAGAAGAAGAAGAAGAAGAAGAAGAAGAAGAAGAAGAAGAAGAAGAAGAAGAAGAAGAAGAAGAAGAAGAAGAAGAAGAAGAAGAAGAAGAAGAAGAAGAAGAAAAATAATCAAGTTTTTCCTTGACAGTGTGTAACATTCCTCTTCTAGTTTTTAGTAATTTATAGCTGTGTAGACATCTTTCAATCAAGTTTTCCAATAATGTTTTTTTCATTCTGATTATGATGTTTGAATTGAGATTGTTTATTTGAGTTTGTAGAGAGGGTTCAACATCGGATCAGAAGTTTGGGAGATTTACTGACAGACATATCTGTGGTTAAAGAGGCCCAGACTAAATTAGCATTTCTTCAAAGCAGCCTCCACTATACAGCATTATCACTATTTCTATAAGCCAATCTTTCATTCAGTTTGAGTATTTTCTGATTTTGTTTAAACATAAATATGATTTACTAACTTCTTACGCCACAACTAAAACATGATTCATTCCTTAAAAAAAAAAAAAAGAAGAAAAAAAAAAAAAAAAACGATCACGTAAATGAAAAAAATAAATCTATATATTCTTCCGAACCTGTCGGTGAAGGTTCCTCCTGGTTAAGGTCTGCGGGGTAGGCGGGTAGGGGACTCTGGATTAAGGTCTGGAGCCAGACCATGGAGCCAGACCCTCAGGGAAAATGTTGAGAAAAACGTTGGCAAATGATGGAAACGCTTTTTCCCCACAAATTTCCCTAGCACATACATATCTCAACAGTTGTCTGAGCTTGATTCAAATCAAATAAGCCCCATGACCAATGAAAGCAAACGTGACAAACATCTGAAAGCTCAAAGTTCCTCCTCGAGTTGTTTTTCATCTCAGCTTCAGCAAATATTCAACAATCCTAAATCATTTTGTGGACCCTTTACGCGCACATTCTTGATTTAAAAGTACATTTGGCCCATTTTCCATTACGTTTACCTTAATCTTTATATATAGATTAATGTGTTTTGCTGCTGGATTCCCTGACGACACATCTTCGATTAAGTAATCAACAAGCGCTCAATAAAATGTCATCAAATAAATAAAATACACAGAACAGAATGAGAAGACAGTCTACTACGCTGCCTAGCGTCAAGATTTGAAATTGACACGTGATGAAAGCGGAAGTGGAACCAAGCTTTCTCAATCAAGTTACCTTTCAAAACATTAGAAACCCGACTGCCCAGGAAAACACAACAGCGTTAAAGTCTTACCATTGCAAAATGTGAACAATAATAGTGGTTTGATTCAGTGATATGTAAGTGTTTAGTTCAAATAAAGTTTGCAGAATGACGTCTGAACCCCAGTCTTTAGTCAAAGCCACAAAAGTGACGCACACGTTCCTCATTTCCTTTTACTTTGAAAGTCTTCTACGGATCCGCTGTTCCATCTCCTGCCGATTGTCATATTGTCGAAATATGTTGCTTTTCACCTTCTTCCAGGCTGCATGCAGACACTACAGCAGACACAGCATGGCTTACAGTGCGAGGATCGGCCCGTCCATCCTGAGCAGTGACCTGTCCTGTCTGGGCAGTGAGTGCGTGAGGATGATGGAGTGTGGGGCGGACTACCTGCACCTCGATGTCATGGACGGGTCTGTTTACCTTACAATTAGCATGCTAACTCTGTGGAGCTCAGAAGTTAAGCCTGCTAGCATTAAGAGGCTAAACTAGCATGGCATAAATTACTGCTGTAGCAATGTAGCAACATGTATTAGAAAAGGACTATGTTAGTAGTATGTAAGTTGTATGTTACATAGATACAAATATTGTGCATTAAATTTGTCTAATCCAATACATAAAGCGCATTTTGGCAAGTGTAGATGGAAGTGAGCTTTTCCTGACTTTCTGTCTTTATTATTAAATGCCTGTTTCGTTTTGTTTCTACAGACATTTTGTACCCAACCTCACATTTGGTCATCCCATGGTTGAGTGCCTACGGAAGACTTTGGGACAAGAACCTTTCTTTGGTAAGAGGAAAGGAAATTGTATTCCTTGTGCCCTAGAACAGTGGTTCTCAAATGTTTCACAAGTACTCACGAAGTAAATAAACCAGGTCTGAAACAGGGCTATTCTAAGGTCTAAACTAGTGTTAAACTAGGTCTAAAGCAGGACTATTCTAGGTCTAAACTAGAGTTTAACCATGTCTAAAACAGGACTACAAAATTGCTATACTAGTCCTAAGCCAGGACTAACCCAGAGGAGGACAAAAATGTGGATTCAATTGAGTCTGAATTCAGTAAGTATTTTAACTGCAGAGGAATCAGTGTACCAACTAAAGGAACGTGTACCATAGTTTGAGAACCACTGCCCTAGAAAATAGCCAAACTAAAGATAAGCTCATCTAATTGAGCTCATGCACACATCACGCGTGTAGAAGCTCTGTGTTAATGTTTGTCTGAATGCAGACATGCACATGATGGTGTCCAGGCCGGAGCAGTGGGTCAAGCCCATGGCAGCAGCAGGAGCAAACCAGTACACATTCCACTTAGAGGCTTCGTCCAACCCCGCAGCCCTAATCAAGGACATAAAGGAGAGTGGTATGAAGGTGAGAAATGACATGCAGCTTTGTACATGAAGATTCCGCCTTTACAAGCAGAAACCTTTGTTTTAGGTGGGTTTGGCCATTAAACCTGGTACAACAGTTGAAGAGCTTGCTCCATGGGCTAACCAGATTGACATGGCTCTAGTTATGACAGTGGAACCGGGATTTGGGGGACAGAAGTTTATGGAAGACATGATGCCCAAGGTAAAGACCTATAACCTTGCCAGCAGGATGAATTCTCGCAATTTGAGAATCCATCTTGTTAGGCTCCTGCTGATTCGTTTGCAGTACGTAGTGGTTTAACGGGCCGATCACATGCATTTAGGGCCCACAGGTGGGACTGGAACCAATCACAGAGCAGCGTTGTGGTTTGGACGGAAGTCAAAACAACTAAATCAAAACAAACATGGTGGCGCCAACAGACGTATTTCGGCCCATTTTAGGAGAAATACAGACTATTTTGGTTTTCCAAAAACATGCACACAATGGTGCTTTGTACATTTGTGAATGACAAAAAGGACTGTGTTTTTCTGAACTCTGGATTTAACACAAGTTAGATTTTTCCGCTTCTTCCGCTGTTGTGACGCTTCGACCAATCAGCGTGACGTATTTTCTTAACATCCTTTTGGTGAGATCCTTCCCAGATTTATTCATGTGTAGAACTCAATTCAGAGTGAGACGGGTTAAAAGACCTACAGTTTATATGGCAAAAGAAAGTTGTGTTATTTTGTTGTTTCATGCTGTTGTGCGTATTCAGAGACTGTGAAATATGATTTGCTCAACAAGGAAGAGGAAGTTTTGAAACATTAGTACTTGAAGAAACAAGTAGCCTAGATCACATAGACGTCATGACAGGTAGCCTGGATCAGAGTTTGCATTGTAGCTGCCACAACATAAAATATTTAGTGCAATGTATGTCATTGTGTTTGCAGACAAAAGAAAGTGACTAGTCAACGTTAAAGGCTAGTTTAAGTTTGAAATATCCAGTGGTGTCGCACAAGCACTGATTTGTATTCTACCTGCATGTTCATAATGTTATATTTTGCTTAAACAGGTTATGTGGCTAAGAAACCAGTTTCCCTCACTGGACATTGAAGTAGATGGTGGGGTTGGTCCAGACACCATTCATTGTTGTGCCGAGGTAAGATTTGTCTATATACTGAATGACTTAATGACTTGCTCATTCATTGCATGTTTGCTTACCTCAGGCTGGGGCAAACATGATCGTGTCGGGCAGTGCAGTGATAGGCAGTGACGACCCTCGATCAGTCATTGCTCACTTGCGCTCAGTAGTGGCTGAAGCAATACAGAAACGCTCTTTGGACCGCTGACCTGTCAGTTTTGTGGAGTCCAGCACGTCAATGTCCCTCCATTAACAACCACCACCAGTGGACAATATGAAACAGACATTTGTGTGACAAGCCCAGGTCATAGTGACACAAAAGAGCCTTTTGTGGAGGCTGTGGTTAGTCCATGTCCAAATCACTGACTGAAGACTCTTCAATATTCGTCAAATTGACCCTGTCCATCCACAATCCTCTGAAGTCAGAATTTGTTCTAGTTGGAAATAACCAGATGCTGATTTCATATTAGTTACATTCCTAAAACAAATTGGACTTACAATGTAAGTTGACTGTAATTATAGTGTGGAAATAAACCATCCTATGGTACAGTTTTTGCTGTGTTATAAAAGCTGCTTTAAGAATAGGTTGGGTTAAGTTTGTTGGCAGGTCATAATTCTATGAAAGAATTTGTCTTTTTAACTAATATTTGAGACTCAATATTTAAAATTAGTCTTTGAATGTTACCATGTTGTCTTATTACTTGATACTTATTACCTGATACTTGTTCTGATATAGATCATGAAGACCATTCTATTTTTATTTATTGATCTAGTTTCAGTGCTAGTTTTTGTATTATCCGGGTATCGATACTTTTGATCACCCTACATTTTACTGTCCTAGTTTATGGTTTTTATTGTCTAATTATTGGACCATTCAACATGAAACAAAATCTTGGCAAAAAGTACCGTAGTCCAAAATACTATCTTTTCTGGCAACAATGATGAATGATTCATGTAATTCTACGTGTGGTCTATTTATGGCACATGGGTTCAAATGCTATCAATCCTGTTATGTTTAACTTTTGACGCTAGGGGGCGAACTTACCACAAAAATATAGCGCTCTGGGAAGAAAAGCTCAAATTACAGCGTAAGCGCATAATGTTGAAAAGAATAAATCTGATTTATTCTCTGTAGATGAGAGTTAGTGCTTTAATTCATACTGCATTAAGCGGTCGTGATGTAAGTTCTCAAAATTGTGCTTTAGAATTAGAAAAACTAACCACTTATGTGCTGTAGAAAAAACGGTATGTCTTGATGCTTTTATCCACTAGTAAAAATGTCTTTGGTGTAAAAGCAGCAATCATAAAACTGAGGAAAATAATCACAGCTGAGCCACTGACCTTTACGTTATAGATCTAAAAATGCAATTTTAAGCAGCACCAGCACCTTGTATCATAAAAAAATAATACTGAATTAATTGCATCACTCTGAGAAAGGTTTTTTTGGGGCCAAGATTCTGGCTCTTCTCTTATCTCTTTGTGGACTGTCAGTGATAGTCACCCATGACATACTTCAAGCTACAAGAAGCTCTCTCTCCTTAATGCAGTATGTGTCTGCAGGGCAATTCACTGGCTTCTGAAAAATTGATGTTTGAAATCTGTATTTTCATTCATATGCCACATACAATAGCAAATCATGTCATCAAATGGGGTTTACTTTTCTCAATGGACCACTGAACATGTGGATAGTCTGTTAGTAGGAGAACGTCATACAAGCTTTACAACATCACAAGGGTATTTCTCCACCAGTGGTTCCTCTGTTATAGCTGCTGACAGGCGTTTTGTATGTCAGTGTCCCTGCTGCCATGCGGAGATGAGAACGTAACTCAATGTGAGAGGCTAATCTGCATCTGCATAAATTACATCGTTGTAGTCCAATCATTTTAGTCAGTTTAATATAACTTTTCTGATGTGGCTGCCATGGAAAAGTTATTGCTCCTCAGTATGGCATTACATGTATGTACCTTGCATTTATTCAGTTACCGGTGTTTTTATTGGTCAAAAATACCCCAAAAACATAGTCTTTCTGTGAGCAGGGTCACGTCTCCACAGATCTGACCTGTAACTTGGCCTGCCTCATCAATCTGTTTCCATGAGATGGATAAGGCTAATGCCATACGGCGGGACATTCCAGGCAAAGCAATCAGGTCACCAACATGCGTTGCCATATTAGTGAAAATATTGTCCAGGAGTTTGGCCAGAACAATTTTCCGTGTTCAGTGAGTGCTTTTTGAAACATTTCCTATTAAAAGTCTTTTCGGGTGGTTTTTCACACACCCTTGCGCAGGTTTTTGTCACTGAAGCTTGGCAACCCTGACGTGGCAGGCGTTGTTTTGGTTTTAACAGGTATTTTCAATCGCTTCAGAACCATGTTGTAAAACAAATCCACAAACACTTGATTCAAATAAGTTCATCGCATATTTACTTTTGGGCCACTCAGTTGAAAGGGGTCAGGATAACTTTTCAGCAGAACTGAGTTAGAATAATTCACTTAATTTGGTAAGATGGACTGGTTTTACAGTGTAATAGCACCTTTTAAGAAAAGCTTTTTGAACAGGGGAGGTCAAAAACAAAAAGATGTTAAACACAGCTTCTTGCAATTCCAAATTTCTTATTACATCATTCCATCCTGTAGAACTTTCTTTTCCCTCATTACCTAAATTTCCTGCTTTTTCTAACCACCCACCTTTGCCTCCCATTCTCACTCTATTCTCTGCAGTCGACCTGAAGGTGTTGAGCAGCACAACTGACTTATTTCAGTCATCTTAATCCATGCACTACATTTAAACTGTTCATTTGTATAAGAATAGTAACTTTTGTATGTGAAGGATAATCGCAACTTGGATGACTGTGCTGTGGCTTAGTGGTAAGAGTGTTTTCCTACCAACTTGAAGATTGTCAGTCCCATCCCAGCTCGGACTGTTGCCGTTGTGTCCTTGAGCAAAGCACGTTATACCTCATCCATCTTGCCTTTGTGTGAATGTGGCTTATGCATTTAGAAAATACAATAAAGCGTAAAGAGCAGCTTGAAAGGCACTATATCAGTTCAAGGCATTTTGTCACGTTAGTCTATTTTCTTTTCTTTTATTACACCAATTTATAGAGAAATGTATCTTTAGACTATGAGATAAGGTGATTTATTTGTGATTCATTTGTGATTCATACCTCTCCTCAAATCGATTTCTTTACTTTCCTGAGGAGTCTAACCTTATTCTCAAGGTAGGATATTACCCTGCACTTCCTGCTCCGGTGCCATGGAAACCACAGCCACAGGTTTAGTCAGTCATGGTGTAAAGTAGATATGAGCGGAAAGGACACATCATAAAAACCTGCATTTAAGCTCTATCAGTTCCTTTTGGTTACATATTTTAACTGTGGCTTACACAACGGACTTCTCCCAGGAAAAGATTAGACTAAAAGAGAATTGGACAGGCGGCGTGTGGTGTCTTTGATCTGCGAGCAGTGCCACAGGGGGAGAATCTCAGCTTTTTGGCAAAGGTCTAGACCCCGGACCCCTAGATGTAACAGAAACACCATGAAAGCGAGGCACATCCCCAAACAACAGGTCCAGGGGCAGTTCAAGGGCTGCTGAGGTCTGTTTGAGCCAACGAGAGGCAGGAAGAAGCATTAGATTAAACATGACACTCTGAATAGATATTTACTATTTCATGTAATGTAATGTTCTCATTTTTTGTGGAATCAGTTTTACTTACATTCTAAATAATGGTTTTCTTCCTCCAAAAACTCTACAGAGCACAATAAAGAACACGTTGAAGAATGAAGTTCTGTTTTATTTCTTCTCTAAAATACAGCAGTGTGACTGAATTTTAATACTGGTGCTAGCATAAGATTTAAGCTCAAACCATATTCTCTACTCTAAACATAAAAATTTTAAAACAAATGTGCACCACACACAGGACTGAAAAAAGGCATTACACCCCCAAACATCATGTAGCCAAATGCCAAATACAAGTTCAAATGTTGATTAAAAAAATGTGTGTTTTCAAGAGGAAATTTCTTCTTCAAAGTGATGGAGGTATGTTTCTTGCTGCAAATATCCAGCAGTGTGACTGAACTTGCTTTTGAGAAATACTGGTGCTAGCATAAGATTTAATGCTCGATGGGAAAAGTGTAAAACCATATTCTCTACTCTAAACATATTCAAAATTTCAGCACAGAAAAGCTTTAATTTAGCTACAAATGTGCAGCTCTTCCTCCTTTTGTAGTTTAACACCTTCTTTCTTTTCCCACAGGCTATTCATTTTAACTTTCTCTTCTCTGCCATTATTTTTGTGTTGGAATTTTGCTCTTTAAAGGCATTACTTTTTTTAACCCCCAAACATCATGTAGCCAAATGTGCCAAATACCCCGTCGCCCGTGGCATTGCCGTGGCGATCACCTATCGCCCCTGTGTACAAATGTTGCATACTTATTAAAAAAATGTGTACAGTATTTTCAAGAGGAAAGTGGCTGCCGGAGGCATCTTGAACTTTACAGTCAAAGTGATGGAGGTCATGTGACAACCGCAGCGCGAAGCGCTTCTTGCTGCAGCTGGAATCGGTTGATCGGCCAACTGGGCGAAGCCCACGCACTATGACAACCGCAGCGCGAAGCGCTGCATTCCTCCAAAAAAACTAAGACATTGAGCCCATACTTATAACTCCAAATGATTTGAAGCTGTTTATTACGGTGGCGTGGGGAAAACAAATGATGTATTTTATGTTGTTTGCGGATATATTGTTTTTTGAACAGAGTGAGAATTGTGGTTATTGCCATTCGAAAAATTTTGTTTTTTGCATTTTTTTTTTTTTTTTTAAATGGCGCGACAGCGCACACAAGAGTGCAAACTAGCGAATATCCTGTATTGGCCCCTGACTAACCATAGCAGTTACTCCAAAGAACTCCTTTTTCCATAGGTACATCCTCTAGACGCATCTAAAGTTATCCAAATCTTTTTTATAACTTTTACCTCTGCGGGGCAGCCGCAAAGTGGACTGCGAAATGCAAATTTTTAACATTGCTCCCATTTGAAACGGGCCCGAGTGACCAAATTTCAATAAAATTCACATTTGTGTCTGAGGTGCATTTTTATTGCTGCAGTACGTGCGCTTCTGATTGCTCATATACAAATTTTTTTAAACCTTTGCGGCGGAGCCCCAAATTCATAAGATTGGAATCAGAATCAGTTGTTAAACTTTCAGCTTCAACCTGTTAAAGAAAAATTTCTCCTGCTCCTACAGAGTGACATTTAAATTAACATGGAGAGAAAAAATTGTTTTATCAAAATTTTCATGGCCCAAAATTCATTTTGGCGTCCCGGCACATCACCCTATAATTCTGTTATCCTTTGCCAAAGCAGCTCACACTTCCTCTTGGGTGATATAGATTTGGGGAATATCATCTTCAGGAGTTTTCAAAAGTAGTTTAACACCTACGGCAGCGCTCAAATTTTCTCGCACCATTTCATTTACTGCACAGCGTGGCCTTCCGTTTTTCCAAATGCTATGCAAAACACTCATTTTGGCATAACGATCAAAAAAGTCCGGGGGGCAAACATATTTTGTTTCTCGATGACTCTCATGTTGTCCCAATTCAGTGGATCTCCATTATTTTTTTGTGTTGGATCATCTTTTAAGGGGCGGGGCATCAAAAGTTATCCACGTTTTACCGACAACAAGCTACGGTGTCTGTGCGGTGAAGCAGCAAAGTCGACTGGCAATTGTGTTCATTTACGCTTCATGTGTCGCCGTCTGTTTTGCTTTTTGGACAAAATCAATACACCAACGGGCCCAATAAATGCCGGGAGCGGAGTGCGGAGTGCGAAGCCCGGCGGCGCGCGAGGGCCGTTGGATGCCGCTTGCGGCTTTTTTTTGCTTTGCTTCTTCTCATTCATAATTACTGTGGCGTCCCACCGGAGAGTCCCACGCACATTGCGATTAGCTCGCTGTTGTTCCTAACTTTACTTATACATAAAGAGACTTGGCTGTGATTGAGGAAGTACAGTCTAATTAACAATTAAGAGAATTTGCCTGGGATAGTGTTACACAAGATTACAGTGTTGTGCCTTGCAACAACACTTCACACCTATAAGAGGATGACTTCGGTGCTGTGCATGTTGTTTTTTTGCCCAAAGGCGAAACATCTACCGTGGTGTTTGCTAATATTACACTATTGATGACCAATCTCATTATACAGCACTCACATATCTGCTGTGGACTGTGATGGATTCAAGACAATCATGTTTGATGCACAGAAATCATCAAGTAGTTTCAGATTTTCATTGGAAGACAGCGAATTCCACGGCCTCAAAGTGCACATGACAGGTTTTCATGTTTTTTAATTATTACTTAGTTTGGTCAGAAAGTCCCTGTTGTAAATACTTATCATAGTTTTACATCTCTCAAGTTGCAGTTTGTGAAGAAAAATAACAGGACGTAAAGCATTTAGAGAGTGGAGAGCTTGAAAACAGAATCCCTCTGTGATGTCATCAATAAGCGACATTCCATCCAAAATACAGTTTAAACAAAAGATAGTTCAAACAATCGTTTAACAAAATAAAGGCGTTATCAGGTGTTATCTTGTGTCATATATATGGATTTGGTTTACAATATGGTTGCAGTTGTGGAATTACCTTTACCTATATCAAACCAGGAAGTACTGTTGAAAACTTCACCAAAATTGTTAAACTGGTGAACAATAGGTAACATTTTTAGTCAAATCTTAAATATAATCATGTCCACTACATTTTAGTGAAATGTGTTGTCTAATCTGTCATATGCACTGGATATTTCTGTTTGATTTGGTGAAAATAGCTCATTTGACAACATTTATCCCTTGTTTTATTTGCTCTAAATCAGGGAGCTCGTAGGTAATGCCTTAGAAGACACTCTGACCACCACCATAGCATCGCTTTACCCATATTTAAGAAACTACTATGGGAGACACCTTTTTTTGAGATGATACATAAAATATGAAGTCAGGATACCCCAGCAAGAGAGTGTTAGTAAATGTGTGTCTTTAATCTATTATGAATGTTAAGGGGATGACATTGTTTAGTTGAAGAAGATGAAGCCCGGGAAATTTGAAAACATTTTGTAATATTCATAAATGATTCCTGCAAACAACAGGTTGTGTGCACTGGCCAGCAGACTGCATATGTGCTGGTGCGACAATGGCAGATTGGGACTGGCAGCACATCTGTTCTCAAGTCTCTATCTTTAACTTTGCAAAAATACAGTGAGCAAAGCCGTACATCACAAGTGAGTCATTCAGGGAGGAGAGAACGGTGCATCCACGCAGAGGTGAGGGAACTAAAGCTACAAGCATTTCATTAAAAGATACAACTGTAGTTCAGTTGGGCCAAATCATTTTAAATATTGTGAAAATGCCTACTGTAAATGGACTGATATGGTCCAAGCATTTACCCTTGAACTAATGACCAAATCTTGTATTTTATTGAATAGAAATACTCTTTCTTTTTTATATACAAAAGTCAGTTTTTTTAATCGCCAATGTTGCTTTTTCCAGTTTCTTCTTTGTGGGTCTCAGGTGTGCTTGCTAAAAAATTGCATTACTTCATTATTTATTCCTTCTGGACAAGGTTGTTGTTTATTTATTGCACTGTCATCCATTTTGGTTTATTCTAAGCCTCTGTGTCATCACATTTTACAAGAAATCCCCTTCATCTTTGTTTGCTCAGATACGGATATTTTAGCAACACTAATAATAGTCGTAGGAAATTTGCAGGTGCGACTCTAGTTATTTTTAATCAAGAAAGGCGATATGTATCTGCCGAAAAATGTATATCTCTTTTATCCTGACAATATTCAGACGATCCAATGGTATAGAACCTTATTTGGAAGTTTACAACATACGTTTTTCTTATTATAAACAATATACTCAATATTCAAATGTAGCAAACAATATTCACACTATTGCGCTGAAGTGGATAGACAAAATATACTTTTTTTTTTTACTTGAGTTTTTTTTAGCTTGTAATTATTTTCATTCGGTGTATGTTAAATGTTAAATTGATTTCCATAACTGGTTTTAGTGGTCAATATAACTCTGTTACTAGAATTTTGAGACGCTTTAAATCATAATTCTACTTTTTTGGTTTGTTAACTGCGTTACCATGAAAACCTACACAGACAAATTCAACGCTTTCTTACTTCTACACAAACCCCATTTCTCACACTAAAACTATAAAACTACAAAAACAAGCCCCAAACAGAACTGGGACATGGAGGCGGCCTCAAAGGGAGAGAGCCACTGAAGTAGTGAAAAAAGCTGACTGACAATAACATCAGATGTATCAGTACGCAGCCATCAATGGATAAATGCCTCTCCCGCATGACGCCATTATTTCTACTGAGGACACATTTCTGTGCAAAAATCAAAGCGCTCCAAAATGGGGAAAAACTCTAAACTGTACATTTTCTCACACTGCACAGTAAAAGCTCAAACTTGGTAATCACAAATTACTTCCAAGTTTATATTTTATGAATGTAGCTACAGTGCAGAGTACAGTATTAGGCATAGACTCAAAAGTGCTTGACAAGACTTTTTTAAAAAAATGTATTGAGAAGATTAAAATAAACTGCACTGAAAATGAACAAAGGATCGTAATCAGCATCTTTTAAAGCACTATATCAATAAATGTATAATGTATTATCAATTTATTAAGACAGTTCTGTCTGGTTTTTATAGATAATCCCAATAATTATGAAGAAGACCTCACATTTAAAAGACCATGGCAGACAACAAGGCAAAAATACATATAAAGTACTTTTTTAAAGCTGCACTATGTAATATTTCTGGTGGGGTTGCTTGTTTCCATGGAGAAGTAATTGCTTAGTTTCTAGTATGGCATTAAATGTATCTATTGCCATGGAGACAAACAGGTGAAAACAACAATCAACTCCGCTCCGAACGCATGTTTTTCTAAGCTAATTCTAGCAATTGAAACAACTGTAATGGAATGAATGCAGAGATATTTGCTATCGAGTGGAAAATTACAGCCAAAGCAACATCTCTGAGAAGGTGCCGTACCCTCCTCTTTGCCATTTATGTCTTTCCCTTCCGTGAATTGAAGTGGAGCGACTGTTCTGCCTTGATAGATTGCAGTTTGTTTGAGTGAGTGGCGAGTTATGAGTGGCACGTCGTGATTTGCTGAGCTGCACTGAACATCATTTTTCCATGGACACGCTGACCCGCTTACATGTGTCCACACAAACAGATCTGTGCTGCCGTTCCCCAAGACAGCAGCTCTAATAAAGAGGTCAAAAATCAACACTGACCTTTCAAGACGTTGGTGCCTGCCGGGGTTTAACCTTGACAACACGCTCAGAGGTTAAAAGAACGGGCAGGAACTTGGTATATTGCATATTGAGATTTAAAAATGCAGTGTAAAAGTCAAAGATTGATTGGAGGTTTGGACTGTTTGTGATGAATGTTTCTGTTGATAAGATGTACAAGTAACAATACTTAAAAGTCAACCATGGATATTTTATTAGTTAAATTTGAGCTTTTAGCTGCATCAAGGAGCAAAGAACAACACTAAAGCGGTAAGGGTTTTGAAATGGTTCCTGTACCTGCTGTATTCAAGAGCTCAGTGTGGAAGGTCTGCAGACCAAAGAATACAAAGAACCTGGATTTCTTTTCTACGCCGTTGTTCACCTGTGGCTGTATATAGCGTGTGTGGGAGAAACATATCATCTTTAGAGTTCTGTGTTATATTACATAAGGGAACTCTAAATAATAAAGGATTGTTCAAACATGGTTGAATCTTGTTTTTTTGAAACAGTTTTATATTGATTCAGTTCACATTATTTACCATTTCCCAACATCTGTTGTGAAGAGCCTCACAAGAGTATGCACAATAAAGTGTAAATTGATTATTAAAATCCACAGCTTGTTTTGTTTGATATAGACATAAATTTATTGAATGTAGTGCTGCATAAAAGCAAAGAATAAAAAGACAAATATGAACAATAATATCAAACACAATCTATACACCAGCCGTTGACACTGCTTCACAGGTTTTTGGCAGTGGAGTAAATGAAGGGGGCAGGGCAGGTGGGACTGTTGGCTCAGGGCTCTGCTCTGTCACACAAACACAATGCTCAAAGAGTTCAGAGTTTACAAAACATTGAAATTCCTCCCCAATATTGTCATGCAATATACAGTTTGACAGTGAGACAGGGCTGTCCGGTGTGGTGGCAGTGAGAGGGTCCTGCTCAGCTCCCCTGAATGTGCGTCAGAAGAGATGAGGGCTCCCTCAGCTAGAATCCATGATTAGAGACGTGATAGTTCACTTTGAGCCTGCTTTGATCAAACGTCCTACCTATAGGTGTTACATCACATTTCACAAAAGAAACTCAACACAACTCAAGCAAATGCATTAAGTGAATCCATTTGGTGACCTGTCTGTTTAACTATAATACACACAAAGCCACAGTCATTTCTCTATAGTTATATAGATATACAGTGTCTTTACACTGGACTGGACAATCTGGTTTGAAATGCTACAGACTGCAATGCGCAGGACAAATCTAGCATTTCTACATCTACCACATTGCCAACACACAGGCTATTGACATAATCAGCTTGGTGCAGTTGCCTGGCAACACAAGCAGCACATATTTTTGTGAATTTCAAAGCAAAAAAGTTACAAAGCTATGCAAAATAGTATAAAATAATAAATAGAAAATTTTAAAATAAACACAAATCAAACACTTGCCTCTGCCCACAGATTCTAATGAGCACAGAACAGTTAGTGCGTTTCACCAAACATTTACACATAAATAATCTTTAGAGTGGCTCTTAGAGATCAACATTATTATTCTATGTATCTTCAGAAATCTTTGAAAGATAGAACATAGTGGTTCACAAAGGGCAACATAAAGAACTGTGCAACAGGTTAACTTCAGTCCAAAGTCCCCGCTGTGTGATTCAGCCGAACTCTACTGATTTAATATGAATGTAAAAAGGCCCTTTGCCCACAAGGCCCAAACAGCCACAGCAGGAGGTGAGCAGACATATTTACAATCTGACTGGAACCAGGCGGGAGAAGGAGGTCTTGGCACTGAAGCTCTCTCAGTCTAAATACATGTCTGCTCAGTGCTCTGTGTGTCCTGTTCAGAGAGGGGCCAGCGGGGCCAGAGCACAGGGTCTGACTGAGGCAGTGTGGCAGCGGCTCAGGACAGTCAGTGGCTGCCAAGGCGGATGTGTTGTGAAGGCAGGTGGACGCGCTCGCTCAGGACACTCACTTGTGTGTCTTTGCCTTTTGTCTGTATGCGGGCTGCCAACCAACTCATCAGCAAAAGAGTCTGTGGGCCTAGACCATCACTATGGCAACCGGCATCAGCGGGCCAGAATCAGTGCAGACTTTTTGGCATCCACTCAGTGCCCGAGTCAAGTTTCATCTCAATAGTGTCCATCCTGGATCGGTGATGCCATGTGAACACTTCTAATTCGTATTAATTTTTTGGAAAAATAGACAAATATACGGTCATGAAACCCAAAATACAGCTATGATATTCACTGAAATCATAAAAAAAACAAGGCGGATTAAAATAGTCTCCTTCAAATCTCTAACGCGTTCATGCTGGCACTCACAACTCCATTCACACATAATGTCAACATAAAATAGGTAGCCACCATTCTGTAGTCCTATTTGAACACAGCAGTGAAGGACGGTTAGAGGAGTCCAGTTTCCTCCTGGTTTTGTCTAAAAGATCCTCGAAGTGGACTATAATTAAAAACTTGAATCAAGCTTAATCCACAGATCCCGGGTGTAGGCTGAGGGCGGGCGGGTCCAGGCAGGTGGGGGAGTAGCTTAGGTGTGGTTCTTTAATCCACAGCAGGGGGGCGCCGTTCTTGCCCTCCTGGCTCTTGTTGTTGTTCCGGGACTTGAAGCGCACCAGCAGCAAAGCGATGAGGAGGATGCCGAAGATGGGGAAAGGGTAGAAGAAGACGAAGTAGAAGAGCGACTCGTTGGAGCACACCACGGAATGGACAGATGAGCCTGCTGAGAGACGGGAAAGACGGTTTCACATAATTAGTCACGGAACATGTCAACATTTCAAGGCAAATGCTTTTGTGCAAAATTATTTGGGAAATTCTTAAAAATTGATCAACTTTATAATAGGCATTTGTATCATAGTGGAAAGGCCTTTTATTTATAGACTGTATCTGTCAAAAGCTGGAGACATGTTGAAATGAATGAATGAAAACTACCAATTCCTTACATCTCACTAAAATGTGCAGATTTATCAAAAGTTCTTCCATACAAGTAAGAAAAAAACCTTGACAAAAACAATCCAATTATTTGAGGAAAACAAAATAAGAGTGAAATTTGTGGCGTCAGAAAAAGTCAGAGAAAATAAGTATTTGTTTTATGGACCTGTTACACTTGAGCAGTTTCATTTGCCATTTCCACAGGGCTCAAACAACAAAAAAGTGGCTCAGAAATGTGAGGAAACAACCACAATCAAAGCAACTTTGAGTTTTACACAATATTGGGGTATTTGTTATGTTGAGATAAAACATGTTCTGTAAGCAATTGTGATCTGCAGTCAGAAAATAATAAGTTAAAAGAAAGGAAATACTACATAAATGTACTGTCAAGTCTATAAAAAGCTTAAAGTTATCAATAGTTACGCTCAATACAGATGAATCAAGTATTTTGTGCAGGCTGAAATGTTTTGAAGTGCATGCAGTGGAAGCTAGAAGTCTCCAAGCTCCAAAGTGGATCAGGAAGTGAACATGAGGTCGCATCAAAGAACAAAACAAGGACTTTTAAATGTAATGTACTTCTTTGAAAGTATCTCAAGAGTGTGTCCCAAGCTGGAAACGACAGAGCAAAAACAATAAAGAGCTCAGTTTTGGGCCCACTTCTCATCTGAAGAGGCAGGTATCGACGACAAAACAAAACATTGAAACATTTTTACTTACAGTAAGTTATTACTTAGCTGTTAAATGTTGTTCAAATCAATTTATTTTTGTAACGCCCAAAATCACGACAGCAGTTGCTTCGAAGGGCAACAGTGAAATCGAGAGATTAAACAATGTTCACCGGAAATTAGCAAATGGATAATGTCCCAGCATCCCCTGTCCTTAGGCACTCCTTCTCGGCAAGAACTACAAAAAACCCTTTGTGAAAAAGCGGAAACCTCAGGAAAATCACAGTGAAGGGGAAAAACAGTGAAATTGTTTCTAAGTTGAGTCATGGTGAACCTGAAGAGTTTTATAGTCAGTTATAACACAATGTACAAACAATCCAAACTCATCTACAAACTTTGAATTATGTTGTAAAGAAGAAACAAAAACGGACAAAAATAGTATTAGATGCTGTTTTAATAGCTTAACTTTTTTATTCAATGGTGCAATTCTAGATATTTTGTACTCCATCAGAAAGATTAAGACAAGTTGTGTTTTAATTGTGCTTAGAAACCTGTGACATGAGAATAATCTGTCTCACCTTGTGCCTGGACGTTGACGAAGGTGAAGCCGGAGTTGTTGGTGGCCAGGCGGTACCACGCGTTGCGAGGGTTGAGCAGCCACTCCTCCACATGGCAGTAGTACCTCCCTGCGTCACTGGGCCGCGCTGCCTGGATGGTGAGGCTGTACTGGTCCGAGGTCTGTCTCTCAAACTGCAGCCGCGAGTTCGGCCCGCTCTCGTCTCGGGGGTTACAGTTCCCATTCCCGAACACCGCGTCGTGCCCGATGGAGAAGACGCACTCCCTCTGCCGACCCTCCTCTCCCGGCTGAGCGTCGTCGTACTCGCCGTCGGAGCGTTCCACGTACCAGGACACGGAGAAGCGGGAGTCTCGAGACGACTGGGAGGGGATGCCGCAGCCCAGGCGGATTGAGCCCGACTCCGGGATTGTGATGTTGGACTCCTGCTCCTCTACCTGGAGTCGGATCTCTGCAGGGAAAATGTGATTAGCCTGAGGTTAGAAGAATACCAGCTAACCAGATATCTGCTGTATAATTCAAATGTCATTTTAAATTTAAAATAATGCCAGATTTGAGGGAATTGTAAGATACTGACACAGAGGACAGAGCAAATATTATTCATTTTCAGAGGCACTTCTCTAGTCAGTGGCAGTTCTGGCTTAGATGACTCCCTGGATAGTGAGCCTCTATGGGCTAGAAGTCTTTTTTTTTAATCAATTCATTCATTTTAATTAACATCAGAGTAACAACAAAAAACAAAATAAGGCTTAAGGGTTTATCATAACCAGTTTAAGACAAGGTTACTGTTTTTTCTGTAATAAAAGCATAATATTTAACCTCAAACGACACTAAATACTGCCAAAAAAGATGAAAAAGATGTCCACTGACTGGCAACAGTTATTGATCCACATTCCCGTAATCAATACAGGCAGAACCTCCAATTAATGACCAGTGCCCATCAAGGTGCTTTGGACATCCTGTTGTCAATTTCTATTAAATCTTCTCCAAGTTCTTCATGACCTAGATCATGCGCTCAAGTACAAGTGCAGAAAAGGCCTACAAAAATAAATAAATAAATAAATAAATAAATAACCGCAGGAGCAACACTCAGTATATACAAAGTTTAATATTTCACTCATAATTGTGATTTAATTATGTAATGGCATGAAATATTTGAATTTAATCAGATATGGATGTTTTTATTTAGACTATGCCTCATCATCACATGCAACTCCTTGAAATGATGTACAGTGTTCACCAATTGAAATTTGCCTTTAATCTCTCCTCCGAGTTCCACTTTTTTGATACGCACCTGTAGTGTGTAACGCAAATCCCTTTCTTTTGCAAATCTACACTGTTCTTACAAAGTTAAAACACAAATTGAATAAGCCCAAGCACATTATCCTGTAATACAAACAGTCCAGGAAACTTTCAACTGAGTAAACTACTTTAATTGGATCTGCTGCAGGTGCTCGGAGCAATCAGCAGCGTTCCAGTGAGGTCGGCCTGCACCTCGGGCTTCTGTCTGTGCCTGTACTCCTCTGCAACTATTGTGGCCCATTTCTTTTACGTCCGCTCCTTTTCCTCTCTCAAATCTGTGGTTTTTTGTTTTTTTTTTGGAACCGTTTCCTTGTTATGGGTAAAATGAGAAGCAGGGAGGACAGCAGGAGAGCGAGAGAAGGGGGTAAGTTCTGGCACACTTCGCCTCTCGTCTTTTCACCCAACAGGCAGATTTCTGGCTGGCTTCCTGGGTGCCTCAGAACAAGTGCATTTTTAGCACCTTTATGAATACCTGTGGTGATTACACAGTGCATAGCATTCACTTATTACCATAGCATTAAAGTCATTATGAACATGCGCCTTGGATCAAATGCCTGCTGTTTTAAAACTTCCCACAGAGAACAGAATCCCCACTGCTTAATATCATCCTATGGCCAGCTTATAAAAAACTACTATAAAAACTAAGAACCCAATTATTTATGTACAGTATAGTTAAGGACAGTAATGTTGTACAGTATAGGAATTTGGTATTCTTTAGTGGGTGGAAAAATCCAATAAAAGTACTGTGCAATATAAAAAGGAAACAATTATAAATGTGTTTTTTAATGTGTTTTATTAATATAGTTTTTAAGAGAATAACCAGAGTTTCTTTATTGTAATGATAATAAATAATAATCAGTTATAAAGTGACATTTTAGGGATAATCCCCACTAAGGAACATATGTTGTGACAAGATGGTACCCTGACCCACCACTGTTCTTTGTCCTACTTAGATCATCTTAATCCTACTTTAACCCTGATTGAGTCCAACATTTGTCCTGGTTTAGTTTTTCCTCGTTTAAATTTTCATGTTATTTTGGAGTTAAACCATTGTATTGAACAAATCACGGTTTTAATGTTGCAACACAGTAAAAAATAAATCACAAAAGTGCGCGAGGACCTGGTTAAGGTTTGAAAACACAGCTCCAATTTGAAAGTTAAGTAGTTCATTAAATCTTAGTAGGATTTTAGTCTTATAATAAAGTTTAGACATGTTTTACAAGTAGTTTAGTAATAATTTATTTTATTTTACAATTCAAGTCTTGTCCTGATTTCGTACTAATTTAGTCCTGGTTGCATTTGGAAAGCCAAGTGAAAAAGAAAAAGACAAATTATTATTACTTTTAATATTTAATTATTAAATGTAAACACATAAAACATCAAGGTCCATTTTCAAATTAGGTCTGTAATTTTTTTATTTTTTTTTCCAATGTCAGTTATGATTTGGGTCCAGTCCCTGATTGTTGGGGCAGTTTGTGTCATCAATTTCTTCGTAATGGACTTCTTTCCTGCCGCCAAAAGTATGTAGCAAAGGTATACATTTATTGTGTCCATGGCAGGAGTTTTGAGGCCTAAATTCATAGTTTTGAAGTCAAGTGGAATACCAGTACTGAAAACAGTTAGTGGTTAGTCTCAGTCCAATATTTCTGAACAATAGGACATTCCCAAAACGAAATGGCAGCCACAATTTCTCCAGCAGGATTAAACTATGACTAAACCCAGAACCAGGACTCGAACAGTGCATAATCAATCAACCTAGACTCAAACTACAGCAAACGAACACTCTTGTGAACGGCCCCTTAGTGACTATTGCACGTTGTATGATTATGAAGTCCAGTGTTCTCACCTGGCTGTCTGACCAGGACCTGTGTGAACCCTGAGGTCTCCCGTGCCACTCTGTACCAGGCTCCATCGGGGTCACTGAGCCACTCCTCCACTAGACAGTAGTATGTCCCGGAGTCGCTGCTCTCGGCTCGGTTCAGGGTGAGTGTGTAGAGGCGCGGCGACAGTCTCTCTGCCTGCACCCGCCTCCTCAGCCTCTCCTCGTCCGCATACGCCCCGTACTCAAACGCCCCAGACCGTTCTATCCTCAGCAGCAGCTCGTCCGTCTCCGAGCCCGAAGCCCGCCTCACGTACCACAGCACGGCATGCTGGGAGTCGGCGCTGCTCTGAGAGGTGATGGAGCAGTTCATTCGGACCCGGCTGTCCTCCAAATACACCTGGGACTGGTTGGTTTTCTGCACTCGGAGCTTGCTCTCTGAGGGGAAGAACAAAAGAGGAAAAACATTGTAATTTTGGAATGTTGGGAAGGCGAGTGACACAGAGCAATTTAAGTGTTGTGATGCATGACCTGTAGCCTTCCACGGATTTAGACTTTTTGGATTGTATTGTGAAAACTCAGCTAACAGAAGAATTGAAGTTTAAGTAAATGACTGCAAAGAGACTGTCCTTTTCCTCAGTTTACGCCACTTTGAGTCATCAATAATTCAACAAAAGGCTGATGAGAATTCAGAGATTGTAAATAATGGGTCCTACTAAATTTGTATAAGTAAATTGACTGCAACCACTTAAGAACATTAGTCTCCTGTGTCTCTGCACACTGTTTGTATTCTGCATAATTTGTAAACGTCTTTTATAAACTTGCCTGTCAGATTTAGTGACAGTGAAACGAACCCAGTAGGACATGGAAAAGAAGAGAGGATCTTCTTTGTTTGTGCTTGTATCAATTATATATTTGCTTTACATAAAAAAAAAAAAAAATCACCAAGGTGTATTTATTTATTGTTTGTCATTTTTAGAATACCTTTGTAAAAGGACAAAACAAAATGATCCCGTTTCTTTTAAGATTGCTTCATAATGGTTCAATCTTTAGAAATGGAACCTGCAGTGCTTTTCAAAATTTGTCTTTAGATGGTAATCAATCCCACACTATGACATAGAATACACAGACTATCATTATATACCTTACAAAATAACATAACATACATACATACATACATACATACATACATACATACATACATACAATCACAATATGTATAGGCTTGTTAAATATATTGTATTCTAATTGGGGTCTGTTCATGATTTGCTTTAAGAGACATATTCCCTGAAACCAAAGAATATTATGTCTATGTTGTTGTTGCAGTCTACAAAAATCAAAATACGACTAAATTAATGTTTTCAAACTTTACTCTGCCTCAAGCCCGCAGTTTTTGAGTGACTACTGATGCAGACTGTACATGATGCAGACTTGACTTGGCTGAAAACACATTTGGCCATTTGAGCACTAATACCTAATTATCCAAGTGCCCATAATCCGCCGTGCCGCATTTGTGATCTGGATACAAATTCACTCAATTCGAAATTTGTAGTTTTGAAAGGTAGCAAACGAGGGAAGGGAAATGTCAGCGAGATCACGAGGACGTGACGTGTATCCCAAGGTGAAAACACCCGATTAGATGCTCAACAGCTGCCTGGAGAGAGGAAGGAGAGGAAGCCTGGATGTTGTTAGCGGAGATGCACCTCGGCAGGCCCTGTCACTGAGAATGAAGACACAAACTCTCTTTATAAAGCTGCTCGGAGACGTGGACAGGAGCAAATAGCAGAACGTAAGCGAGGTGGGACGGAGGTGTCAGCACGGCCGCCCCGAGAGCTGTGACGGGATTGGTTACGGCGACACTGGTATTGCGGCATAGGATTAGCTGCAGGTACATCAGGTGTGACCGTGACCAGACTAGGCCCCCCCCCCCCTGCTGTCAAACGCTCCGGGGAAGGATTATCCCAACGACAACATTGGGAAAAATCCAAATACACAAGCGCACACACTGTAGCAGCAGTAATTTGTAGAGGGTAAGGGATACTGTCAAGTCATAGAGCTGGCAGGATTGATAATGCATGACAGAAAATTAAGTTAAAAAATGGAATTACTCAAGGCGGATATGAATAATTAAGTTTTCATTCAACACTAATAGAACACAGTGCGCAGCAAACTCTCAACGTATCAAGTCATAGAGTACCAAAGCCACATTCGTCCTTGCAGTTATGCTTTTTGGGTTAAGGCAGATTCCGACCTGAAGTATCTGGGCTTCGGACAAAGAACGTTCGTAAGTGCATTAAAAACTTGATCCACGTTAATTGCTACTTATAATAAGTACTTTAATCATAAAAGTTATTTTGTCATCAAACGTCAATTAAAAATAAACTAATTTGAACCTTAATTTGCAGAACATCTTACACAGCAATTCTGAAAATCTAGACTGCATTAAATCAGATGCCATTTCTAGCAGCTGAATGTAGAATGGCACAAACGTGTTACTTGAATTCTACATTTCTCAAAAATGATGATAGGAATAGCAACCAATTAGAAATCCCGAGCATTTAAAAAATAATTGTATCTTTTGAAATTGTGAAATCTTTCTCGCCTTGTTTCTCAGTGTGGCATCAACACCTTTTAGGCATTTCCCATTCACAAGTAACAGCCATTACACACAATGAAAAAGCCAGTCCACATCTCTCCAAACTGAGGAATGGGCACGGTAATTGGCTAAAGGAATACTGTAACTTTTCAAATCCAAATTCAAAACAACTAGTATTGACATTCCTGCTGCTGCACTGAATTTGTGTCTGCTATTTGCTTTGGAACTGTTGCCTAGGGTCTCAGCCATCTGGCCCTACCCTCGCCCTCCACACACCAGTGAGCACACCAAACATGCCGCTGTAATGCTGTGCACTAATTCGGTTACATTCAAACTGAAGTAACCACAAGCATTAGCGGACACCCAGTTGTGCAACATTACAAGCTAGCTTCAAATTAGCCTCAACGTTGCAACTAGAGACTTGGTAGGAAGCCTCACAACACCCCATCCGGATAATAAGTACTTCTGAGCTCTGCGTGGAGTCCTGGCACATGTTTTGGTGTGCAAGAATTACCTCTGAAAATTATGAAGAACAACCATGCATGAAGCGAGTGGCACAGACTAAACAGAGCAATTTGGTGGCACTGTCAATTGAGTTTGGCGTTTCGGAAAACAGAATGAAAATGGTTGTTTCATAAATCAGCGGGACAGAATAGTGTAAAAGCACAAAAAGTCCATTTATCTGAAACTGGAAATAAGCGCAGCAAATGGCCTATTTATTCCATCTAAACTCTACTTGAGCAACTAAATATGGGCAAAAGTAAAATAACTGTATGGTGTATTCTGCAGGATACAAAGTGAAATATTAAATGTCTTAAAAATGTACACTAAATATCCAATAAATTATGTAGTCATCAGTTTTTTTAAAAAATGACTTTGGTGTTTTTTTTTAATGTGTTATATGATTAGAACAAATCTGTCTTGAATCTAGCATTATTATTGTTGTCTTTGGCCTTTAAACATGCTTTTGAATACCTTACTTTGCATGGAATTTTTAGAAAATGATTTATAAAATAATAAACAAAAACAATTAAACTCATGTCAATTCCAGCTTCCACGCTAGTAATGCCCTGGGCTACACTACTGGCTGCAGGAGGAGTTGTAATCTGATTTTGATTATTACTGCGTACATCGACACAACATTCTAACTGCAGAGGTTAGAATGTATGTAGGTGTCAGAGCCCCGCCCTCAAGCTGGTTTTAAATCCTACCTATCGAATATACCAGTTTGTTAAGTAAAGAGCTCCTCACCCTGTTCTAAAGTAACTACTGGTTGCCACAAGGTTAATACTAGGTCTCCAATTCTGTTTACTCTTTATATGCTCCCTTTAGTACATATTCAAGAAAGCACGCATTAATTCCACTGCTATGCAAGATGACACACAGCGTATTTATCATGAAACCCGAGCAGACCGATCAAGCAGAACAGACTTGGTGCGTTGTGTGAAGGATATAAAAACCTGGAGACACTAATTTGCTTTCTTAACCTGAGAAAAACGAGGTCATTTATAGGCCCTAAAACATCTACAAGCTTTATATTGAGAAGACAGTCACACTGGACACGTCAGTAAGCCTCCAGTCCACTGTAAGAAACCTCGGGTCCTTAATTTGACCAATGAGCTCTCAGTCAAAGCACAAAAAATCAACCCTAGAAAACCAGCCTATTCCATGCGAATATAAGCAAAATCTGAAAATATCTTCCTAAAATGATGCTGAAAAACTTGCCCCTAATAAGCCTTAAAAGAAGAGAGCACATTACACCGGTGCTCGAGTCTCTCCACTGGCTCCCTGTTGAGTTTAGAATCAAATTCAAAATCCTCCTCCTGACTTACAAAGCCATAAATGACCTGGCCCCATCCTACCTCTAAGATGCTATAGTACCTTACCATCCAAACAGAGCACTTTGCTGTCAAAATGCTGGACTTCTGGTGGTCCCAAGAGTCTCTAAAAGCACAGTAGGAGGTAGAGCGTTTAGCTACCAAGTTCCTGTGTTGTGGAATCAGCTTCTCTACTCCATATGAACGGTTCTTCATCAGCCTTGAAGAATTGGTTCTCCTCCTGAGTGGGTCTAGCTCCACCGTCTATTTGCAAATTGAGGCGCGTCCGCCTGTCCGTCCGAGGGAGTCGGATCTCTCCTTCACTGTGGAACTCCTACAGGTTTCTTTTTCCCAAGGAGGTTTGGTAGTTTTTCCTGGCCGAGAAGGAGGGTCTAAGGACAGGGGAGCTTAGGACATCTGTTTAAGGACAGGACGCTGGGACATTTCCAAGTCCCTATGAACATTGTTTATTTTGTTTTTTCCACTGTAGCCCCTCGAGGCAATTACTGTTGTGATTTTGGGCGTTACAAAAATAAATTGAATTTCATTTTATTTGTAATCATGATTTGAGGGCAGTAATACTCAGAATGAGTCTCAGAATGAGATTTATGGACTCACAGAAGATCTCAGAGACATGTCATAGGTAGAATATGACATCACACATCAGGGAAATTCAGTGTTTTTGACGCTCAGAGGGGAGAGGACTGTCTAAAGAGGATTAATCAAACAAGAGTAAATGAAGCTAAATTCAACTCCAGGTATGCTTTTGATGAGGCATCAATGTAATTACATGGTTAATAGTAGAAATAGATTCAGTTGTCGTCATCTGGACTCTGTTTTGAAAGAGTCCATCTGACCACAACT
This sequence comes from Chaenogobius annularis, assembly GCA_015082035.1. Lineage (NCBI taxonomy): Eukaryota > Metazoa > Chordata > Actinopteri > Gobiiformes > Gobiidae > Chaenogobius > Chaenogobius annularis. The sequence goes on along the minus strand of BJKM01000494.1, from coordinate 25,807 downwards.
AAATCTTTTTCTACAATGGAACACTCCTGGACGAATGAGGGATTACACTGACATACGGTTAATAGAAAAAAAAAAAAAAAAACTGTAAATTTTGCAAAATATGTGTCCTTTAAAATCAGATAATTTGAGTGGTGATATCATTCAATTATGTTTAATTAATAATTTTACCCAATCATGTTATTATCTTTAGCCTGTGAAAGTTCTGTACTGATTCACCACAATGAATAAACAATAAACAAATACAAGTGAGGATGAATTGTATATGTAAATATAGGAAACCCTACATGACCCCAACAAAGAGGAAAAGACTTGTAAAGGAAAAGTGTATGTTCGAGACACATTCTGGGCCTACTTAGATAAAAAGCATCATATTCTCGACCGGATCCTCGCTTAATCAATAATACACACTAATAGCTGCTCTACAGACACGTGTCTATTTCCCGAGAGACCAAGCAATCCCATTTACAGTTGCCATCTTATGGTCAGTACATCAATGCACAATCACTAGGACGGCCATAATCCTTAATGTACACTGTGGAGTGTTTTGGGATGTTGAATTGCTAACTCAGATTTATTACATTGAGAGAACAGTCCAGCGTGGCTCGATACTACATTGTTAACAAGGCTGGAGTTTCCAGGCCCCAAACAAGAAGAGCGTGGGTACATTTTGTGCCAAGCAGCTCTGTCAATACCAATTTTGAATATATGATTTTCTCCTCCAGTATCTTCTATAATGAGCCTCAAGGGCACGTCCACAAAATACGACAAATCCATAACTGGAAACATTTGTTATCTGTGGTCTGTGTTAGTTTGTTGTGCCAGTCACTTTTTTTTTTTTTTCATAATCTTTCTATATGCTAAAAGCCCATCTTTGGCTCTCTTTGTAGCGGTCAGCTTGGTTTGCCTCTGTCAGCTATTGGGTAAACAACACAACGCAATGAATTCTTATCTTCAGCTTTGTTTTGTGCATGTAAAGAGAGCAGTGAAGTGGAAACATGATAAACTCTGATTTTTGTATTTTTTTTTTACTTCACCTTGGACCCATTTTGGATCTGACCTCTTTTCAAATTGCATGGCACAGAAGTTACCAGGGCAATGTGGAAATGCTGGAGAAATAGCAGCGATATTATCCAACTAAGAAGCAGCAAAATTAAATGGGGTCAGAGCCTTTTGCTCAGGCGTGATTTTATAACATTCAATTATACATTATATTTGAATTGGGGTAATCCAAATTTGATTGGGTTGTATGGGGAAGTGAGAATAAAGGGGATGTTAGTGGAACTAGTTACATGCATTAATGTAAAAAATAAACAAAAAACACTCTTTGCCACACTGTGAATAAGCTAGTTGCATCTTGTCATATCCCTTTGTCCCTACCAAGTTTGTTCCTCTAATATCCACAAAGGCCTGGGTAAAGCAGACGCAGCGGTGTCCTTGTTCTTTTTATTTACCAGTGGAGGTAAGAACACACAGCTCTGAAAAGTGGTCAGCCTTTTAATAAAGACCAAAGATAGTGAAGTGTCTGCTAAAATCCCGCGCTCCACTGTTCTTTATGGCGCTAACAGCAGATGAAACACAGAGTCCGGGGGGAGGTATGTAGTGTGAACTTGTTCAACTGAGGCATGTCCAAACACACATACAAAGAATTATATGTTGTCCTATTTTGTGTTGACTCTTTACCTGCCAATGACAAAATATGCTGTCTTGTAAGTCTCAAGCATTGCCTACCTCTGGCGTGAATTTTCGTCATAAGGACTTAATTATATCATGTGATCGGGGGCACCTTGACGCACTTGTTAACATAAATACATAACGAGCCATGTAGACCACATAATATATCATGGCAGTTGCAGATTTTTTTCTCCCAACATTAAGAACAAGGCAACACAACACTGAACAAAAGATTTCCCCCCAAGTTCTTGGTTCTGGTGAAAAGTATGGGATTTGATGTGCCTATTAAAAAGATTATTGTGCGATAACATTTAGTAGAGACCTGGATATTTCTTTTGGTCTACAACATATGGTTTTCCCTGTAGCTGAATGTTTTCTCTGGGGCTGCGAAGATGGTCAAAAAAAAAAAAAAAAAAAAAAAGAAAAAGCAAGCTCTTGTGAGAACAGGGCTGGCAGTGAAAGAGTTTAAGAGAAAGTTCTCGGTGTACTTACATTTGGAGACTTGGGTTTGTAGGCTATATCATTTTATTGTTGGTGTAGAATAAATGGAAGCAGCCCAAGAGTTGAAAGAAGAGGCATGAGGCTAGAGGTCTAATGTATCAGTACTTGACCTGGGACCCGGAGACATGAACCCTCAGACATTGCGATTGTGTGTATTTCAGTAATGTACCTGTTGGCCAATAGAACAGAGCTGACAGTGTTTGACTGGCACAGGGGAGAATTGATATTTTCTCAGACTATTTATTTGGTTTTCCAAGCTTCCCATAACAATTTCCTGAAATACTTCTAGCAGCACTATATTTGGAGTATTTTTTGACTACTTTTATTTCCACCTCACCTTCCACGCAACCACATTTTAGGGCTTCAAACTTCAAAGCCTGAGCAAGAAACAGAACAGCCTACAAAATCAAACTATTAGACTTTATTCTATCAAAAGGGTTCATATGTCTGTGTGCTAGCCGCGGGTGCAGTCTTTTGATTCAAAACACAATCTGCACCCCTTGGACATGCTCCTTTTACCCGATCACAGACTGTGTGTTTGGACCACGCCACCTCTGCTGTTGCTCCTGTGATCAGCGTCTCTAATCAGCTGACTGCCACATGAATATTAATAGGCCCGTACCTGGAGGCTGAATATTTATAAGGCGGAGATAAAATGTGAGGCCGTTTTTAAAATAGGGCAGGATACAGTAAGAGCGCTGCTGAGCTGACAGCCTGTCTAGACCTAATACTTCCACTTACAGGAGGAGTGGAGAGAGAGGAGATGAGAGAGAATGGAACACAACTTTCTAAATCCTCGACACGCCTCTCAAAATAACTCTGCCGTTTTTATCATAAATATCAAGCTGATAAAAAACATTGAAAAACGTTGCATACTTTTTTGAGCATTTGATGGCATTTTGGCTTGTGGGAATATCATGGATACTTCGGTTGGGAAAAAAATGTATCACAATCAAAATGTTTGATTAAATATTGTATAATAAAAACAAATACATATAGCTTTTAATAATAGGTAATAATATGTTTTAAACAAACCCAAGCTTCAACAGCGAATGAATATTCAATCATAGGAAATATACAGAAATAATGTATTCCGCCATATATACTTACTGCTGGCTTTCCTGGTAGAACTGTTTAATGAAAAGCCCCAGGTCAGGTCAAACATTACAGACAGTGATTTATTTAATTGAGAGTCAGAAAGTTACAGCTTGTTCATTATAGCAGTGAATTTGTGACCAGGGGTTTAATTTTTAAACCTTGTGCCATTTCGACAAAAATTGTGATAAGGGACTAAACACAAACTTCCAAAAACCTCTTCATCTAACTTGCACACTGCTCGTCTCACTATAGGCTCAGATGTCCTTCTTCCTCATCTCTCAAAGCTCCAATAAGCAACGTTTTGGGACTGAACAGCTCATTTCCAAATCAAGCTGTCTTTTTATAGATCACAAGCTGAACTAGGAAAGTCGCGTTTTTCCAGATACAAGTGCTGGATTTGTGCACTTTTGGGACTCATCACAAGAGGTCAATACTCCAGCTAGGTAGTCCAGAACATGATTTGGCTTGGGATCTGGAGAAGAGTCATTAGGCATTTCCCAGAGGTCGCCAACTAATGCTCCGGACAAATTGACACAGTGAATAAATAAATCATGAATCTATTCTATCTATTCTTTGTTGATTGACGATTTTTGAAAACATTATATGTTATATAATCAGACTTCAAATATAACTGCTTCTCTATTTCAATGTTGCCCATGGAGGCAACAGCTGTTGCGATTTTGGGTGTTATAAAAATACATTGAATTTAATTGAACTTCAGAATTGCTTTCATCTTATACATCTTCAAGAAACCTAACTCGAGCACTAACTACTATCTTAGCTTATCCAATATCAACACTGCAACGCACTCTGCTGAATACAAGAGGAAGAGTCAGATATTTCCTCAATCAGACACTTAGAGAAGAAAGGGCGAGGGAGGGGGCAGTGGTAGAGATGTAGACGCTTCGAGGGGATTTGAGGGACGCAGCAGGAAGTCTTTACCAGCTTCACTACGTCTTACGCCTGCCTGGTCCGCCTTTAGCGTTAGCATTAGCGAGGCCTGAGGGCTAATCCATATCGGGACCTTGAACATGTCAAGACCAGAAGCTTTAAACACAAGATCCCACCTCTACACACTGATATCTACAGGCTGGATGTCGACAAGGAGGGGTTCCCCCGGTGACGAAGTCCGCTCTGTGCCAAACTGGGACTCATTTCTATGCTAATGGCTGTGATGTATCTCTGATCCCATTGTGCCAGAGGGGCATTAGCGCTCCTCAGTCCTCTCCTTTTACAATATCATTAGAACAGCAAATTATGGATCTGTGCAATAGACATAGGCGCTGGTGCCCTCCAGTGTGGCTGCAGGGCATGTTGCACAGCTGTCAGCTGAGTCAAAATATTGCAAACACCAATTCAACTTCTGCTCAATACAAAATAAACAAAGTGACATACGTCTTTTGTCAGTGGTTCTAAAGCGGTAGTTCAAAGGTTTCCAATAGTGGTAATATGGATTTCTTTATTTTGGTGCAATACCTTTGTTAAAAATCATAGTTTACACTAGTAGTTTGTGAAGAAATGTTTCATTTACAGGAAGTAGTACTGAGATGCCTACACAAAAACAGCAATGTAGTGCATTCTATCAAATTCAGTGAAGAAAGTTGTAAAGAGCGTTACATAGGGCAGACTAAACAGCCACTTCACAAGAAGACACGCAAGTTCAGGACCCCAGAGCGCTGTACATCTTCATCTCAAAGCGACAAACCACTCCATTGAAGACAGTGAGGTGGAGATTCTGAGCAGGGAGAAAGTATGGTTTGAAAGAGCAGTTAAGGAGGCAATCTTTGTTAAAAAAGAGAATCCTTCCTGAAATCGGAGGTTTAAGATTCAACCTTCCAGTTGTTTATAATGGTCTGCTGAAATCCTGGAGACGCCCGAGGCATTCTGATGCTAATAAAGGGACTCAAGGAGGAGGGAGCCAAAGTCAGGTCACAATAGAATGTAGATGGGCCATCTCAGTTTAGTTTCAATGAGCCATTATCAGGAGGTCCCGCCCTGTGGGCAGGGCTTTTACAGAGTAGGATATAAACCGGAGTTCTCAGACTTGTTTCACAGATTGAGAATGACTCTTGGATGAGTCGAAAAGTTTTGTTTTTTCTAAAAGTTTTTCTACAATGGAACACTCCTGGACGAATGAGGGATTACACCGACTAATAATAATAATAATAATAAGAATAATTTATTATTCTTATTCTTATTATTATTCTTATTATCATTACTATTATCATTACTATTATTATTATAACCTTTATTTATACAGGGAGGGCCCTTGAGAACAAGGTCTCATTTGCAGAGCGCCAAACAAAACAAACAAACGGATAAAATAAAACATTCAATAAAACAATAAAATGTTACAAATACATAAAACACACTGTTGGTAAATTTTCAACCAGTTTTTTTAAATTAATAAAATAGCATAAAATAATTATCTGGGTTTTGTTCCACAGATAAGGAGCAAAATAGCTCAAAGCCTTTTTTTCCCTCCTAATTCTGTGTTGACTCTATGCGACTGTAGCGGTTGAGATCTCAATTGATGAACACTTGATCTGGTGTTCAGCAAATTTGATAAATAAGTGAGTGCTGTTCTCTTCTTGCATCTGCTGATTGCCATTCTACTTTAGAGTACAATTCACAGTGGTGAGTTCTGCATCCTTCTCCTGTAATGCACCTTAATGCTGAATGATAAACTGAGTTCAGAGGTTTTAACATTGTGGCTGTAGAATACATAATCACCATATATCATATAAATACACCATAATCCAGAACTGAGAGAAATATAGTCTGGATTAACTGTTTCCTACAATTAAAGAGGAATACACTTTTTATTTCTAAAGAAGAATGACAGTCTGTCTTTAAGATTATTTGTCAGCTCTTATACGCGTTTGTTGAAAGAGAGTATTTGTAATAGGGTAACTGTCCAATCATATTACCATCGAGCGTAAGAATGTTTACATTTTTTGTGTCACGAGAGTGCCTTTTGGAGAACAGCATATATTTAGTTTTATTTGAATTCATTAATCATTTTAAATCAACACAATTTTGTTGGATGGAATGGAGGTAAATAAAGCTGTCCAGTATATTGTAAATTTAAAATAGGTACCTTTAAATTATTTTTAAAATTAGACCAATGCATGTTTTGTTAATATTACTATTCTGTTATAATTCTAGCTATTTCAATTATCAATACATTCTTTGTCAGTGGCAATCCTCAAAGTCATTAAATAAACGTTGAAGTCAACACTAAAAAGAGCACAATTTCACTACCACATTGAAAAAAAGACATTTTTGTAAACTTTTGAAAATTCAGACTACAAAATCCAAACACAAATACACTCTTCCAAATGAGTACTGTTGCCGTTATAACCACCATTAATGGTACATTTGGCCATGTCTGGTGAAGCTGCTGGCATACCGCACTGTCCTGACAAGCAGAAAGGAGGCAGGAAGAGGAAGTGAGCAGCGCTTAGGGAAAAGGATGTACACGCCAGGGGTCAGACAGGGGTCAAAGCAGGGGGGATTCTGGGAGATTAATGGCCTGACAGAAGCAGGCTGCTTATAGGAGGGCACAAAGATATATCAGATAGGGCCTGTGTGCATCTCTGTACGTCGCCTGATAAGCATAAATCACATTAAGATCATTAGAGAACAGTGGACTCAGTCACAGCTGGCACAATGTGTTTACTTGTGTTGGAAACGCCCATGCTGAGGCTGACGATGCATATGGTGTGGATGTGATAATCACATCCTTTATGAGAGACAGAAATGTAAGCAAACACCTGCTCAAGCCTAAATGTGGAAAGTTTTGTCAGAATGTTCAACTTTCATGATTATATTCTGCATGTATATTTTACATAATTAGTACTTTAATCATGAATTCGATACAAAATATCTAAAGTAAAACAGGTTTCAAAGGCAGTCATATTTTGTCAATTTGCATAATGCTAACCTATATGGCAAATTCATAAAGTGTTACAAGCGGCGAGCTAGCCAGGATTCGAACCTTGAATCTTGTTTTTGAAATCAAGACGTTTCAGCCACCATCAGGCATATTTTTGAGTATCTTGATAACCATATTTAGACAATATTATGTCAATCCAACAGAAATGTGTCTTTAAAAGTATTAGCTGAGGTTGCAGTATAGGACAAATTACCAGTAAGTGTGTAGAAATATCACTTTATACCCTTGTTTGTTACAACAGGCATTTCTTTCCCATTTTCATTTTTAATCATCTCTTTTTTCAGCATTTTGTTAAAATAAATGATACACATGAGTCAATATTCAAATTTGGGATATCTTCCAAACAACATTCATGATATTTTAAGCCCACCAAAAGCAGAAGATGATTCAGGTAATTTGATTAAAATTGGGTCTTTTTATTTTGCTTTTGTAGGAGGACAAAATTAGACGCACACCTTACAGACAGAGCTTCAATCCTCCCTAAACCTATAAATGAGGATTAAAAGCATTGATCACATTATGATGCTGCCAATTCTGACTTGACACATCAACTCAAACATTTATTCTGACTGAGTACCACTTTGAGCCATGAATCCAGTATTAACCAGTATTAGGCCCAGATCTCCATAGGCAGTGGCTCTGAGTTACGACTTCAATTACAGTGGCAGACCCAAACAGGGGGCTCTTGTGTGCTCTCGAGTGCTTAGGAAAGAAACAAGAGTGAGTGGGACTGTGGCACAGAATGAAGAAATGAGGAGAGGAGTGGATTGGAGATGACAGTTTGTTAGGGGCTGCTGAGAAGGAGGAGGTACACAGGGAGAGAGCATGACCTTGTCTAGGAGCAGACGTGATTAATCAAAAAGCTTTTATGAAATTATTTTCTGTTTCAGTGCCTCCCTCAAAGGCTTTTCATTTATCACCCGTTATGACCCCGTGTTCAATTGTAGATGCACACTCCAGCACTTAAAAATGTAGTAACAGTATTAAGAAGTATAGCTAAAAATCTGTTGGTTTAAAAACATTTAGGTTAGTAAAGGTTAGTGAAATCCGGGGTGGGCTGGGGCTGGTCAGAGTGTGTGTACAGCGCAAATCTGACAGATACTGTGACGGGGAGCGAGAGTTGAGATGCCGTGGCAATCATTAACGAAGTTGTAGCTGCTGCTAATTAAATATTAAAAGTCTTGAGACTATACCTGGATACTTTGTTTTATTTTTTTTCCCTCTTGTACAATCATCTTGCATTAAAGAGATCCAGGGACCTAAATTGAGCTAGCACCTAATTTGAGCAAGTTCCTCTTGCGGCCCACTTCTGACGGCCAGTACTTTTGCTCAGTGAATACACCTCGAACCGCCCCGATCTTTTTATTACTACTGCAATATCTATTGGTTCTACTGCCTACAATTAGCCATTACAATTACATCTTTTACAACACTTGGGAAATGTATTAACTCCAAATATACATACACTTTGGGAAAATAAAATAAACAGAAATTGCCCTATTTAAGCATATCTATCTAGTTTACTTCCCACGTCTGCCCAAGTGTACACTGCACACAAAACCGTACACACTGCAGGTTAGTGTATCCAAGTGCTTCTGCCTCAGGTGACCGTGTGGGCTAAGCCAAACTATATTAACTCCATATAAAAACGGGGCAGAGGGAAGATCTACAACCCTGTCAGCACCCATACCACGGTGATGAAGCCTGCACTGTAGGCAAACAAGCCCAGCTGCCAAAGCCCTATTATTCATGAAGAACAAATGACAACAGTGAGGACGTATTCAGACAAAAACCAAACACATAATGGAGAGAATTATGAGGAGTACGTGCATAAGGAACGAGAAAGCACGGAGAGGATGATTAAATATTGAAAAATCACAAGAAGCAGACAAGTGAGAGTGAAGGGGAAAAAAGACATTAGGAGTCTTCTGGAGGGGAGAGAGAGAGAGAAAGAGGGAGGGGGAGAGATGGGGAGGTATGCAGAAGGACAGAGATAGAACAGAGCCTTAATGAAGACGGGCAGCCCCTCTCACCGAGCTGATAAGCAGGATTCTCCCATCGCCACAGTGACACACAGCGCTATCAATAACGTCTTGGTGGCACACACTTCATTGGCACAGAAAGAAAGCAAGTGTGCCATCTGCTCCTGCCAGGACGCATTAGGGAGGCACCTACGACAAGTGTGAGTGTACAGTAGAGACAAAGCAGGACGACAGGCCTAGAGGAAAAGGATGTAGATTCAATTACTAGCAGTAGTTAAAACTGTGGTAGCGAATCTTTGAACCGTGACCGTGAAGGAAGTAGATATTTTAATGGTTACCAGCAACTAATTGTTCCTTGCTCTCAATAACCCTTAATTGGAACATTGCGGATTTTCACAGGCATGTGTTTTTTGAGCGCATGCAGTGCTTTAAGAAATCTTTTTCAGAGGGTAGACCTAGACTGCCCTCACAGAGCCGACACACCCTGGTCCCAAATTGTTCTAGGGCTCATCTTTTGTCTTTACAATTAATATTATTAGATGTAGACTGCAGGCACAATAGTCCGATTTTGACACAAAGTGCTGCTTTTATATAGAGCTAAGTTTAGCAAGCGTGAAAAATGGATAGTGCGCACACAAAGGGGGGTCTACGGTTTTTAAACACATTTAAAATTCTGCATAGAGTAGGCTTTGATCTGTCCAAGACTCTCAGTGGTTACTGTTTAAAGTTCTCACATGTCCATCTGTCCCGAAGCATCTAATTGTCGCTTCTCATTCCAAATGCTGCACAGATTTGGTTCTGATGTACTCTGGATTACCTCCACATTATGTTCCCAATCAGCTCCATGTACAAACCTATTATATATATCAACCTGTTTTTAAATGTTTTTCTGTTGTCTTATCATCAAGCCTTTATAAGAATAACTTTACTGAGTAGAGACTTGACTTTATTTGTGCATAAGCTACGAATTTAACAATGCTCAATCAGTCCCTCGGTGCCAAATTTAGCAAATGGAATGATGAATCTGGCCCTATGGATGGAAAAAATTTAATTGACTGCCGGTAATTTACAAGAAAAAAAACTTGCTCCAACCAGTACAATAGATGTAGTTGAGTACTAGCCATGAAGAAATGTATTAAAACTGAATGTAGGAACATTGGTTTTCCAGGAAAACCAATGTTCGCACCACTACTGCACATCTGCTACGTGTGCTGTTGCAGAAGCGAATGCTTCTACGACCAATCTACAACATTTGCAGTAATACTTATACCTAATGAGAAATTATGTTTGATGAATATTAATTGGTTTAAGTGATGTGAAATTAGGACTCTTTTAATTACATCTTTTGAATGGTAAAACATTTGGATGTCCATAACATAAGAAAATCACTTTATTGATATCAGAATCAGAAAAGGTTTATTGCCATTGTCAATAAACAGAATTCACAAACAAAGGAACTTGTTTCATGAATGCTTTGGCTAGCATAGTGTAGAACCATGCAAAACAGGACATGGCAAGTTTCTGGAGCATTTCATTTGATCAGGCAAAGTGAAAGGCAGCCAAGTAAGAGGAGTAGGTGTACGAGAACAAGAAAACAAGGTACAAAAACACAAACCAGCTAAGTAGGACACCTCTCTGCTCATCAGCTTTACAGAGTGGCTCAGCCAATAACCTCGTAATATCCTCATGCCAGGCACACATTTCAAAGATGAGAAAAAGCGTATTGAATTCCCCCAACCGTCATTAATCTAAACTCCAGTTCCATTAGGGAAAGATTTGGAATAATTAGTTTTGTGTGTCTCGGTGTGTGTAAACGGAAGGAGTGAACGTGTGCAGAGATTATGATATGAACTTATTAAAATGTGTGGTTGTGATCCAGGCTTCCCCCGGTGATCTGGCCTGAACATGTGTTTCCTATTATTACATTGCCGACTAAAACTCAATCAGGTCGGATCTAATATATGAAGCCAACTGTATACAACACTGTATGTTTGTTCAAGTCTGTGGAGAGGGATAATATTGAAGCGTAGAACATAATTAGAGTTCTGCTCCAGGAGGTATCTCCGCATGCTTGTGCAAATGAGTATGTGGTTGGGGCTGGTGGAGGGTAATTCAAGACAGCACCAGTTTGCCCCCAGAACATAACAGTGTGAGAGATGATAGACCTAGTTTCACTAAGCCATTTGGGACTGTTAACCCAGACTGAAAAAAGGGAGGGGGGCTTTGAACTCTAGGTTCTATACTGTGTGTAGTATTTACTTTTAATCTTTGTTGTTTAACATTTGAGTTTTATTCCAGTATACATATAACATTTACAGGGCATGGTCAAGTCTTTGTAATTCCTTTTGTGTGTCCTATCAAATAAAATGTGACGAACACCCAACATTTAAATGATTGATTATTGATTTTTGTCTATTTTGAGATCATGAACACAAAGACGATGTCAATCGTTTGTGCTTTGTTTATGCTGCAAAAGGTTTTGTTTGTGTTTTTGAGATATTAACAATTCTTTTATGGGTCAAATTAGGATCATCCAGCCCGCCAGGAAGCTTAAAATGCTCCAAAATGGCCTGAAAAGGTGTCAATCATTAGTGCTTAATTTGTGCTGTAAAACCTTTTTTTTGTGTGCAATTTTTACCTGTCTGAGTCTGTCTAAATTAATCCGAGTTGCCTCAATTGGCTTATGTAATAGACCCACGCAGTGAAGATTTTTGGCTTTTATTCCTGGAGTGAACATGGCTGTGTACTGCTAATACACAGCGCAGGCTACAGAGCGGTTTTGGGCTGTAAAGGCGCATCACTTCCTTCACCAATCCTCGCCCTGACCATTCCCTGCCCGCGCCTGAATTTGGTCCGGCTTTCATCTACATCCAACTTTTTGCTGATGCCTCATCGCTGGATCAAGGATGGCTGTTTCAGATGCTACTTTTCATGCCTCTGCTTTTGAAGTCCCAACAATCTTTTAATGAGCTGCGTCATTCCGTGAGCCTCCCATTGCACTCAGCCTCCCATGTTGTGAATTCAACATGATGGTATAATGGACCAGTGGTTGCCCTGTGCTATGGCTGAAATGGGCTTTATATTTGTAAAGTAAGCACTTGAAAGCTCATATGGTGAAGAGGGAAACATTGTCGCGAGTTCATTCATGCACAAAACCAGCCGGAGAGCATATGTGTATGGTACAGTATGCACACACACACACACAGCAGCAGCACAGGAGTAGCTCATACATATTGAGCAGGTAGGTAGCTGTGGAAGCGTGATTTAAAGTCACTCAATTATGAATCTGGTGAGGAGCACTGTTTGCTCACACCTCATTACACGCTCTCCCCTTTATCCCACTTCTTCAAGGAAAATGCCAGTCGTTCATTTAGCCAGAAGTGGTTAACATTTAGGAAAACAGCTGAAAAAACCATCACAAGGGGGAGGAGAGGTACGATTGTGTCAAATGAATCATCATGGAAATGAAGGCAGGAGGAGGTGGAGGAGACCGAGCCAGATCTCAGCAGCCAATCAGATGACACGATTACTCACTGGTCCTTCTAGGAGATGCTGCTCTTACATACTAAATCATGGCACTATAATGGGCAGCGCCTGGAACTTAGAAGTCAAATGATTGTCATGGTTACTGATGGCATCGCCACGGTAACTGATTTATAATGGAGAGAAGCTGCTGGAGAAAAAAAGAAAGTGATAGACGTGTGGAGTCTTTTAGTCTTAGCAAACAATATGGCTGCCATTAAAAGAATGGTGAAGAGAGTTAAGCGGAGTAGAGCAGCCAACATTTTCTATAGCCTCAACAAAATAGCACAAATTGAGAGCTAGACTGACAGCCAATTGATTTTATTTGCGTAGTGCAATGCTACAAAACTGCTACAATAAATGAGAAAAACTTCAATAGTTTGTAGTGGGCATTTTCCACCAATCCCACAAAGAATGGCTAACTGTAGCAGACATCATACAGTGTGCAGAGGTGGGCAATATATCAAAATTTAGATCATGGCATTGTTTTTGAAGATATGCAAAATTTGAATAGTGAGTATATCATTTATAGTGAAAGAGTCTACAAAAAAAGCTGATGAACAAAGTGATGTTATGGTACAAGGTGATCTCTCTGCACCTTTGAGAATAATGTTACAGACATTTCACATTTTTGAATTAAACCTTAACTAATATCTTTAAATGTTTTAACATATTTCTGTTGGATTGACAAAATATTGTCTCTATACACATATTACCGGATACACATTTTAAAAAAAAATATATACACTTTTTTGTCATTATCGCTCCTAATATTACCCCTAATTGTGTGCACTTATTTCAAAGGCATATCTAGAATCTTTATGGCCAATCATCTTTGTCGTTTCGTACCAATACTTGTGAACGAGTCCAAAGACTTTTCCCAATCAACGGAAAGCACAAAGTAAGCAGTAAGCACCGGGAAAGCAAATGAGCATTTAAGATGACAAGTCGATTTCCAAATAACTTGTGAGTGGGCCTGGGCATGCTCGGTGTTCTGCATGGATAGTTTAAGGTCAAAGCTGGGCCAGTGGAGTGGGCCTGATTCACCAGCCCATTTGTGTGTGTCTGTTTACTTCTGTTTGCATCTCGGTGTGTAAGAATCAATATAAGCAGAGAATAAGGAACTTTGCTATACATGTGACTACATACCTGGGGCTCGCTTTGAAAGAGCAATCGATCACCCAAGTCTCACTCAATACGGCTGTCTTATTTAGGCTCACTCCGACAAGTTAAGAGTGAGACCTCTGCAATTCAAACATCCACTTATAAGTCAATATATATTCAAATATGCCTTAAATCCCCCCCCCCACCCCCCCAAATCCTTGCAATTCTGAGCAACCCATGCACCATCTATATATAAATAATGTAATGTTATGTAATAATCTGTAGCTAATCCGTCATTATTTTGAGTGCTGCCAGTATTATAGTGGTTTATTTAAGTTCCTCATTCCTCATGTTGAAAGATATTTATTGTGTTTGCGTGTTTCTCGATTCTCTTCCTGTTTGTTTCAGGTAGGTCAAGTTACTAATGCAGACCTGATGTTGTTATGTACTGTAAGTCGGAAAGTCCATTGAAAAATGCATCACTCACAATAGACGTCAGTCCACTATAAACTACAACACGCACTTGCAGGCTAAATCGGAGGTTTTTGAAGCAAGCGTGGTGGTTAGAAATAGGTAGTGTAGGCTATCACTTCTAGGGGAGTGGGTGAGTCAGACTGAAGAGTTAGTGCAGAAACTGTGAAAACTACATTTTGAGTAAGGAAAAAATACAACATTTATCAGGCAGCTCTTATTTTGGATTCTATAAAACAATTAAAGGCGGTATCTAATAACCAAGTCAGTACAATTATACAATGCCTGTCCAAAAAAAGAAACTGCCACAGAAAAAATAGGAAACGCTCTAATATTTCGTAGGACAGCCTTTAGCTTTGACAGCACAGATTCGCGGTGACATAGTTTGATTAAGCTTCTGCTCTGTCAAAAGATTTATTTCCATCCAGTGTTGCATTATTTTTCACCAGTTGATCTTGTATTGATGAGGGGAGAGAGTTAGTTTCTGCTTCTCCTAAGAAGTTTTCTCTGCTTGATGCCAATGATTTGACCTTTCTCAAACATACTGAAATCTTGTCCATGACCACAGGATTTGTCTTTCCACATGGTTGTTTCCGAAATGAGAAGCCCCTCACTGAATCAGTAGGGTTTAGATACCGTGTTGCAGCTGAAAGCTCATCACACATCCAGTGATTATCCAGTAGGAGGCTCATACCTACTGTAGTTGAATCCAAGTTTTTTTTTTAGACAGTCAGTGTATGATTTGCTAGTTAAATAAAATGTATTTAAAAGTGATTTAAGATTTCATACTTTATCTTTTATCCTTGTTTAATTTACTTGTTCTCTCTATTACCAAGATTACACTAAAAATGGTAATGCCAATTGTCATTATTATTCTTTTCAAGCCCGAAGGCTTTATTTCACAAGACAGTGAGTGCTGCCTGGTGGTCGAGTGGTTAAGGCGGCAGCACATTTGCCAGTCTCCATGTGTAGCTGGCCGCAGCAACGAGAGTTTGAATCTCGGTTCCGACAATTTGCTGCTATGTCCTCCCTTCTCTTTCATCCCTATTTCACATATATTCTGTCTAATACAGCCTTCCGTCTAAAAAAAACACACAAAAAAAGGAGAAAGGGG
Organism: Chaenogobius annularis; assembly: GCA_015082035.1. Lineage (NCBI taxonomy): Eukaryota > Metazoa > Chordata > Actinopteri > Gobiiformes > Gobiidae > Chaenogobius > Chaenogobius annularis. The sequence goes on along the minus strand of BJKM01000494.1, from coordinate 10,386 downwards.
GTATAGACTCAAATTCATGACAGCGCAGAGGCAACCACACATGTGCAATACCCTCATAGCATCCACACTGTGGATTTGCATTGTTCTGACCGCAACCACATTTTCAAAGTGGCGCTGTGCCATTACCCACTCCTTATATAGACACCACACCCGCAGCCCAAAGAGAAAGAGGGGGAAAAGCCGCTTTACAACTGTGCTCCAAATTGAACCTCATCAATGACGCCTAAACAGATTGCTCCTGTACACACTCACAATTCCATATCTCCTACTTACACTCCCACAAATCCCATTTCCACCACTCCTCAAGGCTAAACTACATTGAAACTCTAAATATTATTTTACTTTTTGTACTGCCAGGACGCTCTGCGCCAGAGAGGATTTTTCAAACATTGTAGGTAGACTAAATTGGGCCGGTGCCTTCTTCCTGTGTGTGTTTGTTGTTTGTGTGCATGTTCTAATTGGGCAGTGTCTGCATATGCGCTGGCTACACAAGGCCAATGAGGCTGCGTGGTGCAGACAGTTTAATGCCTCCGCTGAGAGAAGAGGTTCAAGGACGCACTGCTCACTTGTTCTATCAGAGTCTCACTCTCCCCGCACCTTTTTCACTTAGTTGCTCTTCCTGTGGGATATTTAGCAGTCCATTCACTCTGTTCCATTAAGAAGACTCCAACCTGGACTCCGCACGCACGCACGCACACACGCACACACGCACACACACACACACACACACACACACACACACACTGTAATTAGTGTCTAAACCATAGACTAAGAGCATTTAGAGTAAGTACAAAATCCTCTGAGCGCTGCCAATTCAAAGAGAAGGCTATCATGATACATTTTCATTTGGACTTATTTTGTGCTAATCAAGCACAGCCTGGGTAATACCAAATTACTTCAGTAATGTAAACAGGGTCTGGAATTCAATATTTCTTAATGAAGTTTTTTTAAATGGTAATTGGTATTTTAATAGTTGGGTGGGTATAAAAATGGATAACCAGATTATTGTATGACACACAAGAACAGGGCTGGCTAACTGGTCAGAGGCGAATTATTCAGATGTCATCCTGTGAAGAGCCTACCACCTACACGCCAACCCACTGCCAACACTAGGGGGCAGGAAGAAAAAAATATATTATTTGATGACATAGACCCCTATATTACAAAAAATAGGTTAAAATAAAATAGTAAAAAATAAAATAAGAACTCAGCATTACTTTCTATAATTTCAAACTCTTATTATACAAACATTCCTTCACAAATTATTATAAATATTTACCACAGGTTCTGCAGAACCAAACTAAGTCACAATTAAAAAAACAGAATGTCATATAGACTTTAAATTCAAAAGCTTAGACCAGCTCTCTATTGGGGGCCCAACCCGCTGTTCCAATCTCTGCAAATACGAGATGAATTTGCACAACATGAGGACCAATAAGAAGCTCCAGTTTCATATAATATCACTAGAAGTTTGAAACACTCCTTAAAAGACATAATCTATCCAACAGATCTGATTTGGTTCTGCTTACACAGCCTCCCAAAGGAGAGAGAGAAAGAGAGAGAGCGCAAAGGTTTCAGGGACATATTCATCAAATCTGATATGAGGCAAAGAGTTGCATTCTGATTGGCCAATGTGGCTTGCGAGTCACACTTTCACCTCATCTGCACTAAAGTGAACCTGGAGTCAAAGTAAATTAATTTAAAAAACAATAGACTTTCAGTGAACTCATGCTGCACACACCTTCACTATGTTTTCTTACAACATTTTTAAAGTTTCCTGCCAACAGACAAAACTGTCCAACAATGCACCAAATAGCCTATGTAAAAATATGAGCTTTTTTTTTTAGAATCATTACTGTAAGCTTGTACATTATATCCTCATTCTATTCAGGTCTGCGTCTCACCTGGCTGCACCACACTGATGCCCAGCAGGTTGGAGGTGCGGTTGGCCACTCTGCTCCAGCTGTTGTCATAGTTCCTCCTCCACAGCACAGCGGTACACTGGTACTTGCCCGCCTCCCGACGCCCCGCTTTAGTCACGGACAGGCGGAAGTTAGTGTTGGAGTGAGACCGATCCACGGTGGTTCTTGTGCCCAGTCCGAGCAGCTGCTCCCCCCACTGTAGGGTGCCCTCCCGGGTGAACGTTACCAGCTCTTTGAAACCATCTCCCTGTGCCTCCTCCTCCGAGTCCGAACTGGCTGGTTTGAAACGCCATGTGACTGAAGTGGGCACGCGGGGGTTGTGACGGGGCTTGACCAAACACAGCAGGTCGAATGAGTCTCCAAATGTGATGTAAGGTGTCCTGGATGAGGCGGATACCACAAAAGAGGATTCTGTATGGGAAAAAATATATATATTAGAATGTCTTACAATTCGTTTTAACATAGTCATTACATACTTTTATGGACAACCAGCAAAATCCTAATGTATGGCTGCAAGCTATATCAGTCAATCAAATAAAAAATTGGAATGGTCACAATACCACTAATACTAAGATAATTTCCTCTGCAAACAATTACAAAATATTTATATGGTCTTATTCTGTAACAAGCTAATAACCCTATTGTTTACACCGCTACAAACACGTTGTGTGTGATTCTTGTAATGTTTTGCAATTGATATTTCAATCTTTTCCAAGATATAAATGCTACTGGGCGAGTTTAAAATGTGCACTTTGAACTAAATCCAAATGACAATCAAACATTTCTCCAAAATAGTTCAGCCCTACCGCAATGTACACTTTACCATACCAGCATACATATAAAAACAAAAGAAGCATCATCTTGAAATGATCATATCAATAGTGTGGGGATATTTATACACAGTCTATCATAAAGTGGCACTAGCGTTCAGTGTCTAGCTATTTTTAATTATCATAAGTTTATACATTTCCTTGCTTTATGTGCACACAAATCTTGGCACAAGCTGGAGTACATACCGTATTTACGATTTCTGTGCCCATGTGCTTTAAGTTATCTATTGGCAGCATATAGAGCAACCGTTTATACAGTCAAGCACAAATATTGAGTTTTTCCTTCTCCATATGACACCAACTGTGGAAAATAAAATGTTTGCTATTGTGAACCCCAACGATTTACTGCCCCCGCTTTTCTTGATCCAGCCGGCCATCACTTTCTATTATTGACCTATGTTTTGTCAAGTGCTTGGGGCTGCCTTATACACTTCATAGACTAACTCCTATTGTATAGCATAATAATCTTGCTAAGTGAGCATGCTACAAAAGCTGGTGATGCGACCCGTACTTACTCAAAGTGCACTGAGGTCACATTGACAAACTGCTGGAGCACTTTGTAATTTGCATTATAGTGTACTCCAGCATTATGCCCACAACATTGCCACCTTATGTCCATGATGCCCGTAGGTGTATGCATGACTCTTTAGTTTGTTTGAAGTTTATGTACATTCTGTGTGGATAGTGCAACTGAAATGAATGGTAACGGTTCAAAGAGAAAGCCCAGGGGACAGCTTTCCTCTAAGCACCGATGTTCGATCCATGCCCAACTGCGTGCCAAGTCTGAACGCTCCTCATTAGGCTAAAAATGTTCACCCAACTGCATACATTATTGCACAGATACACATACACAAAGAGATTTAAACACAAAATATTACCCTTTTTCACCAACGCCTACTTTCCATCATTTGAATAATTAAATGAGACAAATGTAGTCACGTATTTGTAATAAACAGGAAGGACAAATCACTATGTAACAGACAGCTAGTAAGTGCTCGTCAACAAATAAAAACATCTCAGAAGTCTTAAATGTTTCAAAACCCAATTGAAATAAATAGCTTTTGCTGTAAAAAAATATATGCTACAAGTTAAAATGAAAACACTTTTTATATTTTCGAAAACATCTTCAAATGAAACGCTATAAGCCAACTCTGCTAAGATTGCACCAATATAAAACTTTAGAATCTGTTCCATTTTTGGAAATCTCTCTGTCATATTATTGCCTGCTTTCTAATGGCGGTCAGTCTTCCATAAAATGTTATGTTCTAGATTCCTTATGGGGAGTGATTTTGGTCACACATGGTTCTTCTCCTCAACACTTTGTAAATTCCAGGTGAAGTTCAAGTCGATCGCCTTGTCACTTTCCCTCTCCTTCCCTCGGCCTCTCACTCGTCCTGACAGCTATCAACCCTGGTGTCCTTCAGGGCGCACAATCAATGGGGCTCTGTTCAGGTCGGGCTGCTGCCTTGGGCAATAATTCTCTAATAGACAATAACTCTCTGCTCTAAGTCTATCTCTCATCTCACTGCTTCTTCTCATTGCTTCATTCATTCTCCTCATTGCTGACGACTGCCCGGACAATGGAGAGGAGCACGAAAAAGCTTCCCAGGAAAGACATTGTGCCAGTTGATGTTGGGCTGACCAATAAATAGTGTGTGAAAATGAAACATATGCTCTGAACTGTACAATGAAAAACATACAGGGTGAGTGTCGCACTACACAATAGCTTTAGGAAAAGTGCACAAGGAAATCTTGCGTGGGTACAATTTGTTCTAACCTAAACTCATGTGGCAAAAAATATCCTAAAAATTGTAAAGGTATAAAGAGAAAAAACTGTCAGTCAGCCATTTTATCAGTATAATTTTTGCTTTTTTTCATGCAATTGCAAGTATTCATAATTTAAACATTCACTTTAAACAAAAGGCCAGTTTTAAATTAAACTTCCTTTCATGTTGCATTGAAATGCATTGCGTATTAACTTTTACATTTCCAGCATTTCTTACTCTATCACACTACCCTATATAATTACTACTTCTATAGGCATTTATCTCTACAGGCAATTAAATTATCTTGCCAAACAGACTCCCTTGTGGTCTTCTAAACTAAGCAAACTTCCAATCGAGCACCTGGTCTTTACCATAGCAACCCAACTCCCAGAAGGCATCTCTCTCTCTAGGTTCACCCACAGGCCGGTAGAGGTCATGAAGGCGATCCACATATCAAAACACATTTACATAGTTTGATGTGAGCTGCCCACAGAGCATAACAAACTGTACAGACATATGCATTTTATTTTGTTCATTATTAAAGTTATTATACCCTTGGAAGAAGTTGGAAAATTGCAGGGTTTGAACATTTATAGCCTATTACGTTTGTTTAGACTCCTAAACAACTTAATTATTGTGGTGTTGTAGACTGTTAGGAGACAATCTGTTTTTCCTTTACTCCGCAATTCTATAACTTGTAGGAGGAGGTAATCGTATAAGCTTGTAAAATTACCTAATGTGGCTCGATCTAGATTGTTAGGACGTTAGGTGAATTTTGTCAGCTATTCTAATTAGCATGCAGTTGAGTATTTATTCACAGATAGGGTCAAACAACACTGCAAATGATGAAACTTAAAATACTATACAAAATACTACGCTAAATAACATGTCGGTGTAATCCCTCATTCGTCCAGGAGTGTTCCATTGTAGAAAAAGATTCAGTTGTAGTCATCTGGACTTCGTTTTAGAAAAACAAAACGTTTCGATTCTCATCCAAGGGTCAGCTCAGAGGGCAAGCGGCAAAGAGGAAAAACACGTCCGGAATGCTCTCTCAGCCTGTGGATACCCGACTTGGGCTCTTAACAAAGTGAAGAGAACCAAAAAGCAGAACAAAAGGGACAAAAGGGAAACAGAACCAAGAAGAAGGGGTGTCTCTATCCCTTATGTCTCGGGACTGTCAGAAAAACTGCAAAGAATTTTTAGACAACACAAAGTCCCTGTTTATTTCAAATTTATTTCAAACCAGGCAACACGTCAAGACAAAAACTGGTTCACCCTAAGGACAAGATGCCGACACAAAAACAGAGCAATGTAGTGTATTCTATCCAATACAGTGAAGAAAGTTGTAAAGCGCAGTACATAGGGGAGACTAAACAGCCACTTCACAAGAGGCTTTATCAGCACAGAATGACACGCAAGTTCAGGACCCCAGAGCGCTGTGCATCTTCATCTCAAAGCCACAAACCACTCTATTGAAGACAGTGAGGTGGAGATTCTGAGCAGGAGAAAAGATGGTTTGAAAGAGGTGTTAAGGAGGCCATCTTTGTTAAAAAAGAGAATCCTTCCTTAAGTAGTAATGGAGGTTTAAGATTCAACCTTCCAGTTGTTTATAATGGTCTGCTGAAACCCTGGAGACGCCCCAGGCATTTGGATGCTAATAAAGGTACTCAAGGAGGAGGGAGCCAAAGTCAGTGAACAATAGGCCCATCCCATTTGGTTTCGATGGCCCATTATCAGGGGTCCCGCCCTGTGGGCAGGGCTTTCACAGAGTAGGATATAATCCGGAGTTCTCAGACTTGTTTCACAGATTGAGAATGACTCTTGGATGAGAGTCGAAACGTTTTGTTTTTCTAAAACAGAGTCCAGATGACTACAACTGAATCTTTTTCTACAATACGCTAAATAACTGTAATTCACCTGTCAAACAATTATTACTAGTTTTATTATTACACTTCTATATGTTGTGAGATATGAGATGTTTTTGCTTTGCCTGGAGTTCCAGAGTATGGCACTACACTTATCCATCTAGCAGGTGCAGCCATCAGGTCAAGTTACAGGTTAGATCTAGGTGCGCCCACTCACATTAAGATTGCATGTTTTTCAAGGCAATAAAACAACAGTATTTGGATAAATGCAAGATAAGTTGAATACAATACTACGCAACATTCCATGCAAAGCAGTAACATCTCCATGAATAAAAGGAGGATACGGACCCCCCCAATCAGAAAAGTTACATAGAGGACATTTCATCTTGCCATGGTAAACACAATTATGGCTTTGGAATCTAAAAACCAAGCAAAAGTTCCATCATGTTGCTTTGGGATCCCCATAGAGGAGAGTCAAGTGCATCATCTCTATCTGCATAACCGATTCAGGTCCAATAAAGCAGTATTTGGACTCAGAAACGGAGATCAAAACAAATCTGCAGTGACCGTCACAAGCTAGTGCACTTTAAAAACTCTTTTGATCAAGAAGCATGGCGGACAAGCAGCGTAAAGAAAGAGACTCCACGTTCTGTCCTCTCTTCTATTTGCATAATGTCTCCCTTGTTCCTCACAACTAATGTTTTTTTTCCATTGCCCAAACTTAACAAATGGCCACTTAAAAAAGCTGACATGTTCTCTCTCGCTAATCCATCCGCTGTCTTTCTCTCCCTTTCCTTCCTTTCTAAATGTGTGGCTCTGTGGTCTGCCAGCACTTCTCCGCTCCACTGGCTTCCCTCAGTCCAAAGATGTCGGGCTTTAACTCAGCGTTGACGGAGAGGAACGGCAGACTGTGAAACACATTGCCACTGCATTTCCATTCTAATAATTCGACCTAATCTATATGTGTGGGTGCGTGTGTGTGTGTGTGTGTGTGTGAGAGTGAGTACTTTGCCATAATAAACTAGTGCTCTAGACGCTTGGCAGGGAAAGTGTGCCACAATAGAGCCCTCCCCAGAGCAAGGCATGAATAAAGCATGGCATGTATGTGGAGTCACTCATCAGACGTTAGCTAATCACCAACATATGCCTGTGTTTAATTTGGTGTACCTAAGTAGAGAGACTGTCTCGCGCTGTTTGCATGGGGCACATGCTGACGTAAAGAGCTGATAAACAGTGAAGTGCTTTGAGGTGTAAACAGGTGACTAAGTATGGCTGGTGCGACAAGGAACTGTGGCATAAAATCAATGAAAACCTTTAAATAAAAGAACAAGAAGATTAGCTATACAGTTTGCGGCAGTTTATTATGCATATTCTTAGGGATCAGTACGATTTCAATTGAAAAAGTTTATGAGGATGATTTTTCTTGAGACTCAGAAATGACACTCAACACAGATCAAAGTTCTAGGTCGTCTTACATAGTGTACCGGTAGTTTACTTTAGGAACAGTTACACAATTTTCTTTCGATAATGCCATGGGCCAATTCTGCTCTCCAGTACAGGCCTACATTTAGAACAAAGCAAAACAATGAACTGTAAATCAATTCTGCAGGCAAGAGAAAAGTGTATTGTTCTTATTAACTGGTGTGCAGGAATCCACTGTAAAACATACTGGACTTGCAATATTTCCACATAACGGTGCCACGTCACAGACAGCATTTCATTTCCCCTGTGATGTAGTTTTCTTTTTTACTCATAAGCGTTCATGTTCATTTTGATATATACGGACATCTTTGTAAGTATTAGGGGTGTGTATTCTTGGTTTGACCAGGCAAATTATAGTGTAAACTCCCTGATTTCCATAAGAAACATAAACAGAAAAAGAGGTTTCTATATATAACGTTGCTTTTAAAGTGCCTTATGTATAAAAATACTTCACCCATAAACCATTACCATAAGTACTTTTCTGCAGACATAGGGCCAACTTTTCCCTCTCCTTTCCCCTCTCTCTAAACATTTATGCACCAAAAACTCTGCAAAACTTTGTACCACAGTAAAGTTACATTTTGGAAAAGTTGTTAAAAGTTGTCCAGTTACATACCCACGGTCTTGACGGAGATTTTCTTGCCGTCTGACTTTTCTCCAATCTTCTCCCAGTTTATCTCCAGCTCACTGCCCGTCTGCAGCCACTCGGTCGCCACGCAGCTGTACTGCCCCTCATCCCCCGGCAAAGAGTTGTAAATGGACAACGTAAAAGCACTCCCTTGTACTTTCTCAACTCGGATATCTCCATAACTCGCCCTCTCTTTGTAGTTCGCACTATGCCACACTGCGCCATCCCGTTCCACTGTTGCTACTTCCTGGGGCGACCCTTTTTCGTCTTTGTCCGTCCAGTACCACACCACTGACAGGGGGCCCGTGGTGGTATGAACAGAGCAGGTAAGCTGGATCACGTCCCCCTCCAGCACATTGAACGCACTACTGGTCATATTCACTGTGATGTTGCTTTCTGTAAGACAAAAAACAATACAATGCAATATAAGAAGAAGATATCCAATGTTGCGACAAGCTGGCAAGAGAGTGTTTTTTGTTTTTTTTAGAAAATACTTGTCAAAGGAGTGCTGAAAGCCTTGGGCAATAAAAGAGATCCCTTTTTACTTGTAGACAACCTGCATGTGTGTGGTAGTGGTAGCAACGGTGTGCTATGCTAACAAGCCTTGGGCACTTAGAAGGAGAAGTCAGTCAGGCTTTGGCAGGTTACTGTCAGTGCATGTGGGTTAGCTCCATCTACTAGATAGTTGACCATGTTCCCTTGGGCAAAAGATGACTTGGATTCAACCACATTAAAATTCAGCTCTGATGAAAAGAATCTTAAAAAAAAAAAAAAAAAAAACACGTCAATGCCCATCAAACGTTACAAGCACGTATTTGACCCTGAAGCGCTGTCGTCTATAGGGACGTGGCAATCGGTTTATTCGGCAGCCTGCTCCCTCTGGCCAGGCTGTGTAACACGGTGCTTCACTCAGGCTAATAAGCAATAGCTCTTTGTGAATAAGGAATAACGTGGCATCCTGCTTCTCGTATGAACAAAGAGAAAATACTTCTTCCCATTCCATTTTCCCTGCCCATTTTTTAAGCTCCTGAACATCATAGTATTTTTATGTTCTTCCACAGCTTGGGATCAATGCCAGTAGTGTATAAATGGAATTTGTAGTGATTTACTACATAACTCAGTTTAGCGCATTTGTCTTGTATCTGTCTCTGATTGTATTGCATTTTTACCAACTAATAAAATAGATCTGTTTCGGGGAGTGAAATAGGCTACATTGAACTTTTACAAATTCATTTTATGGTCATTGCTTGCATATAAAAACAAAAGTAAAAGCAAAGTACCGGTATATCAGTTTGGACATGGTTAATCGGTATGGGACCAGCCATATTTTCTCTTCATAACCTATTTTTTTAATAAACTACCCAAGACTAGTATGCACTGTTGTTGTTGTTGTTGACGCTGACTGTAATTGTTTTAGTATAGTAGTATTGCCAGTTGTTTGTTCATCCAACAAGATAGTTTCACGTTTGATTCGCAGTCCGGGTTAGGCTTTTGTGTGTAGAATTCTGAAAACATGTGCATCGAGGCAGACCAAAACTAGCTCAAAATCTTAAGATGGGTCACTGCATGCTACACCGTACCTCAATCATAAAAACATGTACAAAATCTAGCATCATTATTCGTGTAATATTGAATAAGACTGCTTTTTGTCATTCTTCTGCTCGCATTTGTCATCGACCTTGACTCTTTTTGACCCCAAGACAATTTCTCCCAAACTACTTTCTAACTTCCCCACCTTTGCTGCTTCTCTGTTTACAGTCTACAGCGCCTTTGACTCTTGCTGCCTCCTGGCCCTGGCTCCTGTCCTCTCTGTGTGGACAATATAAGATTCAGTGGAGCAGCTCTGATCCGTTCTCCGCCTCTCTCGCCACAAAAAGTAAACTCATCCATCAC
>BJKM01000493.1:425000-434064 GCA_015082035.1 Chaenogobius annularis | reverse complement strand
CCCTCTCTTTGCACACTGTCTGAACCTCCTAAATGCACGACTGATAAACGCATTCAGACTGTTTAGAGAGTGGAGATGGATCTTTAATGCTGCAAACTCCTGTTCATTCTTGTACAATGAGGCACAGTGGGTCAGGCGCAGAGATGCAAGGCTTCGCCACTTCAAAGCACGCAGACACTTTGAAGTCCCTGTCACATTATTAGTGTTTCTGAAGGAGCCAGGGCCCGATGAATCGACAGTGGAGAGCAGCAGTGTCACGCTGCTGTAGCCCCTGTTCAGCTCCACAGGTCCAGAGGTGCCCTGCTGAGAGAAGCTTCACTTTATACAGGAAAGGATAGATAATGTGACTCAAGGTGTCTATGGCAATGTTTTATGTATTCAAGTTTGTTTTGGAGTGCATTTCAATGCTTGTTTTATTCATCTCCAAAAAATATATGTAAATATAAGTAAAAAGTGTGGCCTACAAAGGGCTAGTAATGCCGCTTGACAACGCTTTACTTTATCTTCCTGATGAAGTCTAATTAAAGACAAAATATTTGTTATATTTTTTATCAAAAACACTAGATTCATACATTTCCTGTGTCAATGTCATATACTTACTGTTTTGTCTGATCCATAAAACCTCTTTCATGGCATGTTTTGGAGTCTGTACAAACGATTATTTGATTACTGATTTACTGAGATTATCTTGGAATACAGACCGTGTAAAACCTAGTTAGGATTAGAGTAAAGACACAACCTTAGGTAGGTTACAAAATAACAACTGCTTAAGGTGTGTTCACACATTCCCACATCACATGGCCTAAACCTGGAATTAAACCTTGACTAGACCAGGACTAAACAAGGACTCAAACAGGATCAAAATAACTACATCAGGACGACACTGTGCTCAAACCAAGACGAGTGTGAACGCGCCCTTAGTAACCACATTCTGCTGGTTCTGTTTGCAGGTGAGCCCAATCGCAGGACCTCTTGAAGGGGGAACGTTAGTGACAATCCAGGGTCTTAATCTCGGGCTGTCGTTCTCTGAGCTGGAGGGAAATGTGGAGGTGGCAGGAGTCCAGTGCACACCACAAAGAAGAAGGCTACATCACAGCAGAGCAGTAAGATTTTTTGACAAGGAATGGATGGGAAATATATTGGTATCGGTATATATTTGGCACCAATATTTTGGGGGAGGTGCACCAGTCTATGTGTGCCCATGTGTCAATCCCATTTAGTCCTCAGTCCGTTTGTCTTTTTGAACAGACTAATAGAAAGATAAATTAATAAATAATTAAATAAATAGAAGAGCAATTAGGCTAAAATATGGCGGTATATTCACTCAATTGTGCCACAATTACATTCCAGATAAATACATTTTGTGTTTATTTTTACTTAAATAAAATTTTATTTAAAATCTTGTTGGCCTTGCAATGGATTTTAAAATCTAAATATACTGATTATCAGATATCAGTATTGGCTCAAAAAAATCTAAATCTGACCATCTCCACGTTTGATTCACTGATCTAGCTAAATAGTAACCTTATACAATTACCTTTTAAGATTAGACATCGACACCAAAAATTTGGAGTGAACAGTCAGAGCAGGCAATGACAATTTTACTTATTATCACTGTTAGTCTTTAAATGTTAATGACAATGTTTTAAATCATGATTGTTTGTTCTCTTTATTAATAATCACTTGCAATTTTGCCTTTGCTACCATTGGAAGATTCGTCATACTTATTTCTGTCTCACTATGATTTGTAAAAATGTCCACAGATGAAGCATCAGGTTGTAGCCTAATGGAGACAGTGTGTAACATTGATGTAGACATACAGTATACTGAGGGAAAAGACAGTCTTTGTATCATTGTTGATATGAGACTTCGGGCGCAGCTGTAATTGAAATGCGCTGCGTGTTGCTGACTGGAGGGACAATCTGTTAGCCATGTGTTTCACTCACAGCCATGTAATACGATTGGGCTGAAGCTGCAGGGACTTTATTTATATCCGTGTGGGCAAAAAGAACGAAAAGGACATGCCAGCAGAAAATTGGAAAACTCACGTGATGTATGAATGTAATGGCTCACTGGGGACAATTCATCGTTTGCTCTTATTGTATCAGGAAATGCAGAGTTTGAGAGGCGTGGGGTGGCGCAATCGGCAAAACCATTTATGTGGCACCCTTAGAGTCTTAAAACATGGCATTACAGCTGTTCCAATCATTAATTCCAGCATGGGGTCAGTTGCTATAATGACTTATTCATGGTGCACTTCGTCTTATTGACCTGACAGGCAATACTGATTTATCGAAGACACCCTTGCGTTGTCATGGTAACGCGAGGTAATGGTGGGTGGCGATCTTGCTGGAGACGAGGGAGGGGTGTACTTTATCATGTGAGTTATATTGCTGTTATAGGTTTCCCATTAGGAAGAAAGATGGCCCGTCGTATTGACCCACAACTTCCATGAAAGTCTGCCTCAATCACGGCGGCTGCAGAGGCCATCTCGTTCCTCCCCCTCCTGCGCGATACATAAAAGATGTGAAACACTGCAGCTGGTCTTCTGTTTATCTCTTGCATGCATAATGCCCGAATGTGAATGAATGAATGTGTTTGTTGTTGTTTTGATAGGATTGTGTGTGAGATGGCAGAAGCCCCCAGAGGAAGTGCGCCAGGCCCAGTTATGCTGTGTGTCGGCCAGTGCAGACCCGAGCTACGTGCACAGTCCTCCCAGATCTACTCCTTTGTGGTGAGGCTGACAAAGATGACAACTTTTGGTCATGCTTTAAAGTCAGGTTCTTTTGTGAACTATAAGGTCTTAATAAGCATAGTTATTTGTTTATACACATTTTTAAGCACTTATAATGCATTTACAAGCATTTACCGCCTTGTTACTTAAAATAGTTTAATTAGCAGCTTATTTATGCCCTTTAAAACATGTTATTAACATTATAATACTTAAATGAGACCATAAACATAATTAGCGCTTATTAATGCCTATATTATTACTAAGGAACCTTATTTTAAAGCATTTAGCGTGACCAAACTTTTATTTGTGAATTTCTGTAAATGGTTTTGGTTCGAAATGACTACCGGTATATTGCCAGCAGTGGTCGTCATAATTGTCTCACTGTATTGAACCTACAGAGTAAAATCATTACAAAAATAACTTAATTCTGCATCTTCACACAACCCCAATTTGGTCCTACAAATAACCTTGACTGTACTTTTCATGCCATTGTTAATTTGAAATTTAAAAAAGTCATAACCCGTTTGTCACCTTTTGCTGGTTTTGACAGACCCCTTCGATGTTGGCACTGACCCCGGACAGAGGCCCTGAGTCAGGGGGCACTAAAGTCACCATTGTGGGGGAAAACCTCGGTGCTGGAAGCAACGTGAATTTGTACTTTGGCAACCAGACTTGTGAATTGTACAGGTGAGTTAGTATGCTACTACAAACGCACAGCAAAGTGTTACTTTAAAATCTTATCCCTGGCTGTGAGGAACCACAAAATGTTTTAAAAAAATATTAAATAAGTTATTGTAAGACATTTGTTTCAACTCGTGATAAATGTTTTATGTTCAGCTATGAAAAAAATATATTTTATGAAATTTGCGAACCATTATGTTCTGTTTTAATTCCCATTTTACATTTGTCTGTCTTTATTGAAAGTGGCCAATAATTATAGAGGTCCACTTCAACTGCATTGTGTTCAAATTAAACGCCTTAATAATGTATTACTTGACAGGTCTGAAACCCTTAGCCGTCTTTGTGAGTGTATTTGAAGTTTAAAATACCCCACTCTCACAGTCAGGGGATGAAACGATAGAGCCATTAGCCCGAGCTCACACTAATTACACTGTTCCATCGTTAATGCGAGTCTAACGAGGTGGGGACGGGACAGTCGTGATGAATCCCTTCCACTCATGCTAATGCGGGGGGCTCATAACTGTGTGAAGCCACGGGTTAACCGCTGCAGCTGTAACCGTGGTGATCACAATCAAAAAGAACAATGAATCTCCCTGTCTTCTCCAGGAGGACCATGTCAGAAATAGTGTGTTTCTCTGCGCCATCGCTGACGGGGGCGGGGCCAGTGCAGGTCTCGCTGACTGTGGACCGAGCTAAAGTGCCTGAGAGTCTGGCATTCGAGTACATAGAGGATCCAACAGTCCAGCGCATTGAACCACTGTGGAGTATTACAAGGTAACGTAAAAGTACAGCTACTACTGCTGTTTCGATGCTAAAATACTCTTACCATCTACGATCGCCAAAAGTACTACTACTACTGTACCTGTAAATTGTGTTGGTTGTTATTTGACCTCACAATAATCGTTCAATAAATGAGAGATGGAATAATATTTTTGGGGGCTCAATATTTATCATGTGTACATTTTCGTTGCACTAGTAGGGACATTTTTGTAATTTTTTTTGTTTGTGCGATAATATTTGAGCTGCAGAGGGTCAAAAAAAGTAACTTGCATGATTAATTATTGATATTAACCAACTACTAACTTCATTCTGCTGTTTATTTATCACAGCTCATGTTTTTTTTAGGAAAGGGTTTATCGAGATTATCCTGCTTTAGTAGTTTTAACATTATCTTTCATGGTGATATATTCTAAATGTGTTATCATGACAGGTCTAGTTATTTAAAAAGCTATAAAAATAAAGGGGTTCTCTCACAGTTCTGTCTGTAATTAAAGCTACCATAAGTGCAAAATGAATTCCCAGACCTAATAAAGTATTGTAAAAAAAAAAAAAATGCTCAAATAGAATACATGTCTTGTTTTCCCCTTCAATATTGATTGAGTAATAGCTATAACAGAATAAATGTCTTTAGATGGAATCAAAATAGATGTATGTCCATGTATATTTCTCACTTCTTCATAGCTGAATATGTGCAAAATAAAACATGAATCAACTGTTTTGCATATGCTGTGCCCCTTCCAATTTAAAGCTATTAATATGAAAAAGACCTTCTGCCTAAATATGGCTGTGTGTGCCTAGTACAGATTAACATTCTGCCCGCCAATCGCCAATCTGTGAGTGAGGCAGCAATCAGGGACACACAGTGACAATCATGCAAATATTGTTAAATAAGAATGTCATCAGTAATCCCAGACAGGTGACCAATAATAGCAATATTAGTTTTATTTTTACTGCATTAAGTCAGATCGAAGTATTAGTAATATATTGTAATAAGAAAAAAAAATTATATTCTGCTACATTCAATTTAATCTGGAGAGAAAGATGCAGATGAGGGGTTTGGAATAAAGATGATGAAGTGGGATGTTTATTTGATTGTTTGTTCTATTTATGAATAATCACTTGCAATGTTTGGTTGTTATTGCCTTTGCTACCATTGGAAGATTCGTCATACTTATTTCTTGGCTAAAAAAGAGATAGAGATACTTCTTTTACTGTAATGTAGCGGTGGTAGATGTTAGGGGAACGAGTTCTAGATTTGTAAGGAGAGGCAGGAGACTCGGGATGTCTGAGGCAGTAGAAGTTTATTTGCCATCAGTCCGTGACCCGGCGACTTGAATACTCAACACATTGCACTAGGATTGGTTATTCAAGCCTGACTATGCTTCTACATGCAGAGGTTTAAGCAGTAGCGCAGAAGGCCAGCTTGTGTCCGAGATATAATGAGAAATACTTTGTATACCACTCCTGTGAGATGAGTTGACCATGGAAACTGATCATCTTAGAGAAGGACACATCCTGTAAATGCAGGGACGCCAGTCATAGATAGAGCTAACCTCAGAAATGTCAATAATGGAAGCGAAGAGTCCTTGTTAAAACGATGCACCAGATGGAAAATAGTAGATAAATAAAAGAATGGATAGATGCTGCCCAGTGGTCGAGTGGTTAAGGTGGCAGCTGGCCACATCTTATTTTTTATTAATGAACCAATGGATGGAATTGCAATTATTGTTTTGGAGAAATGCAGAATGAGTTGCCTCACCAGCCAGTCCCTCGTACGTTATGTTCAAATACAGAAGGGTCAGGACTCCCACCTAACCTGGAACGGTCCAACCACAGCCGCTTGGTACCACATGTCTCTCAAATGCGGAAGACATCTCCTCTTGAATATTCTCGTATCATTCTGAACAAAATCTATTACTTCTTTTACCTCAGATTTATAGAATTAAATGTGATTTTGCAGATTTTTTTTTTCTTCTCCTTTTTAACTCGTAAGCCGCAATCTTTGTTTAGACACAGACGGACCACGTGTTTTCTGATTGGTTAAGCCACCTGTCAATCACACCCTTTTGAAATTGGGGAAACAGGATTTGATTCCAGGCAACAAAATTAGAACACTGAATATACAGTCTTAACTAAATTCAAAACGTGCAGTGTAATCTTCCAAACAAGGGTATAAGGTACATTTCTGATCATTGTTGTGGTCCTTTTTTTTTTTTTTTTTCACTTAATTTATTTTTCCTTGAATCTCGACCAAGACAATTACGATGTTTAGCACATTACATTTTGTCCATATTTACCATCTCAACTGCCATGGGCTTGTTTATACAGTATGTTGATGGAGTGTAAGACAATTCCTTGGCCAAAGAAACTACTACTGACCATGTACAAAAACAAAAAATATTTTTCTCTTCATTTCTTCACTACACATTTTTGCACTGTGCACCTTTAAATTGGCTCTTGGTGGGATTATCAGCAGTGTGTCTATGCAGGTTAAACTTCAGAGAAAGACCGCTGGCCTTCAGTCTAGTAAACAGGAGAAGCTTGGTGGTGTGCCAATCAAGAGCCCTCGTCATGAATGTGTAGTCTCTATGCAGCCTTCCAAGCTTAGGTGGTCTTTGAAGTGGAAGAAGAGAAGGAATAGCACTCCGATGTCTCGACTAAATTGACCAGTTTCTCTCCTAGACTCTGTACTCGCGCCTTACATTTCGAACTGCATTTCCAACCGCCATTTTTCCAACTTGTGCCACAGGTTATATGAAGATTAGCGAGTGGTGTTTATTTTAATCAGATCTAGCAGATATGTAAACAAGCAGCACCTGTACTTGTGCCGTGCCAGCCTCACAGTCATAGATGAATATAAAATAGCAGCCAGCTGGTTTGCTGTTTGATCTATCTCTTCCTGCTCTATAACAAAGAATGAGCAAGCACTCCTGCCAGCTATACTTCTTCAAAAACATGGAAACCAAGGAAATGTCGAGTTTGCAAATTAAAGATTGATTTCTCTCCATCTTAGACATGTGATATCCTCTTCTGCAGTTTTTCAGTGTGTTTGTGGTTTAAATGATGCATACATTTACTGAGAGATGATTTATTTTTCTCACAGCGGGCACACCACGCTGACCGTCACAGGGACAAACCTAGATGTGGTCCAAGAGCCACGTGTCCGAGTCAAATATGCCGGCCATGAATCCGTCAATGTAAGTTATAATTCAAGTTTATGTACCTATATTTTTACAATATCATGTAAAACGGCGACGACAATGTTTTTGCTTTACTTGCAACTAAATGCAGATGGTACATGCAAATGGTGCAGCAGTAAGGCTGTATATTATGTTTCTAGAGCTCTGCCAAGCAGCTTTGACGTTACATGTATTTTTGTGTCAGCAGAATTTAGCAAAAAAGATTACAGCATTGAATTTCATAAACTCAGATATAGCGCTGAGCCAATTAATTTTAGGAGCAAATCCATAAAAACAGATGGAGTCTGGATTTTGTTTCACACGACAAATCAATGCTTAAGTAACCTGACTTTTTCCCCACGTCTCATTAAAATTAATTATTCTACCTCTTCTACGTGTTCTTGTTAATTCCTTCTTTGCCTGGCAGCAATTATAGCCATATCAAAAGTTACTGGCGACAAAAGTATTCTTATACTGTGTCTGTAAAAGGAATACCTTTTAATACCTTTTAATACCTGAACGCTACTCTAGCTTGTGTAGCTGTGTGGATTGATGTCACTGTTAAGTCACATGGATGGAAGGAGGAGAGCGGTTTACAGTTTGGTGTAATGTCCTTTAACAAATTAGGCATAATATAACTATTACAAATGCTATAGTGGTAAACCTAAACCAACATTTAGTGGCTTGTTTTAGTTTCCAAACTAACCTTTACTTCTGAACACAATCTTGGTGTGAAACAAGAGTAGGCCATTGATTTACAAAAAAATACATGAAGTACCACTTGGTATTGGAATGTGATTTATGTGGCTGAGTCTGCTGGCAGAGCTCAGCAGGCAGGTGGCTTCAAAGTGATTGATGGTTTCATAGCACTGAGCCCCGATGGCAAAAGTCAACTCACCTTTAGCCTTACCTTTTCCAATTTGGACCAGTCAGAGTGTAGCCTGAGGGTCCACTGCTGCAGCACACAAGACTTCATATTTTGGATATGGGAGTTTCAAGCAGAGCTTTAGTACAAAAAATGTTATGTAGTACATGACTTGTTTGGTATTTAATAGTGAGGGAAAGGGTAGTGCACTGGCCAACTTACTTTACTAAACATGAACTCAATTCAGATTACTATTCACCACCTCATATATGTATTCAAATAATAATAATATGAAATAGGCTCAAATTTACATATTTTCATGCTTCTTTTTTGTGTGTCCTTTTTCTAAATACAAAAAAATACTTGGCAAGTATTTAGTGAAACACTTAGAAATATATATATTATTGCCTCAACTATTTGGAAAAGCACTTGATATGGGATTCCTCCACACTACAGCTACATCATCAATACTTCATCATTGCATTGCAGACATAGGTTTCAGAAGAATTCACTGAGGCAATTAGGTTCAGTGCTAATGATGCCAGCACAGAATCTGAGCCAGTCAATTAAAGCAGCATGGATTTCAGTATCACCGGCAGCAGTAACATCTTCAGGGATTAAATCTGAACTCTCAAACAAATCAGCAGTTTAAAAAGGGTCACAATAAAGTTAATGAGAGCAAGCTCAATATCAAACATATCTTCCTAACTCATAATTTTGTTTGGCGTCTCAGAATCAGACAATTGACAAACTAGAACAAAAGGTGAGGAAGGTTGTCTGGTGTATTTTAAGAAATCAGGTTAATTTAACAGACAACACAAAGGG